>JBBUKS010000078.1:3802206-3813234 GCA_038050645.1 Hedychium gardnerianum | reverse complement strand
GCGGTTGAAAAGGTGAACCGGTTGAACCGAGACGGAATATCAATCCGGGTCCACTTGGCGGAGTCCGCCTCCAGAATCCAGCCTCGATTGGGCCCCGTCCCTCCCTCAGCCTCCACCTCCGCCACGACGAACATCCTCTCTCCGCCGTCGATCGCCGCCGCGCAAGGTCTCACCCTCGCCCGCGCCGGGAGCGGCGCTACCTCTCTCCATCCTTTCCGGCTCCCCTTGTACTCCCTCACCATACTCTCCCTCTCACCGCCGCACTCCACGCTCCACATACGCCCCCTGGCCAGCCCCACGCAGACTCCCTCCTCCCATTCCCACATTCCCTCTTCCCTCTTCCACTTCCCCGCGTCCGCGTCGTACCACTCGGCCGCTCCCACGAACCTTCCTTGGCCCTCCGTCCCGTACCCGCTCACCGCCCAAAACCGGCCCCCTGCCGCCACCCCCTTGCACTCGTCCCGCTTCTCCCCCATGGCTGGCAGATCCAACCACCGGTCCTCCGCGACGTCGTACGCCTCCGCCCCCTGAAGCGCGTTCTTCCAGGCGTCGTGCCCCCCGGCGACGTACACTTTCCCAGCCACCGCCGCGCACGCGAAGAAGCTCCGTGCCACGACCATGGACGCTCCTATCCGCCACTCGCCTCTCTTAAGATCCAGCACCTGAACCTCCGTCACCGGCTCCAGGGTTACCGGGTCCCAGCCACCCATCACCACCAGCTTGTCGTCGACCGCCGCGACTTGCGCAAACAGGGGAATCGGCTTCGGAGTCGCCAACCGGTGCCACGATCCATCCGTCGCATTGTAAATGCTAAGGCCGTAAGCCTCCGGACTGCTTACAGTGGCGGCGTTGCCCTTCTCCTCCGCATTCTCTTCCTTCTCCTCACCGCCGCCGCCAGAGTTCTTTCCGAGTAGGGCTTGGACGAGGAAGATCAGGTCCTCCGTCGCCTCGATTCGCTCCCGGTGCTGGTGGAAGCAGGGAGCGGTGACCAGAGTCCGCCAGCCGCGAGAGACGAGTCGGAGACCCGGGTGAAATCGGTGCGGAACTCGGGCGAGGCAGTCCAAGGCCACGTCATTCGGTAAACCCGGTATGAGTTCCTGCGCGCTCTCCTCATTCCTCATCTCTCTTGCTCTCTTTTCTTTCAGTCTTTCCGTTGCAATTTTTCCCAATTGACAAAAAATCTGAACTGTTTGGGGTTTATGTAGGCAACTAAGATATACAAATGACGTGATGATTCTTTCAATTTTTATGTATTTTTTTGAGAGAGTTTGAACACGACTGTTCGTCGGATGAAACAGTGTTCTTTGTTACTCCAGACAATGAGAAATATTAGAAGGCGTTAGACACACGCAGACTAGGCGAGAGACCTGCGTAGCTTCTATGTTGAATATATTTGGAGTTATTCCTATTCTAGATGAACATCATGCACTTCATGGAGTATTTATAATCTTTTCACGTTTGACCTACAAGAACCCTGGTGTATGGTCAGAGACAAAAAAAAAGAAAAAGAGTCTTTTCAGCGCCTTAGAGGGAAGGGAAAGATTGCATTAGACTGGAAAGGGTTGAAGTTTGCAATGGTCATTAGATGGAAGTTTAGTCTTCCTGAATCAAAATCGTGCTGTTTAATTTTCTGCTTCTACATACTGTGTAAGCTACTAAATCAGCTGTTCTCCAAATTTACCTCTAGGGTGGACATCTTGATTATCAAAAAAAAAAAGTGAACATGTGATATATTGCCGTCAAAATCTCTAAAACAGATAAAGACAGAAGAACAGGAATATAGGTTGCTTACAGGATTTATTAAAAGATGCCAGTTAAAACATTAATTGATATTCTGAATGTTTTCTCTGACTTATCGTAGACGCTGGTCTTTTTGCTAGATTTACTTCTTGAAAACTCCTACTAAGTATTTTTACTTCAACGTTATTGCTTTTTTCCCCCTTCTAGAAGCTAAATTTGGTTTTTTAAAATCATATAGTCAGTTGGGCCCACACATTGCCTTCTACCATATCCCATTTAGATACCCTTGTCTCTTCTTCTTGTTAGTTTTTACAAACCACATCTTGATATTACCTTCTTCTATAATCATGAATGAGTAGAAGAGAATGTTAGGAGCTTTTTAGCTAAATTTTCTTCTTGAAAAACAAAAAAACTCACTGTAAGTTTCTTAGACTTTATCGCTATTTACTTCACTTCTTGAACATGTCTCCCTCACGTTTTTAAGTTCTTAGACTTCAAAGTTATTGACTTCTACTCTTTCTAGAATTTAGATTTGCTATCCAGGACCATTTTGTTATACTAGCCTTGCGACGCATCACCTTCCTCTATATTCTATTTATATTTCCATCTTCTTGCTTGATTTTTGGAGGCTATATCTTGATATCACCATCGTCTACATTCTATAGTCATGAATGACTCAGAGAAATATTCAGGCTTTTGTATGGCATCATGCCAGATGAATGTCTTCAAGGAAAAGACAATTTAGAAGAAAACATTGACCAGGCAACATCAAATCAATTACTGTCCTTTCTTGTTCTAAAAGTTGTATTTACCACCCCCTCAAGACTGATTGACTAGGTTTGAACTACAAGTGCAGAACTATTGAACCGTGGCGCAAAAGGTGGATCACAAGTCATATAAGCACATAACATTCTCTTGTGAGTATCAAATAACAAGGGAATGGATATGCCTCCAAGAGTTCAAGGCACACAATATGGAAGAAAATGATAGCAAGGAGCTTACAAGGCCACCTTGCACAACTCGAGCATCTGTTTGACATAATGAAGTTAGCCGAAGCATTGATGCCAGATTTGAGCCATAACCTACAAATGACAAATGTGAGTAATCATTTCCTTATTTGATTGGGCCTTGGGGTAGTC
This sequence comes from Hedychium gardnerianum, assembly GCA_038050645.1. Taxonomy (NCBI): domain Eukaryota; kingdom Viridiplantae; phylum Streptophyta; class Magnoliopsida; order Zingiberales; family Zingiberaceae; genus Hedychium; species Hedychium gardnerianum. Next base: position 3,810,355 of record JBBUKS010000078.1, on the reverse strand, counting down.
GGAAAAGGTTTTCAATCACCACATAAATACTAGAAATGTCACTCATGCACAGATCATGTGCTTGTGCTTATGGCTAGTAGAAAAAAGACACCTGAAGATGTTGATGAGGCTAAGTTCAATCATCTACTACAAGAGTTAGTAATTGTGCATCCATCAATTCACACATGACCTTGTCTGTCTTAGGAATATCAACAACCTTCACGGTTAGATAATCTAGTTTTCCTAGTCCCATAAACCACGTCTTGACCTTGTAGTGCCCTGAGAAGCATAAAGTTTACCGGTTAATTTCCTTTTGATGATAGTTATGGGAAATGAGAAGTCCAAAGGAGTACATTTGGCTTCCTTTTTTTGACAAATAGAAACGAATGTTCAATAAGGCTACTCAAAAATAATTTTGCTAATTGTAAGAGATGACGGTTTAACTAGAAATTCAGAAGGCACCGAGCTATTATGGAAATTCAGATATCAGACAGTTATCCAAGAAAACTTGTTCTGGTACACAATTCATCCTAGGATCCCATTGCCTATTGTTCCTCTATATGTTTTCTGCTTTGGTCTGTTTCACTCCTTATGTTACACTCTGCATAAAGTGTTTGTGTGTCCTCTCTCCTTACAGTTATCTTTCTTAGTGAAGAGCATACAATGCTGTTGTTTGACATGTTAACATGTATCTCATATCCATCGAACATTTCATGCAACCCAATCACCCCACTGAAACAAGTTAGTGACTGAAATCTTAAGGTCCGTGAGGCAAACCCTAGCACAGCAGTTTGGCTTCAGGTGTATGTCATTGACGAACATCTGTATGCAAAGAACACTTCCTATTTGAGAACTAATTGATCCTGAACGTAGACGGTCTTCTTTTTGGTTTGTCTACCGGGTAAATCCGAAGCCAGGTAAATTCAAAACACAACTTGTACATATTCAAAAGTCATCCTTCAAGATATTTGTCTCATTTTGAATTCGAATCCTGATCCTTTTATTGTTCCTTTGAATGTTTTATCAATGCACCACATCCGTGGGGGCTGTTGCCTACCATTGCTGCTTAGATGGGTGATGACACCCTAAATTTAACATTTTATGAAAAATTATGAGTTGATGACTAATGAATGTGATCTTGAATTTTGAATTAACCTAAAAAACACATGCCCAAATTAATGGCATTCACTATCATAGTCATGAATTTTCTTTGTCAGTTCACAACTCTTGTGAAACTAAATTAGGATGTCATGTAATTAGATTATGGATGTCAGTATCATGCAGCTAGCATATGCAGCCATACAGTATGTATCAATTGAACAATTCCTGTCACTAGGAATATAGACCTATCAAATAATGTTATTCTGAGATGAGGGTAAAGGCGTGGATTGGGATGTGGATGGCATTAAACACATGCATTTGAATCTATAATTCATTGATAAAAAAAGTCGACATAATCAACCTTCTTTTAGGAGTTCCTTGTAGTCTTTATCCACTTAGGGCATCCGCATTGATGTTAAAATATAGATATTATAACGCCCAATTGATATTAATAACCAATATGAGTGGGTGTTATAACACCTCCACATTAATCGCGTTCTCTTCTTTGAACACAGTTAATGAGAATATTTTATAAAAAAAATCAAAAAATGAGAAATTTCTAACGGTCTCTAATGATCAGATGATTCAAAAATGATAAATTCCAATCAACTATATATAACGGTTATTCAAATAAATTTTTAAAATTCCTCCATAAATACTCATCTATTTCTAAAAATTATTTTATTCATTCAAATACATTATTCTACATCATAAATCACTCCCAAAATCTCTTCTCTACTATCCTGATCATCTTTTATCCAAAATAAATGAGAATAACATAGGATTTTTAATTTAGGATTTTTCTGAATTCTAAAAACATACCGAAAGAACATGTTTCTTCTAAAATTCACAAATTTCATTAAATTATCAATATTCTCAATTTGTTTCTTCCACCAAATTTCCCGTTTATTTCATAATATAGTCAAAATTTCCAAAATATTGGAAATTCATTGAATCATCCAAATAACGCCCCCGAGCTCAATATCAAATGTCTACACTCGAATATTGGTAAAATATGAGCAATCCATATTTCATGTCGTCTTCTTTTTATGGATTTTCTAATCCACAAGCAAACACATTGCCCTCTACATCGCCGATGGGGAAAGAACCGAGAACACTGACTTCTGTCCCAGAGACTCAACTCTACGAAAGTGAATCCTTAATTGACCTCACAAATTTGGAAAAGGCTGATTCAGTCACTAATTGTTGAAGATGGGGGGGGGGGGTCGTGACAAATTGGTACGATAATGAAGGTGATGAACCCGCACAACTCATCCCGGGCACAAACCGAGGATTTCATGATTATCTCTGAAATTTTTTTGAACTACCTGACAATCAAGTGCATCACCAACTTCGTGCTGACTTAGTTGAGCATATTTGGACATAACATAATAACAATTCATGAATTAATATTTTATATATTTCAAAATATTTAATTTATATGTTGTTTTTAATTTTATGCCACTGTGATTTTAATAACCATTTAATATAAAATAAGAATATATATGAATGTGTATTAATGTTCAAACCAATACAGGTGTGTGTTAATAAAAAGGAGATGTTAATATAATGGTATATGACATGCTATTTGAAAATGTGACATATATTAACGTTCAAACCAATACGGATGCTCTTAGTACTTGTATATTTTACTAGCTTCTAGAGAAACTTTGCCACCTTTTATTCATGCTTGAACGTTCACTAAAACACCAAACGAACATAATGGAATTGGTAGGATGATCATGCTCTTAAATAACCAATGCAGTTTGGAAAATATTGGCATATAACCTGTGTGATGCACAGTAAAGCAAATATGAATTAGGTACGTGAATTATATTAGGAATATCTTTGCCCATCAATGTTATTCGTATAATAGTATGACTTGTTCCAAATTTGTAGTTGCATTCTAGCTCAGAATTGAGTTTGAGAAAAGAAAAACAAATGGCTACACAGGCTACTGAAAAATCCAGTATAAGTGATAGAGAGTTGTTCTGTGGGGTTGTCGTTTTAATATTTATATATATATATGTGTGTGTGTGTGTGTTATAAATCAGACTTGATCAATTAAGCCAAACTATTTACTGCTATCTTGCTAGCACCATCTGCATTAGAAGCTCAACTAAAGCAGAATATATGAATAGATTTACAACTAAACTCATCGAAACCTTTCCTCTCAGTTCTTACATTGATACTAACCTCATGCCTACTTAGTTATTACTTGCAACTACCTATAATCCATACCTCAAGGACACTTATTTTTTCTTGCATTCATGATAAACAACTAACCTGGACGAGATATGTTTTACCAAACTTTTTCCTGCTCCAACTGAATGCGGGGGTTTCTTCCAATAAATTGCACTTCTGGAGATTGATTCTTTTCTTTTCAATATCTATAATTACATGATGCAGAAGAATAAACAACTGACATTTGAAAACACCAAAAACCTTCCTGGTTATTTACGAGTTTTAGTCCATGACATTTCATATCTAGTTTCTCTGACAAAACTGCATATTTGCAGTCTGTTCATTTTTCCAGGAGTCTCGGGATTCTTAGCTGGAGCTATTTATCTGCTTGCTGCAAAAGTTATGACTTACAGAATCAGCCATTCATCCTCCAAAGAAACTATTGCAAGGGTCTCTTATTCATGTTGAAAGTTTAATAAGTAACAGCGTAAACACAGCTTCACAGCTTAAGCATATTGATTTGCATGTTGGGAGCTTTTTTTTTTTAGTATCATTCAAAAGAATAAAGGAAGAAAGTATGCCGAACTCTTCGTATGGAAAGTGAGAGCTTATACAACATATTTATAGGTATGAGGGCGAAATGTTACGTACATCTGTAGGCATAAAAGCTAGAATCACAAGTACAAGGAGAAGGCCAATGGGAACCAGAAGCAACATGGAAGGGGGAGGAGGCAAGGGAGGTAGTATGAGAGGAAGTATCAACAGTGATGCAGTGAGGAAGAGGAGCAGCAGAAAGGATTCCATGTTGAAATAGGTGGATGGATCAGATTTGAGGTCTGGCTCTTGTGGTTGGGTTTTCGAAAGCCTCGTGCCTGAACTGGTTGCCATTCTGGTTCCTCTCGTGCTGCTTCCCATTTGATCTTCCTAGCCGTGAGTTTCTATCTCAAAATGATTTAATGGTACTCGACTGATAATTCAAAAACTCAATGCATTTATTCCGATTGCAGGTTTTATTTAATAATCTGGAGCCAAGATCAGGAGCTTTGAAGGAATCCATGCTTCCCAGAATCAGAGATCTGAAAGAAGGCTGCCATGATTAGTGTCCTCGCGAGAAACCTGTGACGTGAGCTGCTTATGCTGAAAGATAGCACCAACCACACCAAGCACAAGATGTTTGAATCACAAGAGGCCTGTTAACAATAGCCAGCAAAGTGAGGTTAGTTCTCTCAATATGGTCATAGATTCACAACTTGTTTGTCTGTGCATAGGACTTTTCTTACTATGGCATAGAACTTTGATTTGAACCCCTGAAGAGGACTTTCTATGCAATCCAAAAATTAAAAAAAAGAAGAAAAAAAAAAGGAAAGATGGTTTATACTTTTTTTTTCCCTTCCTCTGTAGTTTTAAATCGATCTACATCTATAAAAAGTCAGCATAACTTCATACAGAAAATAAAGCAATAAGATAATCTGTGAATAGAGTTCTAGAAAACTCAAATATAGACTATGAAAAAGATCTATGTAATCTAAAAACTTATTGATTTCGAAGATAGCCTTAAATATATATCCCATAAAAAGAGCTATAGAACTGTGCTAGCAATAGTTGAAGCAATACCTTGTTATCTCTTCCCAAACCCAGAAGCGAGCCCGTTCATGATCCTATATCTAGAATTCTAATGGGGAATAAGATTAGATAATTGCCTTTCTCACTCTGCTGAAGATTTGAGACAGGTGAAAGAATAGCACAAGGAGAGAAAAAATAAATAGAGAAGAGGATTGTTGAAAAATGGTTGGGAGAAGACGAGAGAGGTGACCCAAGGAATTATCTTGGCTTCTGGCGCTGCCTTTATTAGGTGTGTTTGGCGAGAAGATTTCAAGTATCATGTGTCTCAATATATGGGTGCAGATACACTGCATCCCATTTTTCACAACAGGGATTCCCATGCACCTTGAGCAGTGGGTGGGTCATGCTAATGATTTTTTTATTTATTATTTTTGCCTTGTGGAAACAATATAGGAGTGATGTTTAAGGTTCGTCTCCCTTGGTCATATGCCCTGGCACCTTCCCTGTCCCTTTCCAGATCCTACCACCAGTCAAAATAGCTTCTTCATCTTGTCTTGGGCTTCAGGAAAAAAGAAAAAAGAAAAAAGAAAGCAAAATACAAAAGGAAGTTTTTATGGTGCAGCTATACTTCTTAGGAGACTTGAATGCATCGTACAAAACTCAGATGCACACGGGACCTTCTCTCTAATACATTCATTCTTCATAGATTTGTCCCTAGCATTTGGGTGTGCTTTTGCACCAACTACTCTTTTCAAAGCAGAAGATTTGGCAGAAACTATTCCATATCTCCTCCGTTCACTAATCCAGTCCTTTTTGTACTTATTTTATAACATAAAAACAATGAGCCGGCATATTCTTAAAAGCAATGATTCTCTTCTGTGAAAAATTCACCATCCTGCAGCTCTAAGGGCCTTTTACTGGTAATTTGAAATCCTCTTCTGTTTTTTTGGATGAATTTCCAATATCCTTATGCTCGATCTATGGGTCTAAATGGGACCAGAAGACAACTGATTTTAATTGCAGAACTCGTGTTCTATTTAGGAACAAGGCTTCTACTGGTCAAAACAAGTTGAGAAGGAAAAGAAAGTGGCTAAACAAAGGACTTTTTGACACGAATTAAATGACCAAGAGCTCAACATGCAAAGAGAATGGAAAAGTTCAAGGTATGGATGGTGGCTAAGCAAAGAAGGCTTAATTCCAGCTACTCTGTCTGGAAACATTTGATTTACTATAAACATGTTGGAAAATTATCTTGTCCAGTCATTGAAACTACAAACACAAACGACAAGCTCACTTTAGACATCACAAATAAAAGAATGAGAAAAACAATTAGGATCAGATTGTGTCAATACAGATTCTTGTGCATGTGGTATTATTCCTATCGGATCCAAAGCCGAAATTTCATCAAGTTATTAGCTGATAATATTTTGTTTGATAACGTATCGCTTTGCTTCTCCCTAAGCCTTGGAACGTGGTCTCGCAGAAAACGAGATGAGTGAAAGAAGTGGTGGATGAACTCTGGATTTCTTCATCTCAGAAGAAAAACACCAAGGCAGTCATGTGGAGAAGTTAAACTAATATTATTCATGATTCGCTCAACAAAAAGTTAAATAAAGAACAGGTTGGCCAACTTGGCACACGCCTTGTTTTATAATATAATTGCTTGCAGCCATAAAAATTTGCTTCCATTCTTCGAGGAGGGATCTAGTTCTTCCTTTTCCTCCTAAATTGTTTATAGAGGCCATAGATTGAATCGAGAGAGTGTTTTGTGAGTTCACTTTAAGATTGTCATTCCTAATTTTACTCCTTTTTTTCATTTTATTTTCTTTTAGTTTTGTCCTCATTTCCTTGTCAAGAACTTCTTTTGCTCTATTGGAATAAAAAATGTGCCATGTGACAACCATTTTTTCTTCTTTCCAAGATACCTTTTCAATTCATTGATGCAACTTGAGAGAATGTTGATCAAATGCTGGTAAGTGCATTGCATCTCATTTCCACATTCAATGATCTCCATATCCCAAGTAAATCACAACAATTGAAAAAGAAAAAAAAAATCAAATTGGCATCAAAAGAAGGCAGGATTTGATATCTTGCCCAACTTGATGCATTGAACCACTCCAGTGCTGCATTCTTTATTCTTTTTTCTAACTATGTTTTTTTATCACAAGTTCATACGAAGGTAACCAATAGTTATATTTATATTATTAAATTTAATAAAATTATATTTTGTCAATAAGTTAAAATAAGATCCTATATTAAAACAACTAAAATATAATTTTACACCATTTTAGTATAAAAAATTATGTGAACACTGATGGTCTCGGGTAGAGCGACTAGAGGGAAATAAATAGTAATATGCAATCGAAGTCTATTTCTTTTGCAAACTTATTTAGCAAGGACATACATTAATTGATAAAAAGATAAATATAAAAAACGAAAGAGGTCGAATTTATTTGGTTACAACTCTCGGATTATTAATCCAAGACTATGAAAAGTTCCACTAAGTTCTCCTTCTTCGAGCAAAATTTGAAGACGGAGAAGCCTATTATAGTAGTTCATTACAATATTAGAAAACTGAAAGCACATGAAATGGAATGTGTATCTATCCAACTAAGAGTACAAGACTTTTATTTAAAGTCTATTGGTCGAAATGACTGTTTTACTAATGTGACATTTCGTGGACATCTCAGATGACTAGAGGCACCTTGAATCACTGACATGGATGTCGCATCTCAACGGGTTTTCGCTGATCTATCGGCATTGAGGCGCCTTGAATCACTAGAGGCGCTTGGAGTATCGTTGACATGAACGTCGCTTTTATCCGCTTCGCAATGGCTTCAAGGCATTCGGGGCACCTCGAGTATTTAGGGGCGCCTAGAATGGTCAACTTCCGTGTTGATCATTCTTCGTCTTTTGCTCGCTTGGGTGATGATCCGGACATTCAATTCCGTCATTTTCTTCAAGCAGTCTTCCTCTTGGTTTCTCGTCTTTCAAATATATCTTGTGCATCTTTCTCATTTCATCGATATATTCATCTGTAGCTCTTCGTCTTTCGAAGGCACCGAGTCCGTCGACTTTTTTTTGTGCCCTCTTTCTTACTTGCTACGTTTTTCACTCGATATCTTGTATGAATCCTAAGTTTCTATATACTTAAATACAAAAACTTAAATTTTCACATACCTAACTTAGCTTTGGTTGACTAAGCATATCAAAATCAAAATCCAGAGTACTTACAAACACTAGTACACACAGACACAGATCTTTTATAAGGATTATCCTGGATTCTAATTCAGTCCAATTTTTTTTTTTTATTATCTATAGT
>JBBUKS010000078.1:3773860-3793077 GCA_038050645.1 Hedychium gardnerianum | reverse complement strand
GATTAATTCAACTAACCCGTCCAATCTAAAAAATATATATTATTTTTTTATAATTTTTATTTTTAACTTAATATTTCACCGATATTATACTATATTTTATGATTTATATATCTAAAATATTTTAATTTTTAAAATAAAATTTAATTTAATTTTTAAAAAAATTAAATCCTAAATTTATATCAACTCGAATAGACTCAAATTTGATCTAAACTCGATTTAAAATTAAACTAATTTAAAAATTTTTAATCTGAACCTGATTGAATTAAAAAAAAATTAATCGAAATCTAAATTTTTTTTAGATCGAATTAAATTGATAAATTAAGTTTATTTTTGACACCCCGGATAGAGCAGCTTGTGAGAGCTTTTCACGCCGTTTTCCAATCAGAACTTTGTAAGGACAAACTTATAATTAAATACTATTAACTTAAGTTTTTTTTTTAAATATATTTTTATCATTTAAAAAAGGGGGAACAAATATATTTGCCTCTAAAATGAGGACTTTGACTACGTGATGGCTCTTAACACTCCCATTAATTCATCCCCAAACCAAGAGGATCTGCACTTCGTGTTTACTTAAGAGGATGAAAATAAAATTTATGAATAGATTTTTCACGGTGATAGATTTTTTCTTGTTTATTTTGTAAAATAATAATAAATTATTTTTCTTGAGTAGACGGATTTTAAAGTCCTTCGGGGAATTATTTTTTAACATTTTTTCATCAATTTAAATAAGATGGAAAATAACTTTCTATTATCCTTCTAAATTCATCTAGGGCTATTTCTACCGATGCTCGCAGTAGAAAGAGGTAGCTCGCGACCGCAATCTCGCCTCGTGCGATTATGTCTTCTTTTTTTTCCTTTTCTCATGTCCAATTATTTCTATTCTTCTTCGTTCACATAGATGTGCTCAACTTGATGTTATAAAAAAATTTCATCAACTACAAAATAAATTCAAAAAATATAAATAGACCACAAGAGATGACCTAACATCACGAATAATACAGATGCTCTTATTCATATAGATGCGGTAATCATGTTTGTAATTTAAGACTAATTATGGCTATAATTTAGACGACAATTCTCAATGTATAGGTTTTTAAACAGATCTTTCACAATTTAATTGTATTATTTATTCAAAATAATAATATTTAGGTCCTTAAAAAATCTACAAATGAAAATAATTAATATTTATAATAATACTAAGGGTATTTTAGGTATTAAAATGAGAGAAGTGGGGTTTTTAAGGAAAAAAAATCCTAGTCACAGCGTGGACTGAATCCAATCCATATTCAATCTTAATGATAAGGAGAAAATCTAAAGGCAATATCCTATTGGTTCCTCGGAATCCAACGTGTCCCACACCACCACAAACGTCTCAAATGAACTAGAAGCGACCAACAATTTCGATCGTCTCACTTCGTAAGTTCACAAGAAGAAGATCATCGGATCTCCGATTTCATGGCAACAATGGCGACGATGGTGGCCTTGCTCAACTCCAAATGCCCTTCCTCCTCCTCCCTGACTGCCGCCGCAAAGCCCGCTGCTCCCAAGCAGCACCTCCCACTCTCGCTCCCCCGGCGTCTCCCGGCCGTCCCCCAGCTCCTTTCCGTCTCCAACCCAACATCCGCCGCGGCCCTCGCCGGAACCGTCTTCGCAGCCCTGGCCACCTCCGACGCCGCCTTCGCCGTGCAGCAGATTGCGGACATCGCCGAAAGCGGCGGCGACAGCCGCGGCCTCGCGCTCCTGCTTCCGATCGTGCCGGCCGTCCTCTGGGTCCTCTACAATATCCTGCAGCCGGCCCTCAATCAGGTCAACCGGATGAGAGCCGAGAAGGCCGCGGTCGCTGGCCTCGGCCTGGGCGCTGCGCTGGCTGGACTGGCGGCCCCTCCCAGTGCGTCGGCGGCGGGCGAGGCGATGATGGTGGCCGACGCGGCTTCGTCGAACGATAGCCGTGGGCTGCTTCTCTTGTTTGTGGTGGCGCCGGCCATCCTCTGGGTGCTCTACAACATCCTCCAACCAGCGCTGAATCAAATCAACAAGATGAGGTCTGGTTGATCGATCAAGCACATCTACCTTGTTGGAATCGGGACGAAGACTAAATTTTAGAACTTGTTGTATATGTTGTCTCTTCTCATGGTACACAGTTCATGGTTGTAGATCTTCTTCAATCTCAAAGTGCTTTTGGAGCTTCCTATCCTTTTGCTAAATGTTTCTTACAAACCTTTTGCTAAATTACATATGCACCATATATGTATTATAATAGCTCTTATATACTAAGTAGAGAGGTAACTATGCTACAGAGAGAAACAATTGTTGCTTGTTGAAGTTCTATTTCTGAAGACCATCAATGGATTTCACAATTTACATGCTTCTCTTCCTATTCTGAATGTAATCAGAATCGAATATTTCTTTGATTGAAAATTCAAGCACACCACTCAATTTGACCTAGCAAGCTGATTTACCAATTGACTAGCATGGTTAAAAGAAGCAACACAGAATGATTCAGATGCTGATTCACAAATCGGCTTCCACGATTTCTAGAAAAAAAAAAATAGACATATTTAGTTCATTCTAAAATGAGATGATCAACTACAAATCATTGATCTGTGTTGTTTAGTCTTTTGATTATACCACTTTTTAGCCACGGTATGCTTAGTCTTTTGATTTGGAACTCATGATAACACAAACGGTTATGTGAGATCTCAGCTCCATGAAAAAAAAAGGATAACTAGTGAGCCAGACAACTTAAGATAAGATCAAAGAATTTATAGGCCAACCACCTAAAAACTGTAGGTACAAATGAAACTTAAATCTGGATTGTTTGAAAATTATGACTTAGATTACCTACGTTGTGATTTCAAGTAATCAAGTCCACAATGAGAGATGTCAAAGTGGTTGCTTGGATACTTATTTTTTATTCTTAGAGGCCTTGGCTTGATGTCAGCAAACTACAGTCGGAAAACTGTAACTTCCTTATTATTGAGATGGAATTCCCACTGAAGTTTTGTGTCTTTTGGCATGTTTTTATTTTTTCTTTTATTATTCTTTGCTGGAAAGGAAGTTGCAATTAGGCTACATGATCCGACAATCATGAAGGAAATATGACAAACCCTTGGTGGTTGGATTGGGATTGTGCCCGTGTAAGCAAATCAACAGATGAACTTAAATAGGTTCTTTATTTCTCCTGAAATCCTTCAGGTATGAGAGGAATGGTAGAATTCTGAGATGGAGTATAAAGCTCAATGACGTCGATTAGTCAATCCAATCAGGGACATTTCTCATGTTATGACGAGATTTCCATTCCATGCACACCCTTCATATGTAGCCTTAAGGACGAAAGAGAAGACTACTAAATAACACATTAAGGAATATATACACATTTTCCAAATTTATTTTCTGATCTGTTTCCTGTACACCAACAGTTGTTATCGAACATACAACTTTGACTTGGAGAATAGAGACAACGCAAGAGATTACAGGGAAGCTAAAAAGATGAAATTGATATGAACATCTTTGGAGGTGGCTCAATAAACTGCAGGGGACTACAAACTAAGAAAAGCACTTCATGAGCAAATTCTTCAAAGCCTGTTTATTAACTTACACTATCAGAACAAACAGCTTACTTAATGAACACACGAGGGAAATCAACATGTACAGATCAACATATATGGAGCTTTAATTCTTCCTAGTTGATATTGTAATTCACAACTTCACATTGACAAAGCTTTCTCCTGTCTGGGATTGGAATTCCAAAGCTTAAAGGCCTCCTTTTGTCCGGGAAATATGTGCTTCAATACAGATTTATTCTTGTCTCAATTGCTCTGCGGCAAATGGGGCAGGAGTCGAGACGTGGCCCACAGTCACGACATATCTGGTGCAGGTTCATAACATACCATCAATAATAAAAACAATAAAATCGTCTTCTATTTCAACAAAAATTAAGCATATCATAAGTAACTGTGCTGTCTCAAACCTGATGCCCACAGCCAAATGCCAAATTTTTGAGGTTGATAAGACAAACTGGACAAATCTGTCAATGATTCAAGTAACATAGTTCAGTCAATAAATCGAGTGTCAGTCAACATTCACACAATTTGTGCATACTTTAACATGGAGGTTCAGTAAAAACAATCTTTTTATGTTGCAAATAAACCATAATTCTGTAATTAAATCCAACCAATTGAACAGTAAATTGAGCCAAAGAAAAAATTGATAGATTGATGTCTTTTCAACCTATAGAGTTACGCAAAGGAAAAGGAGGATCACAGCTAATAGGAATTGGATTTTTTTTAAGGTTCAGATTTGTTAGATTTGATTCAATTTTGTTAAGATTCAGATTCTAGCTTTCCACCAATTGTGCCTTCACCTACCTAGACCTCTGCCTTATTTCATTTACAATTCAGAGAGAAACGTCTAGTTTGAGATATATAGACTATTTGGGACACTCTTTGGTTGTTTTTTTGTCTTTTAAAGAAGGCTTTGTGGTTATAGTAATCTTTCTAGCTTAACTTTTTTCCTTGTTAAAGAAATATTCCTCCTCTGCTTATGGACAATCTGTAGTGCCAACTCAAGCCATGTCATGTGTACACAGTCTTGTTTATTCAGAGGCTTGAACCGTAATAACTAATCTTTCGGTATCATTAATCTCCAAATTAAGACATTATCTGATTCTCCACATCTTTCTTGACAGAGATAAAACAAAGGGGAACAAGATTCACAATGATTAACGGCACCTTAAGTTCTCTTTTACCATAAAATTTGATTTTCTATCATTCTCCCTCGGTGACACAATCATGATGATCAGATACTCCTCGGTGACACAATGTTTGTTCAGAGGCTTGGACCGTAATAACTAATCTTTCGGGATCATTAATCTCCAAATTAAGACATTATCTGGTTCTCCACATCTTTCTTGACAAAGATAAAACAAAGGGGAACAAGATTCACAATAATTGCTGGCACCTTAAGTTCTCTTTTACCATAAAATTTGACTTTCTTTCATTCTTCCTAGGTGACACAATCATGATGATCAGATACTCCTCGGTGACACAATGTTTGTTCAGCGGCTTGAACCGTAATAACTAATCTTTTGGGATCATTAATCTCCAAATTCAGACACTATCTGGTTCTCCACATCTTTCTTGAGAGAGATAAAACAAAGGGGAACAAGATTCACAATGATTGCTGGCACCTTAAGTTTTCTTTTACCATAAAATTTGATTTTCTATCATTCTTCCTCGGTGACACAATCATGATGATTAGATACTCCTCCAACTCCGGGTTTCACAGTTGGAAAATTCTGTTCAGTATTTTTCTGAAATAGCCATTCAATGCAATCTCCAATCCTCATATATGTATTCTGTTTGACTTTCTCAGTTTTGCAGTGCTCCCTCTTTGAAAATATTGATGCCTGCTACTATATATCTTCGTCAACATTATTTCTGATATTAATGGGTCTGGGTACAACTCACTTGAGCTTGATGATCTTGGTTCCCTGAAGAGTTTGATTTCGTCTGCAATTATATTATGTCTGCAATTTTGGATGGAATACTAATGGGAATCTCAGTGTTTCTAGTGCATACCTAACTATTCAGAAGAGGCTTTGACCCTCAATAAGCAGGTGCAGACCTCCATTGCTTCTATAGGATTATGCTTTACTGTTACAGGTTAAATACCAAAACACTTCAATGGCTAAACGTGGAGATTCTTAGGCAGAACACTTCCCACTCATTAGGTTGAACAATGCAATTTTGCAGTAATTCCAAGCAGCATCGTGCTTAGCTGGCAGTTCTTGTAACTCTAGGATTTCTCTTGTTCATGTAGGCTTTTAGAAGTTTGGCTTGAAAGGAACCAATTAACCTTCAAAAATTCTCACCCCTCTTAAAACAATATTGCTTGTACTGGTTTTAAGGTTCCAATCCTGCGGAGTTCAACTCAAAAGTTTCCACCTAATGCACTTTTACAGTATGGAAATGTCTCTGCAGCTTTATTTTCAATCCTCAAAGCTTCAAGTGATTTATTTTCCTATGCTTCCACTGTCATTTAGTTTTGATGTTTAATCTCATGGATTGCTTTGATTAAGAAAACACCAGGTTCTGTATGATTGACTGCCACATCTGAGACCATCCATCTCATCTTAACATACTATGGGACTTGTCTGCTTCTTTACAAAATATAATAAAAATGCAAAATAAAACATCATTGCCCGGTAACTTTTACCGTGTCTGAAGAGGTACTTGCAACTGATGCTGTTAGAGCTGTAGTTGCACTGTGATCAGAATAAGATGAGAAGCTCTGCATAGAATCAGGTGAGGAATGAAAAGATTGTGGGCCAAGTGGTGCTGAATTGGGAACACTGGCAGGAGGTGGAAGGGCCACTCTTTTTGGTGATGTTTTAGCATGTTGACTGCTCATGTCACAAGCCACACATTACAGAAGTTAGATATCACGGTGCAAACATCAGTAAAGAACGAATGAAAACAATCCTAAGAACGATATTTTCTAGGAACATTTTTATCTTCGTACCCTAAAATCCCAAGATCCAATGTTGCTCTGTACTGCAAAGGTATTTCCATAAGTGCTGCAAGAGCAAACTCCATCTCTTTACGACTTTCTGGTGCATCCTTGGACATAATTTCTGTGAAATTCACAAACTACAGAAACATTTTTTTTTATGTTAGACTATCATTTGTGACGTGTTTGTTTAAGGATCAGCAAAGAACACATTGCTATGCTATACATTTTTTACCTGGAAATTGTCAAAAGATCTAGAAGGTATGTTGTCATCAAATTCATGCATCATGTCCCATGGTCCGTCTCCAACTCCAACTAAAATAATGGATAAGGGATATTTGCTGCAGCAGGATATGAAGCAAATAAGGAACTCATTGCTTGAGCGGTGAGAAAAAAATTCAAACCACCATCATCATTTTCTCAAGTATAATAATAATTCATGTTTGAATAGGAACTATTACATTTATATGATCATACTTCCTAGTGTGGAATGTCCTAGACAGTTTCAATTGAATGATTTGAATTCCTTTCACTGACAAGAACAAAAATATAGACTGAAGTGTCATAACATGCAATTATGTGCATTTACCTAGCTTTGACTATAGCATCAACTGTCTTCTGTTCTTGGGGGCTTAATCGACCAGTTTCAGTATTTACACTTCGTGTTACCTGTTCCAATATTACATTCTAAGATATCCAAACAAGAAAAGATATTTTGGCAAAGCCAGGCAACTCAGTTGGATAATCATATTCAATTTCCGGATAAAGATGTTCTTGTTATTTCAGTAGAATTTATGCAAATGAATGCCTAAGAAAGTACCAACAAGAACTAGTATCAAATTGACAAACAAGACAGCAAAAAAAACAACATTCCAGAAACTCTTTTATTTATTTATTTATTTAATTTGTTCAAATAGAGAACGCAGAGAGAACAAAGAAAAAACATACCTGCCCATCAGCAATTATTAATAGAACGTGGTATTGCCCTACACTCTGCTCCACAATGGTCATGGCCATTTCAATAATTGGTGCAAAAGATGTCGGT
This sequence comes from Hedychium gardnerianum, assembly GCA_038050645.1. Taxonomy (NCBI): domain Eukaryota; kingdom Viridiplantae; phylum Streptophyta; class Magnoliopsida; order Zingiberales; family Zingiberaceae; genus Hedychium; species Hedychium gardnerianum. Next base: position 3,785,519 of record JBBUKS010000078.1, on the reverse strand, counting down.
CCTAGAACCAAAAATACCTGTTAGATTCAAGTTAATGACTTCTAAAACTACTTGTCACAGAGGCCATATTTCTTTTCTTTCTTTTTTGAATAAATCCATAGGTACCAGCTAATCGCACAAATGGAGCAATTTCTCGATATCGATCTAAAGCTTCCTCAAAACCCTGGCATGGTCTATTCCCTGGGTAGAAGCTAAATACATCTTGGTCATGGGTCGATGCTGCATCAATGATCAAGCCATGATCTCAAAAGCTAATTGAATTTTTCACATTTGAAGTACCAAGCAGAATGTATACTTACCATCTCCGAAACCAAAGCATGGGATTAAGTTATCTTCGTCGAATTTTGACAAGGTCAGTCCAATAATGGAGATTGCTTGTTCATAAGGATTTTTAGTAGTTCCTATGTGGTGCAAGCTGCAGCCACGGAATGAGTTCTTACCTGTTGGAACAATGAGTTAGATTTGTGCTTTAATGAACCCAAGAATCCATCGACCAGTACCTGTCCACTCATTGCTTTTCGTGAAGTCAATTCCTACAATCAGGTTTGATGACTCAAGCCCAGATTTTGCGAGTTCCTCAGTTACCTGTTGAAGTTGCACACATTACACCAATATAATATGTATAAATTATGGCTTTTTCTAAATAGCTTATATTATTAGGAAATGTAATCTCCATATCCTTTTTTTTCTACATCATCTCCAAATATAGGAGAATACCTATCGGTTCAACGGTCTCTTCCCTACTATTTCTCTAATTATTTGCCTATATTTCCCCTGTTATCATGATTTAAAAGGTGTCAAAATAATGTTAGTCAGTGGCATAAATCTTCATAATTTTACAAACATCCATTTTTTACTTCTTGAAACTTGTTCAGCAAAAGTACTGCTTACAAGGGTTATAAACTGGAACAACAGATTTGAATGTCAAAATTAGCTGGTGTGGTGGATAGAATAGCAAACACATTCAAGATAAGATCCAGCAAGTGATGTGCTATTGGTCAACGAGTTTTATTGGACAAATTATCTCATTATGACATGTATTAATGGACGACTATCCTACAAGCCCCAGTCTCTTTCAGAATTATTAATTATAAGTGTCAATCTTTTTCAAGTTACATCAGAGAATAGTAATAGGCTACTTTTCAAGCATTTACTTGGCACTACTTTGATAGGATAAGTTATATGTAGCTCTCTTGGAGTCTGTGGTGACTTTATATACCCCCTTTTAAATTACAAAAATTGTAGTTCTGTACATAATCTAACTGGTATGGCAATTCAATTGATGGGGGAGTACCAATATCTTCTTGCCTTTTGGCCTTTACGATATAATTAAAATTCACAAGATACTATCATGAAGCAAGAGATACTTTCTGTTCTGATTTTTTTTTTGTTTGCAAATTTAAATTTGCCTCATGAGGTTTACTAAAGGGATTAGGAATTGGAGGGGATAAACAGACCACTCCAAACATCTAGGGTTTAGGGGCGTCCATGTAATTGACTTATTTTATGTTGTTCTGATGCTTGATATTGTGAGGACAAAATGTTAAAAGCCTTACCTGGTCCAAGGAAGTGAAGCCATCAGCTATCCTTGAGAACCTGTGTTCCAACTTGGGCCTCTTTCCACCGGTTGGTGAATTGCTCCTCCTCCTCTGATTGCGGACTGTGTTACTTGGAGGCACCGATGGGTAGCCTGCCGGTGGCAACGACCGAAAGTGGGACGAGTCGGAATGGTACGCCACGGAATGGAACTCATCCAGAGGATGAAAATGCCTGTGGTGGTGATGACTGCGATAGGGATGATGACTGCTACGGGGATCCCATTCATGGGCTGAGTAGGGCCGCTCAGTGTGTTCTGTTCCACGGTAAGCAGTGGAAGTCCTTGCTTCCCGGCTTCTCCCTTCAACTGAGTTTTTAGTTCCCATTCTGCTAAAAACTATTCAAAGGGATGGCTTCAACTGCAGAAAAAAAAATCGAGATCCCACTGTACAAATTGTAGATCAAAATCTGGACTTTAGGGTTCTTTGATACATGATAAATACCAACAAATTCGACTAGGTCCAAGTCATACAAAACAATTAATTGAAGGCAAAGTAAATCAACCAACTTTCCGGAAGTAATCTATAAATTAAAGCTCCACAAAAAACGGCGAAGATAAAGAAAGGAATAAAAAGTTCAGAAGAACATGAGAAAAGGAGGGAGACAAACAGTAATTGCAAGGATCGAGCATCGAAGGTGTTATGTTAACGCCAAGGTCAACTATTTTTTGGGGGGATAAGGTTACCAGTTAAAATTTAGGGAATTGTTAGGATTTGCAGAGTGAACTGCTTCGAAGAAATCACGGCTACAAGAAATCGTGAGACGACCTTGAGATGGATTTTTCCCATACCTCAAGCATTTGCATAAAGCTCCGCCTCTTCCTTCTCGCGTTACTTCCGACTTCAATGATTGGATCGATCTTCGAGGTGATGTTTTACAGATCACGAACCTTGGCAGCAGAGATCGGAGGACGAAGCAGCATATGACAGGTCAACTGTGTCTCACCGCCATGGCCCGCCACCACCGTGTCACTCAGCCATTCGATCTTTCATTCGGTGGGTGTGGAATTTAAGTAGAAAAATAAAAGAATTATACTATTATATTTTAAATTTATTTTTTTTAAAATAATACTATTATATTTTAAATGAATATTATCTAATCACATCATATAAAACTAATATATAATCTCTACACATTATAATTATAACTTTTATACCACATAGAAACTAACAACTAATTTTTATAATAAAAATTATATATTATTTTAATTTTATTTTATTAATAATATTTTAATTAAAATAATATTTCAACAAATAAAATAATTCATGAAAATTCTATATTATAGAAGTTAATAAGTAACTTTTAACTAGTAATTAATTTTTATATTTATAGAAACTAATTACTAGTTTCTAGCTGATTGAATCAGATAATACAGAGATCTTTTAGAGAGTTCTGATGTCTATTTGACTTTAATAGAAAATGCGACGAGCGTATAACAATTTTACAAATGATGACACATTTGATTTTTGTCAAAAAATAATATATATATATAGAGAGTTTTGATAGTCTTTACATCTTAGTCTGCACAACCATGGACATCTGCTGAGGTGGCCACCTGCACATCATTGATCAAAATAGATGTGATATGATCAATGATCAGGATTATGTCACCTCAATAGGTGTACATAATTGTGTAGGATAAGATATGTAGACTATCAAAATCGTGTATATATATATATATATATTAATATCCATATCTTTTTAAGAGACTTTAGACTTTTTAAAAGGTCATTTCTTTTTAACATCCATAAAAAAACCTCCGCTCCGTTAAATCCTAACCGTCCAATTTCTTTTTAATTTTAGGTGCAAGCTGATTATATTTAAGATGTTTAATATCTTTAATCGTTAGACACAAATTTACATTGCAATTTTGTATTAAAATCTGAAATCATGTCTTAAATTGTGTTTATTATGTTTTTGTTTTTGTTTGCCTAACGTCGTCATGTATCGGACGTCACATGGATATTTAATCATCCACAGGACGAACGAGAACTTGACTTAGAATCACTACTTTAAGTCTCTACAAGAAAATTCATAAAAGATTTTTTTTTTGTTGAAAAAAGCATATAAATTGATTTTAATTCTCAAATTAAGGTTTAAAATATTAATCTGCTTATTTACCAGTATGTTTACAGTTACGTACTATTATTAACTTGCATCTTTAATCTTTATGTACTTTTAAGTGATTTCTAAATTTTATAGTAAAGATAATGAAATTTAAGCTGATAGCGGATATTTGCAGTCATGCCAAGTCTTTTATTATTATTATTATTTATCTTTTTCCTCATTTTAATTTGTTATTTTTTGGTCCCAGCATTAGACACGACTTGGTGGATTGACTTGTCCAACCAACTCTGGGTACAATTGATTGTGGTTTGTGGAAGAAGACTCCATGGCTCAGTGGACTGACTCAAGTCGTCGGTCAATTATGAAGACATTTTATTCGCCCCCACAGGTATAATCGAGTTAATATTCAAGTGACAAAATTGCTTCATGATCAATTCCGCAGAGTTCATTCTCCCAAAAATTAAATATGATATCGTAATTTATCTCCTTTCATTTCACTTTATTCCAGCAATATAATTGATCAAAAGATAAAACATGTATTTTGTTGCATTGTTGTGTTCATTGTACCACATAAATCAACTCGGCAGAACAACAAGCACAAGGCAGTGCAGGCAATGCTGGACATCACATGATACACCAGCGAAAATTCTCCATGTAGTAATATCATTATAACAATGCATTGGCACTAGTCTCGGATCATAGCTACTTTGCAGCCTAGGCTAATTGTCAATCTTCTTTTCTGAATCCTTCAAAGTTCTCAAGATGCATAATCAACAGGTTGCCATCCTTGAGACAATCCTTCACTGTTACTACTGTAGTGTAGATTATATATCTAATTATGTCATACCTAAGTTGATCAGTAGTCACGAAAACACTGAAATAAAATATAAAATAAAGTGATTGGAATCAAACGTCATCTGAGAACAAGGATGCTAGGAAAGGAGCTGGCTAAGAAAATAGACAATGCTTTATTGACCAATTAGTTCAGTGACACTAAAGGCACTAGATAATGGTATCCGAATAGATGAGTTCACAAATAGAAACACAAGCAAGCATTAAAAAAACCACACGACAGTATATGAAGTTGTAACAACACGTGAGATGGGAAAAACTCTCCACTGAAACACTCACTTTCAATGAGAAGATTTTTAAGCTGATTTTGTGTAGAATTTGATGCCAACGGCCAATCCCAAGATGAGGAGAGGAACCAAAAACTGGAGGATCCTGACAATAAACTCAGAAGTCTTGTCCTGGTTGTAGTGCGGTTGCTTTGGAGGGGTGTAGGTTACTTTCTTAGGGATTGTTGTGGCATCAATTTCTCCAACATAATACTCATCCATCATTGCCCTTGCAGTGGTGCTATGACCGACATCTTCAAAATCATCGGTCGCATCTTTCCCTAACAAAAGGATTAGATAACTCCACCATAAGATATCTTGTTAATCAATTATCAAGCTGCTTGTTTGATCATTCAGAATTGTATACCAGTTGATGACAACAAAACCTCATCTCCCCCAGGGTGATCCTCTAAGAATTTGGTAACGTCATAAACCTGCAAAGAAATACATCAAACTACTATAGGCAAAAATGGCACCAAACTAGTTAGTTATTGTACTAAAATTTCAAGGAAATAAATATAAAAAAAAAAATACTAGGCGCAATGGTATACAACAAAACAATTTTTTTCAATTATATGGAGTCAGCCTTGTGAGTATGCTCACAATGAACTGTGCAACATTATTGTCAGACTGTCTTTGACATGTTTATATTATCTTCACTTATTTTCTCACTTGCTATGATCTGTCAAAACTTCACAAACTGTTCCACATAATACCTTTATGTTATCTCTCCAATAATAATCTCACATATTCATCTTAGCATTCTTACCTCCATATTCATCTATCTCTGCCTGATCACACATCTGTCATGGCCTCCATATGCTTAGGGATTGTTCAAACTAAACAAAATTATTATAAAACCCTTGTATTCAGCATAAATAGACTTGGCTATACTATGCGTGTATCATGATTTCCCTTCTAAATGGTGTAGTCTTCTTCTTCACAAAACCTTACATAGATAGGTCCACGAAGACCGACTGGAGATGAAAGGGAAAGATTTACATCTCTAATGTAATTCTCATTCTTTCTGGTAGCAAACATTTTAGCAGATAATTCGACCTAGTTATATTTGTTTCCTATTTGCTCTAGACATGGGAGTCATTTCTCAGGTTGCTACTTTCTTGGCATTAGATTTCTTGGAAAGGCCATTACTTTGTAGCACATCAGCACATTTCTATCTTTTGTGTTTGACCTGTTATTCACCATGAATCTATTCTTATATCAAGAATAATTTTTATGAACAACTTTTACTGTTGATGATTTGTTTAATATGCAGGCAAGTTAGATCTTAACCACGTAGCATCTTTTAATCTTTCTTGAAATGTTCAAAGAAACAGAAGCTTTATAAAACACATGTCCATGGACTAACAAGAGGATTAGGGCATCTTCAGTTGAGAAATATACCAATATCAAGATAACAAGCAAAATCAAACTAGGTGCTATTCACATAATGTGTAACTGCATACATGACAAGAAATCTTCAGAAAGGAATCACAATATGCTTGTTTCCTTGAAATGATTATAAATTGAAAAGATGAATATACAGAAAAAAACCAAAAGAAAAAAAATGGAGAGGGATAAGATTTGCTTCCTTGAAAGTATGTATCAAAGCATAATTAATTTTCTATCTCTGACAAGGTTTAATTAGTGTTTGGCCAGCTTTGGGCGGATAATGAATTACAAGGATGGATGCTCAAAATCATCCCTTCAAATAACCATTTTTCACCCTATTCATCAAAGAAAGCCACAAAATGATGAGCCATCTGTCAACTTATCCACTCTTTCATCCATTAACTTATTTGTTAAAGGGAATAAGATGGGAGGGGGAAAGGAGGCTATTGATAATAGCAGTGACTATTTTTCCTGCATCCAAAACAATTAGCTAAAAGACTTATTGTGCAGGGAATGAAGTGGGAATAGCAACAATGATATTTTCCTAGTTGGGTCTCTTTGAAGGGATGGAAAATCTCTTTATCTTTTCCATGTTAGAGATAGGATGATGATTAAAAAGGAAAAAATGTGGCTCGGAGAGCACAAACGCAGAGATGAAGTGCGAGGACAGGCCGAGCAATTGCAATGACAATTTTTATCTGATATAGATAGATTATTTTTGGAGGATTCCTCTCTTGTATTCTTTCTCATTCTTTATTTGTCTTAAAGGAAACAAGAGCTTTAGGGTGTCTATAACTCAAATATTGCTTAAGCGTTGTTCTCTTGGAGAGATGGTAAATTGAAAGGATAAAGTAGAGAGACCATAAGAAAATTATTTTTTGAGTGTCTCCTTGAACAAGTGGTAATAAAGAGCACATATTTGAAAGGTAGTAAAAATTGTTCCTTGCGATTTTCGATGGATGAATTATATATTAAATTCATCTCTTTAAATGTTCATCTTTCCACTTTATTTGTCAAAGGAAATAAGATATAGAGGTTGCATCCTTCGATTTATCTCTCACTTTCAATTTCATCCTTCAGCATACCCTTTCAAGGAAATAAGCCAACATCAAAGATGTTTTTTCATTAACAAAAAACGAAAAAGGTTTTGATCCATGACACATTTACACGTTCATCCTAGTCTGCTACGCATCATCCACAGACGATCTAGTATCTCTTGATAAAAGAATGGATATCATAGTCATCCAATACCATGCTGTTTTAATAAGATATTTAAACCTTCAAAGCTCGTCAATCACAAACTCGTAGCAGGAAGCCTGGTAGAGAAATCTTCCCTATCCATAATCAACATATGTGCCAAAATTTACACCGAAAGTTCGCTCCTTGGCGAGATCCAAAATACCGATATCAAAACGTAGTTCGTTTTTCCAAAACAGATCGAATCAAGCATCCAGGGAGGGCAAAATTAACAGATCCCCCCTACCCCCACCCCCACAAAAAGGAAAGACAACCAGATGGACCAACAGAATCTAACAAAGAGAAAGAAACGCAGACCTTGCCGTTGATGATGAGCCAACAGTCCTTGGAGGTGCTGTGCGTCGAGACCTCAGCCAGGGTGTAGACCTTCGCATCACTCCCCATCTCGCTCCTCACGATCGCTCTCGGTCTCCCTCAATTTGGAAACGTGGAATCGATGGATCAGACGAAAGGGAGGGCGAGTGGTGGTAGGTGTCGAGGAGTTGGTGAGGGGGAGACGCATTTATAATTTCGGTCAAAACGAATATTGAAAAACCTAATGGCAAACACATTCCTACTATTTTTTTTTTATTTTGAAATTAAAGACAAATAACAAATGCATATTAATATCTTATTTTAAAATCCGTGAGATTTGTCAAACAAAATCGAAAAAATATATATTCTTCATTTAATATTTCACTCTATTTTTCTATTTTATAATGATTGTGATTTAATAAAAAAGGTGTAATTTTAAAACAACAAATTAAAATTAAAAATTTAAAAGGACGTTTTTTTTTAAAAAAAAACAACTAAAAAGACATCCTCAGAAATTTTATTTTCAAAATACTTCTTATCCAACTTGTTATAGTGTGTAAAAATTATTCATTAGTTGCTACAAATATTTTTGAGTGATTTTAGAATTTAAAATTTAAAATTTATGGTTTATGATTTAAAATTTAATTACAATTATTTTTTAAAAAAAATAATTAATTAAAAATAATTTTGAAGAAGTTTAAATAATTTTGATTAAATTTATAAAAAAATAATATAATAATAATTTATATGTAATAATTTTAATTAAAGTAATTTCTATAATAGTTATCGAATATATTTTATAAATTGTAACAATTACCAAATAACATAAATAACTTTTACATATTATAATATTACTTTTATATAATAATATTGAAAATAAAAAAACAACGTTATGATAGCTACCTATCAATAATTACTATAACATCGTTGAATTAGGAAAAAAAATTCTAATTTTTGAATTATTTTTTTTTTAAAAAAAAAGGAGCTGATTTACATAATTTAGAGAGCACTTTTAATTCTTGCCCTTACAGATTTATATAATTATTCTCCTTTTTTTTTTTATCTCTCTCTTTTTTCAAGCTTATATATATCTTGACTTTACACAAAGCACTACTCACGGGGAGTTGCGTATACCATTGCAGTAGTCACGTATCGATCGATGCTACAGAGTTTTATTGATCAGTATAGTAATATATAACATATGGATCCATCGCCGGACCCGGACCTTCTATGCCACGGCTGCCTTGGTGGACATCAGCTTTTGGAGCTCCAAATTCTTGTGCTTGCGCTTGATGAAGTCCGCTGCCTCCGAGTTGACGTCCACGTCGTCAATACCCCTCGCGCGAGTCGCTGCGTCTCGCTCAGCAGAGCTGCTATGGTCCGCGATATCATCTCGGTGTACGGCGGCAGTGACGGCGGCGGCCGCCGGAGCCTCCTCGTACCTCTTCTTGAACATCATCTGAAGGTTGGGAAAGCGAGGTCCGTTGTATCTGTAGCTGCTCGGGCTCGATTCGACTCCAGTAGCTGGCGCAGTAGTATTATCATCCCCGAATTTCACTCGGTTGTTGCGACGGCCGTTCATTTCTTCTTCTTCTTCGATCTTCTTCTTCTTCTTCTTCTTTTCCTTGGAGGTGTTTATAGATCGGAAAAGGTGTTTATATTCCTAAAAGATAAGAGTGAATCTTATGCTTCTTTTGTCAAAATCATGCCGGCATTTTTTGAGGATGGCATTGGATTATCCTGGCCGAGAAATGCTCCAGCTTTAGCTTTAGTTACAGTTTCGAATAAAGTTTCTGAATCTTATTCTTTTTGAATTAAATGAAAAGTTTTCGGAGATAATCTATGCTTCAAGACGAGGAATGCGGAATGAATATTTATTTTTAATAATTGAGCTATCCAGCTTTTCGAATGCGGGATGAATATTATTTAGAACAATTTAGAAGGTTTATGTCCAATCAAATTATGCGTGCATACCGTGGCTTATAGTACACACTAGAGGCCTCTCAGATTATGCTACCATCACGGATGGAATCACAGAATCACCTTCTTTTTTTTATGTCCTCCGGTGGCATTAAAATGGAGTAAAATTAGGACATATGCAACATGTGTACTTAATGTTTAGGATTCCGGAGTTATGATGTAATAAAAAAAGACGTTAAGTTATTATTATTTGAATATTTATGATTCAATTTCTAATTATAATATATTTATAAAAAAAATTCCTTTAAATAGAGTATAATCATAGGATGTTAAATTTTTGAATCACGAATGCTTCGCGATTTATCTCGATGACCGATGAAATTTTTTCGTAGGATCGAATTGATCGTCTCAAATTCGATATTACTTGATTAATCATTTTTATTTTAGAAATATTAGACGACAATACCGTAGTGACGAGGTTTTGGTAAAAGATAGGTGATGTTATCGTAAACCTAAATCCTGAAGTCGCCATTATCTTAGCGTTTTTTTTTTCAAAACGGTCTCATATTTTCCTAAAGGGACCTTTTATATGAAAAAATTAGATATCTCATAAAATATTTTGTATTTATTAAAAATTAATTTTAAATATATTAAAATAATTATTCATGTAAATTTCAACTACACCGATCCATGGCGCATTATACATCTCTTTAAGAATATATAGCTTGATAGCTAAGATAATTTGTATATATCAATTTTATTTTGTATAAGATGGAATGTTAGATATCTACTCTAACTAAATATTATATCATGCGTCAGTAGATAGCTAAGATAATTCTTATACTCCATATTAATTTTTCATGTACGGAAGGAGATTGGATTGAGTATTTGGACTTTCACTAAAAAAAAAAACAATCATTTAAAGATAAAATTTTGTGATAAAATTTTTTCATTCTAAATTTACAATAAATTTTATGATAAAAATATAAATTATCGCTAATTAACAATGAAAATAGCAGCGAAAGAATTTTATAACTAATTAGCAATAAATTAATTTTCATCGCAAATTTTATTACAGTTTTGCGCTAAAATTTAATATTCATCGCAAAATCTGCGACGAATACGTATTTCATCGCAATTCTGCGATGAATTTTAAATTCATCGTAGATTTTGCAATGAATATTTTATTCATCGCAAAATTTCCTAAATTCATAATTATTATTTATAATATTTTTTTTATAAATCAGGGACGAATTCTAGAAATTCGTCCCAATTCTATAAAAAAATGTTGGAAGCCGGGTGATGGACCTAGAGAGCTCGGAATAATACAAAATCAATTTCTATGTTTTCATTTAGTTTTTCTGATTATAAAAATATTCTCAAACATCATTTTGACCTAATATATTAATATCAGTCATTTTTTGAACATAAATTAGATTTTTCAGATAGATTCGTGTTCAAAAAATGACTGATATCACTATATTAGGTCAAAATGATATTTGTAGGCATTTTTATAATTAGAAAAACTAGATAAACACATAAGAACTGATTTCATGTCATTCCAAGCTCTCTAAGTCCATCAACGAGCTTCCGTATTTTTTTTAATATTTTTTATTTTTTTTGAAATCTGTAACGAATCCACAGATTCGTCGCAGATTTGGCGATGAATCCATGGATTCGTCATAGATTTGGTGACGAATCTAGGATTCATCGCAAATTTGGTCCAAATTAAAAAAATAAAAAATTTCTCCGAAATCGGTTGATTGACCTAATTATTTCCTCCAAGTTCAGAATCGCATGAAATTAGTTCTTGTATGCTCGTCTAGTTCTTCTAATTATTTTCATAATCTCATATATCAATATTATCCAAAATATTGAGATCAATAATTTTTTTAACAATAACTCTTTTTAATATATATATTGTATTATTTTAGCTAGGTTAACCATTAATTGAAGTAAATCTAATTAACTTAACTATGAATAAAAACATATTGGATAAAATTGATATTTGAGGT
>JBBUKS010000078.1:3745597-3767539 GCA_038050645.1 Hedychium gardnerianum | reverse complement strand
ATGTTCGTGAACAACGTTCGTGAACAATCATATTCATTAATAAAACTCTTATCAACATGCTAAATAAATAAAATAAACAAATAAGTTTGAATTATCAAACTCAATGACCAATCAAACAAGTAAAAATTTCAAACAATCAAATAAGCTTAAATTGAGAGCTCGATAACATCTAAATTAACTAAACTCAAATCAAACTTGAAATGAGAGCTCAAGCCCCCGGGGCTCGACTCGGCTCGACTTAACTTGTTTACAGTCGTGCAGGACTTTCATTATAATAATTTTTTTTATAATTTTTTTTATTATTTTATTAGAATTAAAAAAATAATATATCTATATGTACATTCATCGTTTGTCTTTAACGTATAAATTTCCTTCTACACGGTCATAATAATTATGATTTTAAATCATAGAAATTATAATTATAATTATTTTTTATATTATAATAATTATGATTTTGTAACTGCTATATAGTTATAGTATTTACGAAATATAACAAACTTTCTAATGTTATAACTTTTGACTCGGATAACAGAATGAGACGATCTTTTTTTTGAATCAAAACTCGTTCAGATATCTATAATTCAAAAAAAAGATCGTCTCATTCTTATATTTGAGTCAAAAGTTATGACATTCAAAAATTTATGACATAATTATAGCAGTTACTTTCATGTTGTAAAAAATGATTAACTAGATTGGGTAACGTCGGACTTGGAATGACCGGCTCTGTCCCACGAAAGTTTTTCACCGACCACTAGAATAAATCGAGAAGTACTAATTGAGGTTCATCCAAATGGTCAGCATTCTTAACTATTACACAGTTGTATTAGCTATGAAACTATAACTACTATAATTATGTAGCTGTTATAATTATATAGCAAACTTTCGAAATTCATCTTTTGATTTTGATATCAGAATGAGACGATCAAACTCGTTCAGAGATCTATAATTCAAAAAAAAAATCATCTTAATATCTGAGTTAAAAGTTATGAACTTCTGAAGTTTGATACACAATTATAACAGCTACACAGTTATAGCAGCTACATATATTATAACAACTATATAGTTATAGCAGTTATGGTTTCGCAACTGCTACAACTGTGTAGCAGCTACGAAATCATAATTGCTATAATATGAAAAACAATTATAATTGTACCAGCTACGAAATCATAGCTGCTACAATTATGTAGAAGGTAATACATATGTCAGATACATGCACGTGTCAGAGAGAGACGATACATGCATACTGTACTGGAGGAAAAAATATATGATTTTTTTAATTCTAACATGACACTACTATGATAAAAAAATTATACTGTTATATTGTGCACATTGCAGTGTGAGCAATTGTACACACCGCAACGGTGCAAAGCAATTTTTTTATTTTTTATTTTTAACTCGAGTTAGGTCCTTTAAGATTTTGACTTTAAATTTTAGATTATAATTTTTAAGCTAAAAAAAAATTAAAAAAATTATATACACACGAGATTAACAACATACATATATATTCAAAGGATATACTTATAGCATTTTAATTAAATTATTCTAAATTTTGATTAAAACTATTATGATATTATTGAATTAGTTTTTATTAAGTTGGAATTGTTTTGACTAAATAATTTGAATTAAGTTGTAAAATAATATTTTAATATAATAATATTTTACATATAATGATTTTAATTAAGTTGAGATGCTGCCATCATACTTCTCCCTTTCATATTTTTCATGAGCAACCATTTGAGGAGGCTGCTCCTCTACATTGGTTAGCTTAACATATTCATTCTCTTAACATATTCATTCTCAACCTTGCCAACAACTTCAACAAAGTCAATTTGTTGCTCTTTATCTTCGAAGTGGATGTTAACTCGGCCTGAGATTGAAGCAGATGAGGAATTTTATTTTGCTTTGTTTTCCAAGTTAGAGCATTGCATTGTGGAGGTCGAAGGGCTTGAGGGCATCTGGTTAGATGAGCTATTTTTTTTAGTCCCTAATATGATAGAACTGAATTAATCTAATCGAACTGAATTTAAAAATTCGGTTTGATTAATTTGGTTTTTATTTTTTTTAAATTCAGTTTAGTTTTTGGTTAATTCGGTTTGATTATTTTTATTTAAAAATATAATTAATTAAATAAAATCTAAATTTGATGAATTTAATTTTAAAATTTTAGTTAATTCGATCGAAAATCAAATTAATCAATATTTTATTATTTCGATTTGTTCGATTTTCATAAGAAAATTTAGTCAGTTTAGTTGGTTAGAATTTTTTTTGATTTATTTGGTTTTCAATTTATTCAATTTGATCGGTTAAATTTTAACCGAATGCTTAGCCCTAACAGCAATATCATATCAAAAACATAAAAATCTACTACTCTTTTTACAATAAAAAAAATCCTATAACTTTTTTATGGTCCTACATTATCAAATCATACAAGTTTATTTATTATTTTTTCATTTAATATCTCTATAATTTTTATTTAATATTTTAATTAATTATAATCTTTAATTTATTTATAATTTTCAATTAAAATATTAATTAACTTATGATTTTTAATTTAATTTATATTTTCACTTAATATTTAATTAACTAATTATAGTATATATTTTTTTAAACTTATGCATTTATGTTTAAAATAATAATTTGATAACAATTTTATTGAAAATTTATATTTATATAAAAGAAGAAGGTACAACATTGATCATTACTAATAATTTATAAAATGAAATATAATATAATTAAATGCTTCGTAAAATTAATTTCATTTTTCATTAATTGCTTTCATCAGTGTTCAATCAAGTCAGCTCAAAGTTGATGATATATTTAACTATCATATAGCTCATAGTTTCTATGAAAATATTCTTGGAATTCCGGTGTGGAACTTGTCTTACCTGTGTCGAATGATTTTCTTCATCTCTCGTATAATTGGATACAACTTTTCCCTCATCCTCAACAATCATATTGTGCAAAAAAAAATACATATATACAGAGGCGTAGCTATGTGGTGACGGGGGTGCGACCATCCCCCGGAAATTGAAAAAAAATTACTAACACGTGAAAAAAAATTTAAAAGGGCCTAGTTATAAATTCTAAAATTTTCTGGATTTTTTAGTAAAAGTCTAATTAAAACCCACCCGGACCTTTTTTTTCTCTTTCCCGTGTTCTCTTCCTCCTCTAATCTCCTTAATTCTTGTTCTTTCACTAATCCTAATTTTGCCTTTAAAATCTTCTGTCGCACGTCATTGTCCTTGTCGCCCACCTTACTATCACCGTACGTCGTTGTCGCCACACACTATTGCTACCAGCGCTGCCCTCGTTTGTTGCCAGTGCCATCGTCATTGCTTCGCCGATGCTCCACAACAAACGCCTTGTGATTGAGGTGAAGTTTTCTTGCTTGATCTCTTTCGATTGTGAATTTAAGTGTTGGAAAAACATATAATATTAATGTTTCAAATATTCATGTTTTTTGTTTGCTAATCAAGTATGTAAGTGTTTACATATATTGAGGTCTTCCGTGCATTTGATATTTGATTTGTTATATGAAGGTAATCAGTTTTACTGACTATTATTTGAAAGTTTAATCAATTGAATCACATCATTTATTACATGAATAGATTCATCATATAATTTATCGTGTTAGGATGTCAACAATACACGAACATCTTATAATAATCACATGCATATGGAAGGAATCGTCTTTAGGATATGAATTAAAGTTGGATAGTTATATGACTAGAAAATTATGTCATTATAATATAAACACTTGACTTGGTACCTTTACCAATATGTGTGAAAAATAAGGGATCATTAACTTTCAAGTCGGTTATATCAATTTCGTTTGTTATTTGTTTTTGAATTGTTGAAAAAATAGAGTTATTAAATTAGATGATTATGTTTCAAAAATATTATGTTAATGATAAATTAGGTGAAACAACAATGTTGGGGTATTTTAAGAAAATGCGAGATGAATCTACTTCAAACAGGGCTTCTCTCCCTCTACCACCTCCACCTCCTTCGCTTCCACCACCTCCTGATGATGACTCGAATGAGTATCCTAGTGATCTTAGGCTAAGAAAGAACATCCTCGAGTATAATGTGAATAAAAGGGAGATTGTTCGACGTTAATTTTTGCAAAAGTTCTGCTTCAGCCTAAGAATCATGAATTTCCTTGACGTTCTTATTCAAATTAGGAGAAACGAAGATTTTGAGTTATATGGTTTAATAATCCTCTTAATTGACTAGAGTATAATATTGCAAAAGACGCAATCTTCTATATTTATTGCTATTTATTCAAAGTGGAACATGGTGGTCAAAGTAGTGGTGATTTTTTTTTTGTTACCAAGGGATTTAAATATTGGAGAAAGAAAGGAAATTTTCATGAATATGTTGAAAATCATAACATTCACAACAAGTGTATGATGGCGACTTATGACTTAATGAATCAAAAATAATGTATTAAAACTTGTTTGGTCAATCAGTTTAGTCAGGTAGCTGTCGATTATTATGTTCATTTGACATCATCAATTGATTGCATAAAATTTTTTGTATGTCAAGGATTACCATTTCGTGGTCATGATGAATCCACAGACTGACTCAATCATGGTAATTTTTTTGAACTGTTAAAATTTCTTGCTGACCATAATGAGGATATCAATAGAGTTGCATTGGACAATGCTCTCAAACCTCAAATGGACATCGCCTGATATTCAACAAGATATTATCATATTCATTGCCTATTTATCCACTAATTCTATTCTTGAAGATTTTGGTGATGAATTATTTACTATATTAGTTGATAAGTCTCGTGATGTATTTGTTAAAGAGTAAATGATAGTTATTTTACGATTTATAGATGAAAGGAGAATATTGTTGAACTCTTTCTAGGCATTATTAATGTAAGCGACACTGTTGTCTTATCACTTAAGACTGTTGTTGATTCTTTGTTGTGTCAACATGGGTTATCTATGTCTAATTTATTGGGGCAAGGATACGATGGAGATAGTAATATGAGAAGAGAATTCAATAGTGTAAAAATATTAATTATGATGGAGAATAAATCTGCTTATTATATTCATTATTTTGCTTATCAACTACAACTTACACTTGTAACTGTTGCTGAAAATCATATGAGGATTTCTATGTTTTTGATGTGATTGCACAGTTGAACAATATTGTTGGAGCGTCATGTAAGCGAAGAGACATACTTCTTAAGAAACAATTTGAAAAAGTTATTAAAGAAATTTGCAATTGTGATATCTTCACTAGACGAGGCATGAATCAAGAGAAAACATTGAAAAGAGCTGGGAGCACACGTTAGGTTTCACATTATAATACATTGTTGAGTTTGACATGCTCGTATCCTTCAGTTATTGATGTCATTTTAATTGTTGAAGAGAAGGGAAAAGATCACAAGCAAAGGGCGCATGCAAATAATCTATTGAAATTGATGAAAAAATATGAATTTATATTTCAGGTACACTTAATGAAAAATATATTGGGAGTCACGAATGATTTGTCATAAGCTTTGCAAAGAAAAAATCAAGATATCGTAAATGACATGATTCTTGTAAAATCAAGCAAATATTTGCAAACCATGAGAGATGATGGTTGAAATTTATTATTGAATGAAGTTTCTTTATTTTTTTGTTAAATATGAGATAGTCACCCCGCACATGGAAGACTTGTTAGTTTTTCATGGAAGATCACAACGAAATATTGAAGAAAGGATAAATCTTCACTATTATCGTGTTGAAACATTTTACAAAGTAATAGATTTGCAACTTCAAGAGTTAAACAATCGCTTTAACGAGGTGAACACAGAGTTGTTATTATGTATAGCTTGTCTTGATCCATCAAATTCATTCTCTTTTTTGGAAAGAGAAAATTGCTTCAGTTTGCTCAATTTTATCCATCTAATTTCTCCTCGATGAAGTTAATGCATCTTGAGCATCACCTTGATAAATTGATTTTTGATATGTGAAGTAGCATTCAATTCTCTAAGGTGGTAGGGATTAGCGAGCTTACTAAAAGGATGATTCAATTGAAGAAACATCAACTGTATCCTTTGGTATATTTACTTTGGAAGTTAGCATTGCTATTACATGTTACAATTGCAAAATATAGAGATAGTATTTTCAATAATGAAAATAATCAAAACTTCACTTCATAATTGGTTGGGAGATGATATGGTAAATGATTGTTTGATTTCATATATTGAGCGAGATGTATTTGATACCATTGATAATGAAGTTATTATTTAGCATTTTCAAAGTATGAAATCTCGAAGAGTGATATTGTAAAAACATATGAAATTAATATATGACTTTTATTATATATTTTGTGTTGTATTTTTTATTTATCTATTGAATTCTCCCTTCTGATTGAAAACCCTGGCTACGTCATTGCACGTATTCATGATCTCCCTCAATATATCCTTGGACTAATATCGCCCTAGACCTCTGACTATTGCCCAAAGAGCTTAGAGTACTCTAAATGCTCGCTCGATATCTTTTTTTGTAGCCTTTTATCTTTCCTTAAACTTTTTTCTCTTAAGGTTCTCAGGGTATGGGAAACTCTTGATGAAGGTAGCCCAAGCTAGATAGATCTCATCTATTAGATAATATCCTTTAGTATATGTTGTGTCGTTTACTATAAAATAAACCAAGCTCGATATTTTGGTTCACCTCCTTCCAAAATTTTGTTGAATAGAGGTGATTCATAAAGCACATTTATATTATGTGATCCTGCAGCACCAAAAATTCATGTTATATCCATAAGTTAACAGATGCGACTGCTTCAAGAACAATTATTGGATGGCCATGATCGCCTCGAGTAAATTGGCCTCTCCAAGCGATAAGACAATTTTTTCATTTCTAATGCATACAATCAAGGTTACCCAACATGTCAGGGAAGTCATGTCTTCGCTCATGCATTTCAAGCAAATGTTGGGTGTCAGTTGTAATTGGTATTCTCAAGTATTGGTCCTCAAATACTGATACACACATTTGCAGAAGTTGATCAAACAATCAATGACAGTTGTTTCAACAAACCTTAGATACTCATTGAATTGGTCGTCAGGGGCTCCATATGCCAATTGACGGAGAGCCGCCATGCATTTTTGAAGTGGCGACAAGCCCATCCTTCCCGTTGCATTGATTCTCCATTGAAAATACTTTGAATGATTTTGTAATTTTTCGACAATGTCAAGGAATAACTCTCTTCATATTCAAAATCTTCGCCAAAACATTTCATTGGTATAAACCGATTGATGAGAAAGTAATCATTGAAAAAGATGAGCGTATCCGACTTCACACTCCCGATCCAAATACATTCTCGTATGTGTTCCGCCTGCTAAATAACTCATACATACTTCAAGCAACATTTTGATGTTCTTGCATAAGCATTAGCATGAATCTTTCATCAGTATTATCCATCAGTTTATCACATACAAAAATTGACGAATCTTGTTAATTTTAATTAGATTGTCGTCGTCTAATATTAAGAGGATTGTATAATAGATGATTAGAATTTTGTTGATGGTTTGAAGGATTCTATTTATACTACTTGTATATATAGATTAGTTTTCAACTTTTAGTTTCTAAAGATTAAAAAATAATAATAAGAGATAGATAATTGTAGCTAGAAAGGGAAATAAAAAGTTCTTCTTCTATTTGTATATATATATATATTTCTGTTAGCCTGCACATTTTATTCTGCACAACCATGAACACCTGTTGAGGTGGTCACTTGCACATCATTGATCAAAATATATGTGATATGATCAGTGATCAGGATTATGTCACCTCAACAGGGGCACATGATTGTACAGGATAAGGTGTGTAAGCTATCAAAATCCTATATATATATATATATTTTATTTATTTATTGAAGTAAATATAATAGCAACGGTTAGTTAATTAATAGATGCAACAGTATAATAATTGAAGTGGCCCGCCCACATTACAACGGCTATAATAATTCAAGTTCTTTGAGATAAAATAATTCATTTTTACCGTTACTTTGAAACAGTGAAATTCATAGATGCAGCAGTAATTCATCATTAATTACTAGCCCACCTACCTTGTTAATTTCAAGATGAAAGAGCAACTTTAAATTTTAAAGTCACTC
This sequence comes from Hedychium gardnerianum, assembly GCA_038050645.1. Classification (NCBI taxonomy): domain Eukaryota; kingdom Viridiplantae; phylum Streptophyta; class Magnoliopsida; order Zingiberales; family Zingiberaceae; genus Hedychium; species Hedychium gardnerianum. The sequence continues at coordinate 3,759,418 of JBBUKS010000078.1, read as the reverse complement.
TTAAATCACAAACTTCAAATCTTGCATGCCCCATTGGAGATGCCTGAGATTGAATCTAAGAAACAGTCTGAAAGGTTGTTGGTTGATTTGAGAAATTTTAGTGATCAACTTCCATTCTGTTGAAGCAAATGATCATTTGCCGAAACGTATTAAAAGAGTATGTCAATCAGCAAAGTAACTCATATACGTTTTTTATAATTGACATTAAATAATTTATATTTATCGATCATCCGAATAAATTAAAAAATACTCACAATTCATCAATTTAATATTTTTAGATCAATCATCTATTAAAAAAAATCTATTAATTCGCTAAAATTAAGATTATTAAAAAAGTGAGAAGACACTTTTATCCTTGCTTCATTATCCGGGGACAAGTAACTCATACACTTGGAGCGAGGACTAAGAATTGGAATTAATAATTTTTTTTCTGGGCCCTAAGCTCTCTGCCCATGGTGTCGAGTAACACTAGCAAGTGAATCCCCAACAAAGCAAGGAATTGAAAGGGAAAAAGAGGAACACCCAGCTCTTGGTTGAAGCCATGCACAAACACTGAATTAGTTTATCAACCCAAAATAATTATATATTTTCCCTTAAAGATGTCTTTTTTATTTTCCCCTAAAATAATTCTATATATTTTCCTGAAAATATGTATTTATTAACCCAAAAACGTTGAACTTTTATTTTCCTAAACAATTGTAAAAACATTTTAATTTTTCTTTTTAAGGAAATGGAAGCCGTTGCCAAACTTAACAACTGTTTTGTTTCTCCTTCCACCAATCGTCCCTTGAGTCCATCCGACCGACCAACGCGCTTCCCGCCATCAAACTCGGGGGAGACCGTTTTCCTCCCTTTGGCGCACTTCCCATCTTCCCTTCCCTCCACCGCCTCCTCCACCTCCCCTTCCGTCGAAGGAAAGCGGTGAGGCCCCTCCTCCGCCTACTCCCATGGCTTCGCTGAGCCCCGGCGTCCTCCTCCGCCTCCTCCAGGACATGGACGCCCCCTCCAGCGATACCTCGCCTCGCCGTCCCCCACTCCACACGCCGCCCTCTGTCCTGCAGATAACCGGCATCGTCCCCGCCCTCTCCGGCCCCGACCTCCGCCCCGACCGGGGTTTCTACGTCAAGGTCTCCGATTCCTCCCACTCCACCTTCGTCTCCCTCTCCCCTGATCTCAACGACCTCATCCTCGCCGACCGCCTCCAGATCGGCCAGCTCATCAACGCCCGGCGCCTCGAGCCCGCCTCCCCCGTCCCCGTCCTCCGTGACTTCCGCCTCCTCTCCGGCCGCCATCCCTGCAACCACGACACTGTCGACGTCACTCACGCCTCCCCTGCCCCCATGTCCTCCCCTGTCTTCCACCCCACCGCCGCCACGCCCCCCGTCCCTCCGCCGGAGAAGAAAAAGAGGCATTCGAGGAGTCACTCCTTCGCCGACGACCACCACCAGACCCTCGATCTCATCAACAAACGGGAGGTCAAAAAGAGGAGCTCCAACACCCTCATCGAGCTTAAGAACATGACCATCGGCCTCTCCGCCGATGAAGAAAATTACGATTCCGACGACTCCAGATTTTCCTTCACCTCTTCCTCCTCCTCCTCTCCCTCCTCGCAGTTCGTGCTCCGGCCAAGGAAAAGCTGGAACACCGGCGCCAAGGTACAACTCCAATTCTACACGAACTTTTCCATTTCTTCCAACTGATCTCGATCGAATCCTGTAAATCTTCTCCTCAGCGTTGCAGCTTCACCTCAAGAAACACTGAGAAATCTCTCAATTTGCCTGATTCAGAAACCTCCTCTATATCCAGTTCTTTGGGTTCTTCAGACCACAGCACGAAGTTCCATGACAAGATCAATGTGGCTTGGGCTTTGTTGCCTCCGATGCTGATCAAACAGGGAAAGGTAACAGGTTTTGCCTCCCATTCTCCTCCATTTTCATGGCTCCATTAGCTTCCACCTTTGCAGGAGGTCATGAGGCGACGAGACTCAGCTCTTCAGGCTGCCATAGACTCATTGCTGGAAGCCTCTGCCTCAGATAAACTGATCGAGTGCCTCGAGTAAGATTGGAGAAGAATAACTAACTTGTTCAGTTCCTTGCATTTCTCCTCAGATTTTTGCATCTTGTAGCTTGTACGCAGAGCTGCAAGTCGATAAGGATGGCGATCCGCATCGTGTCGTAAACAGCTTCTTGAACTTCCACCAGGAGCTCGCACAGATGAGATTGATTGTGCAATCTTTGTCGAAACCGAACGAATCATCCCAGGTTGCATCAGAGAGGAAAAGCTGTGCCACATTGTGGATCAAAACAGCCATGGAATCGGATCTCGCAAAACCCCCAACTCCAATGAGCAATGCAACTGAAGATTCACAAGTCGCCTCAAGCTTCAAGCCTAGGAACAATGGAGCAACCAAGGGGGGCAACCTCTTGGTGGCCTCAAATGCATTGCAGTGCGAGTTCAACAGATGGTTCCTGCGGTACCTCGAAAGGTTTCTCGATTCGGTAAGTGGGTTGGGGTCTGACTCGTGCGAGGCCGAAGTAGCTGCCCTTTTGTGCCAACTGAAAAGGGTGGATGAATGGCTGAACAACATCACCAGCAAGGACTCAAGTTGGGCAAGGGATAGAGGGAGAGGCAACGTGTCGACAGAGGGCGAAGAAGTGGAGGCATGCCGGCGAGTGAGGAGGAAGATCTACGGCATTCTTCTGCAGCATGTCGAGAGTGCAGCCATTGCGCTGGAGAGCATGAGCGTGCCAGATGAGGACTCATTGCATTGTTGATTCCTTCATTGAGTGGTTTGGAAGACGAATTGCTCAGAAAAGAGTGCATTTCTTTGGGTTCATGTTGTCAATTCCCACCATTTTCTTTAGGAGGGTCCTAAACACAACTGATTCATTCTATAATTGTGTCAGCTTTATGGAGTAATTCTTGATGAAGATGAAGGCTAAAATGCTCATTGATTGTATGACTTAGGGTTCCTTGTGCCAAGATGAGGAGGCGAAAGTCGAAATTGAAGTTGTGATTGCAATAAGTACCATTGTTTCGTTGAAGATGGCTTGTTCATACTGAGATTTATTGCATCTCATACTTGAAAATTGAATCTTCTTCCTCATTGCTTCTCTAGCAGAATTGTATCACTAGATAGGAATTAAGGAAACAAACTGAGGAAAATTATTTTTTTAAAAACTACTGTAATAAAGATAATTATAACAACAACAAAACTGCACGACTTTGGTCTCTAACTTTACTGGATATTCTTAATAGCAAATCCTACAAGTGGAGACAGAAATTCCATAGTACAGGTATAGATCTTCATGGCTTATTAAAAAGAGTTGAAGTTTCCAGGTTAAGGGGGTGGCGCCGGCAAAGCCTTAGGTTTTGGCTTGACTTCAACTTCATTTACGTTTCGAATGAAGATGGCATCAGGCTCGTGTCTGCCAGTATCAGAAACTCAGCTTTGTATCAAAACGAGATAACAGTTCAAAACATTCACTGATGGCTCATGCTGAGCCAAAAAAGAAAGCTAAAGGACTTACAGTATCTCTCCCTCCTCAAATGTGTAGCTTGATGCTACAGCAAGCAGCCGGCCATCCCGGTTGAAGGATAATGCAGCAATGCTAGTTGGGTATTTTGAATACTGCAGAAACACAGTGTCAGTGCTAAGTTCTTAGAACACAGTCTCAATTGTATTAGAAGTGTACCTGATAAAGTCTTTTCTTATTATTGCCATCCCACACATTAACATAACCGTCGCACCCACCAGTAGCAAACGTCCCATATCTCAAGAAAACAAAACAAAATAAAATTGATAAGTATAATTGCTTAAAAAATTTCATTTATCTACCAGGAATATTTAGATATATTACATCGGATGGAATGCCATTGCATTAACAGGATAAACAGTATCCCTTCCAGCTTCAGATTTCCGATGGCACTTGAATGCGTACCTGAACCATCATTCATGAGAAAGAAGGTGACATGGATAAAGGATGATGAAGTAGCAAAACTTGACAAGTTAATTCTTGAGAATGAAAACTCGAAGCCTCAATTCTGATGTTAGAGAGAGAATTGTACAGTATGAAGATAATCAAGTGTTCCAGTTGATATTTATGAGTTGTAGCTTTTTTTAGAAAAACATTATCCAACATGGTTAAAGTGGAAACCAGATGCAAATGACTCAAAAAGAAGTTTAATGCAAGTGTGCAGCAAGGAAGTCGGTGTATGCATACATTAATGAAGAGATTCCAGGATTGGTTACCAAGCTGGGATCAGGCTACTACACGATCCGATTTAAAGTGAAAGATTTATAGTGAAATTCTCTACGAAGTGCTTTCATCTAGTTTAGAATGACAGAGGGAATAGATAGATTCACTGGTAGACTAATGCAGGACGTACTTCTTAGCTTGTGCAGCTTCAGACAAATCAAAGAACTCCATAGCTACTCGACCTTCAATAGAGCTGAGAGTGAATCCTGCAACCAACAATAACAAATATTACAATGTACACCTCAACAATCGCCAATAAAAGTATTTAACAGTATTGGAAGTGACATAATTGCTTGGGTCAAACATGACTAAAGAAGCAACGGAAAAAGGAAAAAAAAAAAAACTGCTCTCTCTAGTGATCGAGAACAGTTGGAGGTTCAGTTCAATGACTCAGTGATTCATCACATCACTTGAGAAGGGAGATGTTAGCAAATCAGCAATGATAGTGATTCACAAAATTAATCCACCTTCACATTTCTACTGGTAACCAAGAATAAATAGATACCAAAAAAACTTATAGTTTACTATATATACATGATATACTTTAGAAACTACAAGTGTGTGTTCATTGAGGGATGAATAGGAGGTGAAGGATCAAAGATGGGAAGCAAGCTTGATTTCCATTGTTTAATTGAAAAGAAATGAGAGGAGAGGAGGGATGAACAGGAGGAAAGTTCCTACATGTCATTTTGCCCAAATTCAAATAGAGACTGAGAAAGACCATGTTGAGTGGGTCAGCACAAGCCCACATTTGAGATCAAAATATGACACTTGGAAGGAAAAAAAATATTTGCCTATCCAACTTCACATCCCTTCTCTCCCTTAACCCCCTTCCTCCTAGTGAACACGGCAGCAGATTTGAGAATCCAATTTTCCTAAATGCGGTTATGAAATTAGATATGAGAACTAATTCCTAAACAGACAAAGCAGACTTATGGTTACATGGAAATGCTTCATTTTCTTTAGTGCTTAATACAAGCTAATGAAAATCACTGAAGAACAATATATTCACCTGTGCCATTGGGATAACATCGAACACATCTAGTTTGATATTTCAATGATGATTCCCTTCGTTGTTCTGGTTGGGACATATTGCGCAAATCATACACATTCACATGCCTTCCAGCAGTAGCAACTACTAAACGGTAACCAACAAGAGAGAGAGAATATACTCGCTCTGGTTGCACATATGTTCCAATAAGTGCACGATCAGAGCTATTAGCACCTCTGGGATCCCAGCATTTCAATGTCTTGTCCCAACTTCCAGTAATAACTTGGCCTAAGAAAATTCAAATGTATTAAAATCAAAAATAAATTTAAGAGCATCTGCTCATAGAGATTTAGATAAAATTCTTCTATAGAAAAACATAATAATATCTTCCATAACAAGTCTCAGTGCACAACTAAGATCGTGCAATAAGACTTGTGAAAGTAACAAAAAAATGGACAGAGGAAAACACATTTAGAACACATAAAATGAAACATAAATATTCTATGCATAGACTATTACTAGGCTATTAGCAACTTTGAATAAAAAAGGTACCTGCTGCATAAGAGTATTCCACACATCGAACAGGAGCATCATGCCGTCCCAAAATATCCTCCTTGCCAGAACCAAAGATATGCCTGAAATAATGACGTTCAGAAAGAATAGTTAACTCAGGCAGTTCATCTCTGTATTATTGCTGGCGAGATAGCTAAACTATGTTCACTATGTAATTGATTAGGCACTAAAATAGTGATAGAAATATAAAACCATAGATTGCTCAGTCAGATAAGAAACGAGGAACTGAAATCTTGGACAGTTCTGTGGTGTACTCAGATGATCACTTCTGCTTCAAAAGAACTAGACTAAACCAGGAGAGGCTTCTCAAATGCCATCTGAACTCACCACTCTTTTGCAACCAACTGTTTTTCTAATGCTAAATGACCACATGCTTGTATCATTCTTTAGACTTCAATCAACCAGGAGAGACCTAATAACTCTCATCACAAACCTATCTAGCTGTTACACTTTATTCTTGTCACTGATCTCCTATTCCTTCAAATAAAAGCAGTGTAAAACTCAACTGAGACAGAGGGAGTCAGCTATTGAAATGTGAAGCAATGAGAGAAGGGAAAAGGTTAGCATATATTTTCTTCATCACAAGTGACGCTTGACGGAAACTGTGGTATGTCATGGTAAGATGTCACACTCGGTTGTAGAACAGATTTATGAAGCATTGCATAACAGTGAAGAACAGTATGCCATGGGGAGAGACTTGGATAGGAAAATCAGATTGAAAAGATTGGGAAGAGGTTTCAAGAAGAAAGTTGAAGCGAAGATAGAGAAAATAAGTACCAGAAGAAGTGGCAAAGAGGGGAAGAGGAGAGAGGAAAGGTAAACTTACTTGGAAAAGGCAAATTTAATACGAATTAAATATATTTTTCTCTTTCATTTTACACCAGGAAAATATTAAACATCCTCTATTGCTTAAAACACCACAAATCCTAGATATATCAATATGCTCCTCTTTCTTGCGCCTTTCAACAACCTATCATAACAACATTTGGGCCTCACCTTCAACCCATTGCAAAATAGTTCATGGTTGTTTTCCCTCTTCTCTTGCAAAGCATAAACAGTTATTGCCTACAACAGCGTGGAGTGGAGTCTCAATCCTGTAAGCTAGTCACCATCCATTTTCTAACCTCATACAATTCCAATGACAAATTTACAAGTGGTTTACTACCACTTTCAACATTGTGACTGCAATACAACAATGACAACTACAATACAGTGACATGTAATCCATGAAGTATCACATACTACTAATGTGATTCATATTTTAATCATATTGCAAAACAATATCTGAAATAAACAATTAACAGATCCTTAAATATTAAATGCCAAATTTATAACATAATATTGTAATAACTGTCTACTATTGTTAATGCCAAGTACAGTCAATAATGTCAAATTATTGTAGATAAATAATTAAATTAGACAATCCAAATATATTATTAATTAATTGTTTAATCTAATCAAACCTTATCTAATACATAAGAAAATAGTAATCTCCTAGAAATATATAAGATAATATTCTCTAATACAAACTTGCCGATCTCAATCCTAGGCTTAGAAATAAAAAAAAAAAGGTTGAGAGTTGCGTTAGACAAATTGTCAAGGCCAAAATTTGCCCTATGAACATGGTTACTCCTACTTTGTCATGAGGTTATGTTGTCACCAATCCATGACACAGGGAGCTTTTCGCCACTAGGTATCTCAATCTACAAGTATGAGCTAGGAGGCTGCATACAAACACTCATCTCATCAAATACATAGATCATAGATGATAAAAAACAACCAAGGGTTCTCATTGTCAAAATTCAAAGATTCTTAAGAAAGAATTATTGTACTAAAGTTGATGTTAGGCAATGAGATACTAAATATTTTATGTGGAGATAAAAATGGACATGCAAGGAGTCTCTAGAGAATACAAAGGTAAACATGGAGATTTTGGATTTAGTCAACTAAACCAAGATGATAATACAATTTGGTTTTTTTTACTATACCTTATGAGTTTATAATCGTTAACCCTCACTTTAAGAATAGAGATGAGCATTTGATTATTTTTGCGAGTGGCAATAATTGGACTCAAATTTTTTTCCTTAATAGGTAGATAAAATTATGTTTGTAATGTAATACCTGGGGAATGGATTACTAAACAATACAAACTAGAGGTATTAGATATGGGTACTAGAAAATGTAAGTAGAAAAAAAAAATTCAAGAACAAATGAAAATTTAAGGGAAAAATTAATAGTTTTTTTTTCAAAGATAGAATGATGGAAGAAGTTCAGAATGAAGGGACTGATAATATTAGCGGTATTTAGATTATGAAAACAAACATGATCAAGTAACATTAGCTGAAAATAAAAAAGTTCTAGACAAAAGGATTCTTGATAATGCATTATAAAAAAGGTAGGAAATTATATTTACAAAATATTGATTAAGCATATGACAAATAATTTGATTTTGGAGAATGAAACAACAACAAACAAGTTTTTATCCCACTAAATGAGGTAGGCTATATGGATTCTCCTATATCATTGGCTCGATCCCCTACTATATCATCATTTTTATTTAAATGAATTTTATCTTGTTTTATCATTACTAACCATTTTTGTCTCCCTCTTCTTCAATTAATGTGTGTCTCACATCACTTAACTAGAATATTTATTGATCGCCTAAGTACATATCTATAAAATTGTTAGTAATATTAGGTAAACCAACTTTGGAGAAGTATTAATGCAAATGAAGGTAGGTAAAAGTGTAAGATCAAATGATATTCTTATTAAAGTTTGAAAGATTTTAGGACATTAAGGTATAATTTAGTTACTAAGTTATTCAATAAAATTTTAATCAAAAAGTTGCTCAAAGAATGGAGGAAAAGTTGTTCAAACATATTTATAACTATAAGAATGAAGTTGATATGCAATGTTGTGCTAATTATAGAGGTATCAAGTAGATGAATTGTCCTTTAAAATGTTGAGAGAATTTTCAAAGAAGAATAAGAGATTAGACAATTATTTCAAGGAAAAAAATAGCTTCATGTTTGAAAGATGTACCATAGATGTTATTTAATGAATAAGGCAATGAATGGAAAAATATAGAGAGAAGAAGAAAGAATTTGTGAATGACTTCTATTAATTTACAGCTGACAATTATTGTGATGGGTTTTGTATAAGAAGAAAAAAGTAATTATATTAATGTAAAAATAATATATTATAATTTTATTATGCTGTGTTAGAGTGTGAATGCAACAAAGGATTTTGTTATAATTGAAGGCCATTAGGTTTACATCAAAGAATAGTTTTAAATCCTTATCTTTTGACATTAGTACTAAATGGACTAACTAATTGTGCTCGCCATATTGTGTTAATTTATAAGTGTGTAATTAGATTAAATTTGAACATTAAATTATCAAGAAAAACTTTGAAAACTAAAAGCTTTAAGATAAGCAGAACAAAATAAATATATGAAATATAATTTCAATAATAAAAAAATTATTGACTAAACACTTAAGATGGATTGCTATGTAATCTTTAATTAATAATTTTTAAGTTTTTTGAATTTATTGTCTAGCAAGAAGGAGATATTAGTTAATATATAATTAATAGAATAAAGAATGTACGATCAAAATGGAGAGAACAAGAGTCTTGTGTGATCATCGTATCCCCTTAGGCTAAAAAAAAAATTTTGTAAGCTTGTGGTATGACTTGTGATATTTAATGTATTGGAATCTTTGGTTATTAAAAAACATCATATAGAAAAAATTAATGTAAGAAAGATGAGAATATTAAGATGGATTACTAGTAAGACTAATAAAAAATAATTAATTAATTAGGTTAGCACAAAAATATGTTAGAATGAGAGAAAATAAGTTGAAATCATATAAAAATGTTCTAAGGTGATGAATAGATTATATCATTCAAAGAATTAAGCATGAGGAGACCAAAGAAAATATAGGCCAATGTAATGAAAAATAATATAATTGATTTGAATATTATTATTAATTTTCTATTATAGCTCAATGGAGTGATAAGATTTATGTAGCTAATCTCGAATAGATGGGGCAAGCATAGCTCAATGATGATGATGATCATCATGAATATTCTTTAATACCTTGCAAATGTCCCTTCATAAAGAATAAAGATGATCAAAATCCTTCCATGGATTACCACAAGGACGGATCTAGGAATTAGAGTGGGGGGCTTGAACTTACTTGTTGTTTGCTGGACTTAGGGCGAAGGACAGAAAGGCGGGACAAAATAAAAGTTGGGGTTTCCTGTCATGGGCTGGAAATTACTATGGTAACTTGTTCTTCCCACTATTGGCATTTGGCCGAATACGAGAAACAAAGTAAACCAAAAGATCAAAAGATAAACCATACAGAACAACAGGAACTACTGTTGTTTTGCTTGAATTGGACAAGGAAAAAGAAAAATAAACAACTACGAGGATGAAAGAAAAAGAGAACCAAAGTTTTACCCTCTTTTTCGATGGTCTCGGCTACCTCTGACAATTAGAAAAGGCAAAACAAGGACGGCTTTTGTTGAAGAGGAAAAAGAACTAGCAACTTGGTCGGCTGGAAAACAACAAAAGGAAGGGGAAGGAGGGTTGTTGCTCTTGAGAAGTGGAAGAAGAAAAGAGAGCTCCTGTTGGAGAAGGAGAAGAGAAAAACAACTAAGCTACGGTTGGGAAGAAAAAAAACAAGGAGAAAGAAGGAGTCAGCGCGTGGAGGCTTGCACGTGAGGCGGTGGGAGTGAGACTGCGTACGTGGAAGAGAATAAAAAGAAAAGAGAGTAGAGAATAGATTTTCTCAAAAATTTCCTAACTCATTTTAAATCGATTGAAACGGTTTATCCGAATTAAACTTGGTTCGGCCATAACTAGATCAAATCAGGTCCAAATCAACCTCGATTTGAACCAACATACTCTTTATCTCCACGCCTACCCAATGGATTTTGTTTGACCCCATCCGATTGTCGGAGAAGAAGAAAGACTAAGGTTGTTGTTGGTCGACTAGAAAACAACAAAAGGAAGGGGAAGGAGGATTGTTGGTTTGCTCTTGAGAAGAGGAAGAAGAAAAGAGAGCTCCTCTTAGAGAAGGAGAAGAGAAAAACAACTAAGCTACAGTTAAGAAGAAAAAAACAAGGAGAAAGAAGGAGAAAAGAAGTCGGCGTGTGGAGGCTTGCGCATGAGACCGTGGGAGCGAGACTACGTACGTGGAAGAGAATAAAAAGAAAAGAGAGGAGAGAATAGGTTTTCTCAAAAATTTCCTAACTCGTTTTAAATCAATCAGCTTAACCAAATTAAACTTGATTCGGCCATAACTTTATCAAATCAACCCCGATTTCGACCAACATACTCATTATCTCCGCACCTACCCAATGGATTTTATTCGACCCCAATCTGATTTAGTTAAGCATCTTCACTTCGTTTTCGATGATTCGGTTTATTTATTTAGTTATTATTTTGTTTAAAAAATCCATTAAACAAAACTTATATAGATAATAAAAAAAATGGGCTAGACTATAGGATAGCTCTTGCATAGATCGATTACCACACTACGCACCACCCATGTCCACCCTACTGCCAATCCAAATTTACCAATCATAGTAGTATATGTCTCATTGCTTACATCCATTGCCACCATCCATGTATTGTTTGGTTCATTGTATCAAACTTTATATAATACGTAATCTTAATCCATAGCTCTTTATATGATCTTAAAGCTATGAAAAAAATCATAATATATCACTCTCTAATACATAACCTATATTCATCAACAAATACTATCGCTGACACTTCTATTTTAAAAATACACATCGAAAAGAATAATTAACATCAAGGATGTGTCTACTTGGGGAAGAAAAATATGCACGAGAAAATTAATTGAAATTTCAGAAATATCTTCTAAAAAATACTGTCAAGTCCCAAAAGGTGTAAAAGACCTTTAAAAATATAACCTTAAAGATAGGTGAAATTCCAATTTATTTTTATTTATATTATATATATATGAATTACATTTGTAATACATAAATGAACTTTTATATATTATATAGATTATTTATGATATATATATAATATATATTTTGTGTATGTTATGGGAGTGGTTCATAGGTGGAATTATTAGGAAAAATAAAATTCTGACTATTTCGGCCAGATAAGTTTTGGTGGATTTGAAGAGAATAAATTCCTATATAAAATTTCCCTTCTGCTTTTTCCGGACAAAGAAACAATAGAAATCTTTAATTTCACTCCTTTCCCAACCCACATTTTCCTTCATAATTTTTTTTATTAAGAAATATAATAGGCATACGTGCATGGAAATTTTCTAACTCAGATGAGAGATGAAGTATTATTTTCCAACCATCTAGATAAAAAAGTCTCCAAAAAAGAAAAACTTATGGGGAAAATTTACATATTCATTGAATGAAGTGTAGAGAATTTGTTAGGACTGGAAAGGAGTGCCAATGAAAAAACACGTCAAAGAAATATTCCTACAGATAGAGAGTGTTTTCATCATAGAGGATCGAGATGAATATGAAATTTTGAAAGAAGTAACTATGCGGGTTCAGCATCTGTTCCAACCATTCAGTTCAAAATGTAAGCCGATATAACCTTCCAAAAACAATCTTTGTTAGCCCAATTAATTTTGAATAAATACATGGTGCAGAAGACAATCAGCCAAACGTTGAAGCTTCCTTCATAAAATTACAAATTCAACAATCCAAACGTTTTCCCACCTAGTCCTAAAATCACTCATGCTGAATTTATTGCTAGCTCGCTAACCACAAAAATGATGGAACAATAAGCAAAGTCTATTGATTTTATACTAAGCATTAGAACTGTTTAAAGCTAAATAAGCAACGGAACGCCCTCCCTGCATACCTTCTCACTGAATGATCAGCACCAGCACTGAACCCAGATGAATCATCATGGAAGCAGCAATCGAGGACGGGACCCGCATGCACGAACTCCGCCTTGAGAGTGTTCTCACCGACATCATAAAGACGAATGGTCTGAAAATAACATCAGATAAATCAATCGAAGATGGAGAAATAGTTCAAAGTAATTCAAACCCTAGATGGGATTTAGGGTTTTTCCTTCATGTTGGTCGGGAGGACGGATGGGGTCGCAGGTGAGTTTCGAATACTACTTACCCTGTCCCATGAAGACACGAGGAGGAGGTCGCTGTGGCTGGAGAAGCGAAGGTTAGAAATGCCATCGGAGGGCGGCTGGGAGAGCTCGCGGCCGCCGCTCAGCGTCGTGGCGGTGCTCATGTCGGCCGGGGCCACGCGAGGAGAGGCAGTTTGTGGATCTGGTGGAGGGACGGAGGAAAATCGAAAAGGGAGGGAGGGGGACGGGACGGGACGAAAGAGCCGGATCGCTCGCTGGAGCGGCCCCGGAAGGGAGTCGAGAGGGGCGGACGCGAGCGGGGTTTTCAAAACAGGCGGTGGCTTGGGGAGTCGAAAGGAAACGGTTATCAAAGGCCTTAATTAAATCACTCACTATACTTTGTATTTTATTAAAGGATGTATTTATTTTCTAAAATTCCCAATTACTTAAATAAAAAATAATTTTTTTTATTAAATATTTTTATTTATAAGTTATTAATAACTTTAAAAATATTAAATTTATATCAAATTAACGATGTTGCACTCTTAATGTCTATTCATATTCTATGATGATTCTGTCTTCACGGGAAGAACTGATGGTTAATACATGAAATATTATCATCATAAAATCTGAGAATCAAATTCTGACTAATAGCCAGACAGACTGACAGAAGCGTACCATCTTATTCTAGGATGATCCTTCTCAATATGTCTAACAACGTGAATGTTGTTGACACACAATTGGATATAATCCACACAATATATGTAATTCGCAATCTAACAATCCGATAAGATTTTAGAACAAGATTCTTTCAATGTGGCAAAAAGGCGAAACGCTCGCCCCCAGCGCCCCCCGCCAGTCCGTCCCAGGACCAACACGGAGGAGGTAAATCACGGGGG
>JBBUKS010000078.1:3668666-3681872 GCA_038050645.1 Hedychium gardnerianum | reverse complement strand
TTTCGTTATGAAAGACTTGAGTTTACTATGCTATTTTCCGGGGATTGAGATTACTTATTCGCCAAAAGGTTATCTCTTGTCTCAGTCAAAGTACATAACTGATCTATTTGAACGTGCATGTCTCACTAACAACAGGGTAGTTGATACTCCCCTTGAGACTAATGCTCGGTATTCTCTATTAGATGATTCTCTTTTGCCAGATCCTAGCTCTATCATACCATTGTGCGAAGTTTCGTTTATCTTATTGTGACTCGTTCTGATATTGCTCATGCTGTGCATGTGGTTAGTTAGTTTGTTACTGCACCGATCATAGTTCATTGGACTACTGTTCTTCGCATTCTCCAGTATCTTCGAGGAACTCAGTTTCAGAGTCTCTTATTCTCTTCTACTTCCTCGTTAGAGCTTCGTACATACTTTGATGCTGATTGGGCGGGCGACCCTATAGATCGTAAGTCGACCACCGACTTTTGTATTTTTCTAGGAGATTCTCTTATCTCTTGGAAGAGTAAGAAGCAGAATATTATTTATAGATATTCCAGAGAAGCTGAGTATCGTGTCATGACTATCACCACTTGTGAGATTGTTTGGCTACGTTGGTTGCTTGCAAATATGCGAAATTTTCTTCGGCAACCTACTACTTTTCATTGTGATAATCAGAGTGTCATTCAGATTGCGCGCAATACAATTTTTTATGAGAGAATGAAGCATATTGAGATTGATTATCATCTCACTCGTCATCATCTACAGCTTGACACTATCATGTTGCCCTTTGTTTCTTTCCTCATTAAAGATAACTGATATATTTATCAAGGCTCATTCCGCTTCGCGTTTTCATTTTTTGTCTGATAAATTTTTAATACTTCTAGCTGTAGCATCGTGAGTTTACGAGGATGTTAGATTATATATATTTATTAAAATTAATTATTTATAATTTTAATGATATTTTAGTCTTTTTCTTTTTCCTTTTTATTTAGAATTTTTTTAAATTAATTATATAAAATTATGTACTCTATTTTTACATGTACATTTTTGATTTAATAAAATGACTATCCTCTTCTCAATCTAAACACGAACCAGAATTGGCAATTCAACATACTACAAGGAATCTCTAAAATAACAAAAGAGAAGAAGAATTAGAAAGTTCATACTCGAGCTTGTCATTTAGAGCCTGATTAAGAAGTGATGTTTGATCATTATTTCAATCAAAGTTTCTTCAGCTATACATCTACTCTCCTTTTTAATCTAAATCTTTAATCTAATCTATAAAAATAAAACTGAACGAATTTATAAACGCGTTGTTATTTTTTTTTTATCGAATCTAGAAAGTAAAAAAAATAAAATTAGAAGAATTAGCGTGCGTCAGCTGCACGAAGCGACTTCATGTAATATAAATATAAAATCTGTAAAGCCCAAATTATCTACTATTCGACAACAGCGTACGCATTAGACTAGCTTCCACTACGATACGACAATTATCACTTATACTATATAATTAAGTACATGATGAAAATAGAATTAAAAAATATAATAATCTAAAAATAATAATTAATTTCTCTTCCTCCCTTCGTATACTGTCCCACACACAGCCTGTCCTTTAACACTCTCTCGGTTGGCATTTCATTCGCTTAACAACAAAATTTAATGCCTAAAGAAACAAGAGAAATAGCACTAAATTTAATATTCGTATACGCGTCCTCTCGGTTTCTATATATCACACCTCACAAACCCTCGTCTCCTCCTCCCTGAGCTTTTTCCAAACCGCAAACTAGCGTTCTCACACAGGTTTCTGCTCTGCCATGGGCATCTGTAGCTCGTGCGAGGCCACGGCGGTCGCCTCCGCTTCCGGTGGGGGCGGCGACGCGGCGACGATGACGGCGAAGCTGGTCTTGCAGGACGGGAGGCTGCAGGAGTTCCTGTGGCCGGTGAAGGCCGGGCACGTGCTGCAAAAGCATCCGTCCTGCTTCGTGTGCAGCGCCGACGACATGGAGTTCGACGACTACGTGTCGGCAGTCGACGCCGAGGACGAGCTGCAGCTCGGGCAGCTCTACTTCCTCCTCCCCGTCTCCATGCTGCGGCGGCGGCTCCACGCCGACGAGATGGCGGCGCTCGCCGTCAAGGCCAGCGCCGCCCTCATGAGCTCCGGCGGATGCCACTGCCGGGCCCTCGTGTTCCCCGAAGCCGGCGCGAGGCTGTCTGTGTCGACAGGGGCGCCGGAACTGCAGAGGAGGCGGCGGCGGAGGTCCGGCGGCCGGAGAGGAGGTGGGAGGGGGCGTGATTTTAAGTCCGCGTTAAGCGGCATTCCGGAGTAGAAGCACTGAGTTAACTCGGTGTCTATTGGACTCGGTCGTAAATCCGAATGACTCACTGGTGGCACGGTGAGTTCCGATGAGCATCGCATTGCGTCTTCAGGCATTATTTAACATAAATGTAAATACACGGAGCATTTTGTGAATATTCTCGTCATGTCATTGCTGAGGTTGATCAATCGATTTTGTGGCTTCACATCAATTAAATACTTAATGTCCTTCTCATGCATATGAACGTACAGCTTAAACTGAATCATGAGCCAACGAAGCTGAAAAAGGTTCGTCATTTAATGCCTTGATATGAAATACCGCTGGAATTGCAACATTAATGGAGCCCTTTTCTGAGTGAAAGAGGTCCCTCCCCAAACTAAACCTTAAATAGCCATTCAATTCCTGAAGCTTAATTAAGATAAATAATGTCCTTCTTGGGAGGGATGAAAAATATTAAAAAGTTGGTTGTTAGATATGCATTCGTTTGTTTGTATTTCAGAATTTATTCGAGGGATAAATAAAGAAAAAGTCATTCATCTTCGGGATTAGTTGAGCGGCCGAAGGTAAAAAATAAAAAATAAACTTTTCTTTTATTTATATCTAAATGAATGTGATAATTATACTTTCTGCTATGTGGCTTAATTAGTCAATATAAATAATTTTTGTTTTTGAAAGAAAACAAAAGTTGATGTATTTAATTGTAGAAAGGTTGATTATAGTCATCTAGATATCTTTCATCATTTATTATGGAATTAATTTATAATCGATCATCAAGTATATAATCAAGAGATGAAAGAAATTTGTCTTTAAAGACATGCATCTATTAAATTTTTTTTTTAATTATAATAAATTTTTCATCTACTAATTAATTGAACTTCTCGTGAACAAAAGTTGATGTATTCAAGGACTTTGATAATGACTGCTTTGTTTGATTAAGTATTTGCTATCAAGAACCGTCAAAAACTTGGAATAATATGTACGATTTTAAAAAAATATTTTGCCTCTTTCAAACTTTTCTCCAAGATCAATTCTATACTATGGGGCTGCGATCTCGATGTTGGAGTTTTCTTAAAACAAAACATTTTGTAAAAAAAAAAAAACGTTTACACAAGTTACGAAGGGAAAGGACAAATTGGCTTTGCATGTTTGATGTTTCCATGTTTCACAGGGGAAGAAAACTAAAAAGAAAAAAATAAGATTATGAAGAAAAAATTTAACTAGTGACATAATTTCTTAATTTTTTTAAAAAATAATCAATAGGATGCTTAAAATCTTAATACAATATATAAATTAGACAATCATATAATTTTCTTTTTAGATGACAATTAAGGATAAAGATATCCTTGAATAGCTTCTCGTTCTTAAAGAAATTTTTATAATTAATAAAGCTGTAGATATTTTCCCAATGAATTATATCGATAGTTGAGAGGCCTTTCCAGGGCCAGAGATGTGAACTTATCAAAGAATTTGGGAAGTTCTGATTTCAAATTAGAAATAAAGCTTCAGTCTTCCCTTCCAAATATCGGAAGGAAATAAAAATTCACAATTCAATTACCTGTACGAGTATAATTATTATATCTTCTCAATACCACTATATTCTCAGATCATGCACAAGTTGACAGCAAAAATAATGAAGAAAACCTGCAACAGATTCTATATATCATACACTAATTTCTGTGTTCTTGCTATATCTATCTTAATTTACTTGTTGCAGCTAGCAAAGAAGGATCATTACATATGCAGATCACTGGTATTGATTAATTTTAACTAGCATCCTGCTTAATTTTGATCGAAATTAATAGTGGCTGAAGTCCCTAACAGAGAACCTGCTCTTCTCCGACGAGCTTCCGCCGCCGCCGCCGCCGCTGCCGGCGTGCCGTAGCCCAAGCGTGAGCGACACGTCTCCGGCGCCGAACCTCGCGGCTGCAGTGGTTCCTCCGGCAAGCCGGTACATGTCGCCAAGGAGGGCGTCGTCTCCGGCGAGGCTCGGAGGGTGGTGGCTGGATCCGGAGGAGGGCGGGAGGCGGTGGTGGAGCCGAGCCATGGAAGATGTTGTCGGGGAATTAGCGTCGGTTTCTTCCTGCGGCGCGCGAACAACGGGTTCGGGTCTCAGTTGCGTTGGCTGAGCTGATGGGTGCGATTGTTTTGCTTCCGTCTTGTGCTCCTGCGGCTGCTGCGCCTCCTCCGCCTCCTCATCCTTGTCGTCCTCTTCTTTGGATTCTTGTAGGTACATCTCCTCCACCATTGGCTTCCATAGCCTCACCCTTGCGTTGATGAACCAGTTGGCCACCTAAAGTTCAATTACAGTATGAAACAGATAATCAATCAGTAGCGATACAATAATACATTACCTCACGATCGAAGAAGGGGAAAAGAAGAGGACCAACCTGGTTCCTGGATAAACCTGTCTGCCTCGCCAACAAATGCTTATCGGCATCACTCGGATAACTGCGAACAAAACCAAGACACTGGAAATTAAATAACTGCAGAATAGAGTTCAATCTTACTGCAGAATAGATAGATTTCATGAATTCCAGGAATCCAGCAAGTTTTATAATGTGGCAACGAGATCTAAATCATTGATGTCAATAAATTCGGTTTAGAGGATGCTGAGTCTGCATCCTGACCTTGTACCTCATAATGTCGTGGAAGGACACTCTTTCACTGTCGTATTTAATGAAAGGATGTCATTAGCAACGGCAATTTCTCAAAGGGCACCCTTAAGATATGCAATTGCCTGAAAGACGTCCCAAGATTTGAGAATGCTAAAAGCGCATTTCTTTCTCATTTTATCCTTATATCAAAGTTAATTTTTTATTTATCCTTTGCCTACAATAATTTATCTCTCTTCTCGTTCCACTTAAATTAAATTAAATTTCACTCTCTTTCGCATGCCTGCAACAATCACTGTAGTACTCATTTTTAAAAATCAATACCACAACTTAATTACATTAGTATCGCTATGGTGTTGGTGTTTAAAACCAACACCATAATGGTGCTGGTGTATTAAACTATAGTGTTATTTTTTTTAAATAGTAAAAAATATATATTTGGATTTCAGAACTCTGCAGAAATCTACAAGAGTTGGAATGAGTCTAATCGTAACTATTTAGGTTCATCAATGGATTTTGACCGAAACTCATTGATGAACCTAGAAAATTTAGATTTTTAAAAAGTTGATATCTAATTTAAGAGTATAGTGCAGTGAAGGTATTTATGATGTTCATGTCTAGTTCTGACATTCCTACGATACGTTATGTATATGTGTCAAATGTCTTGCGGTCATAAACTTTGAAATCTTATGATAACTATTGTTAATGACTTCAAATTGATTTCTCTGGGCACATATAAACTCTGAGATATTTCAGAAACCTGTAGCATTTAAAATAAATTCTATCGGAGCTCTCTAGATTCATCAATGAGTTTTGATCGAAACTCATTGATAGACCTAGGAGATTTGAAATTTTGAAGGGTTGACACGTAATGGAAGAGAGTAGTGCAGTGAAGGTATTTATGATGTCCATGTCTGATTCTGACATCCCTATGATAAGTTTCGTATATATATGTATCAATTGTCTACTTTCAAAAAACATAACTTTTGACTCGGGTATCAAAACGAGATGCAATTTTTTTTTTTGAATCAAAGATCGTTTAGAGATCTACATTTGTTATCGG
Source organism: Hedychium gardnerianum (assembly GCA_038050645.1). NCBI lineage: Eukaryota > Viridiplantae > Streptophyta > Magnoliopsida > Zingiberales > Zingiberaceae > Hedychium > Hedychium gardnerianum. Next base: position 3,675,900 of record JBBUKS010000078.1, on the reverse strand, counting down.
GTGGAACCCATAACAACCCAGTTTCAAGCCCAAAAAATATAGTTTAAAATCTTTTTAGAGGGATCAATGGATTTCGGTCAAAATTCATTGATAGACATAGAAAACTTTAATCAGACTCATTCCAAGTACTATAGATTTTTGAAATGCCCCGGAGTCTATATGTGACCAGAGATATCAGCTTGAAGTCATTAACAACAGTAATCAGAAGGTTTTTAAAGTTTATGACTTTAAGGTAATTGACACATATATAAAATTTATCGTAGGAATGTCAAAATCAGGCATGAACATCATAAATACTTTCACTATAACTACTCTCTTCCATTACATGACAACTTTTCAAAAATCTAAATCTCCTAGGTTCATCAATGGTTTCGGTCAAAACCTATTGATGGACATAGATAACTCCGATTGGACTCATTCCAATTCTTGTGAATTTCTGCAAGTGCTCTGGAGTCCTAATATGTTATTCTACTATTTTTTAAAAATTAATCTTATAGGTCAATACACCATAGTATCACATTAATTGTTACATGGATAGAAAAGAGAGAAAAAAAACCAACTTTGATAGAAGGTTTGACAGAAAGGTAAAATTCAAATAAAGTATATTTTTTGGGTAATTTCAAAGTTCAGAATGTCTTTTGGACAATCTCAAATTTTGGATGTGCCCTTTGGGAAATTGTCGCATTAACAATATTTATTATTTATGATGTGGCGGAGATAGCCGCCACGCGGCATGGTCAAGTCAAAAATCAAACAGAGTTGAACGTAAAGTTAAATCGAGCTCAGACAGAGTTAAACCGAGCTCAGGTCAAGTCAGACTGAGCCCAGGTCACCTCAAACTGAACTTCGATTAAGTCAGACCTAGCCCGAGTCAACTCAAACCGAACTCTGGCAAAATCAACGTCAAAAGAAGACCTCAAGTCAATTCAATTTGAGTTGCATCAGAGTGTGGTTCGCCCGTATTGGAACTCTGACTCGACTTGGCAGTACTAATCACCAAGGGACGCGGTTGTTGAAGCATTGACCACCAAGAAAGGTATCCATCGGCCAGGAAAGGAAGAGGCGTGTCCTTCAAGAATCATGACCATCCTTTGGCTTTTTATTTAAAGGTAACCAATTGCAGCAATATCAACGCAAGTAATTCCAAATTTCTCTACTCTTCATACTATTCATTTTCTTCGTTTTTTTTCTCAGAGGTATGACTGAGCGTCGAAGGGGCCTTGCCAAGGTTCGCCTTGGCCCCTCTTCTAACATCTTCCTGAGTACAGCCGTCAATTTGGGTTGAGCCAATCGGGTTGACCCGCCCCGCTAAAAATTTTAAGCGGATTGGGTTGAAATTTTATCAATTCATTTTAAAAGCAAGTCCAGGCGGGCCAACCCTCCTCGGCTCGTGAATCGCGCGAGTCAACTGGTGGGTTTGGGTTGACCCACGGGTTGAGGAAAAAAATCTTTCAAAATTTAAAATTAAAGTGGAAAACTCAATGAACTCATGGGCTTGACCCGCTTAATCTGTAATCTAAACTTAAAATTTTCAATCTTTTCAATATATTTTTTAATTTTTTTGGCGGGCTCGTGGGCTAGCCCACCTAACCAGCAACCCGCCAGGATGGCGGGCTGGCCCGCCCTAGCTACCCGTCATATGATGGGTTTTGCCGGGTTGGCCCGCCCACCACGATTTGATCCGTTTGACATCACTATTTTTGAATCTTTCTATATCTTAATGGTGCTCGACATTCAAAAGCCCGACTTGATGAAGGCCAACCTGTCAAGCAGAGCCGACCTTCCAACTTGAAGGAAGCCCGGTCTAAAGGAAGTATGTCTATTGAAGCTCAATATGAAGAAAGCCTAATCTAAAAGAAGTCGGCCTATCGAAGACAAACCTGACAAGAAACAACCTAATTTGTATCCGGCTGATCGAAATTAATTGGTCGTGGTTACTTTGACCGAGTCATCTCATCCCTTAATCTTAGACGAATCAATTTACAATTAGATGTTGACCGTCAAATAATTCTACGCTTCTACTCTATTGTTTTGGATCATGAATATGATCGGAGCAAAGGTGAAGTTGTCATCTTAACAGATCATGAATATGATCGAATACTAATTTGGTGCATCGATGGTATAAAATTAATGATAGAGGGTTCACAATGAATAAATTAAGAGTACAAGATCGAGAAAGAAAAGAGTCTAATAGGCACACTCACAGTACAATGATGTCGTTGATGATCTAATAGGCACACTCACAGTATTAATAAGATCAACTAAAAATGCATTTCACTCAAGTTAAGTTCCATACCTACTAAAATTACATGGCGGTCCGAGTAACTCAATTGTTTTACAAACTTAAATCTAGATCTAATTCGGTTATTAATACGTTGAGTGCACATAAAATTATATGTAAAACTATTTTGAGACAGAAAAAATTCCTTCTAATAATATTATTATATAATAATTAAATCCTTCAGCTTTAGTGAAACTTCTTTTAATCTAAGTCATTATGATTCGAAGCTAACAACTAATAGTATACCAAATGATTCTTGATGACGTTTTTATGATTTCCACTTTGGAAAGTGGAATGCAAGATATTTGATAACTACAATCAGTTAATCCAAAAAGTCAAAAGGAGTGCACTTTGTGAGTCAGATAAATTTTTGGTCAAAGTTTAAATATCACAGTACCATGCAGTGTTTTGTTCAAACACAAGAACATGTTATCCGACAAGAATCTAGGTCAAGAAAAGAGTCCGAGTTTAAACAGAAACTCGAACAAAAGGCCAATGGACGAGTAGTCTTAACTACAAAATTAATTGCCAATACAAGCTCAGAATCAAAAACCTTATATAGAAGCTCCAAGAGAAGAAATATTAAAGCAAATTAAGAAGAATAAGAAACGACAAGAATGTAGCAAAGAGAGACCAATCAGAAGAATGTCGCATAACTAACGTAATCATGCATTAACATACTGAACTGAATCTAGAAGAGTAGCATTATGGTGTTTCATCAAGTTATAACGTGCATTCTCTAAAATCTGATGCATGATTCTTAATTAAGTACACCAAATTTGTATTATCTGATGAATTTCGTCCTTGGACTTACTCTAGATAATAAATTCTCAGTAGGATTTCATCGAAGTATACTAAAGTTAAAGATTTCTTTTCTCCAGTGAACAGGGAGCTTGGACAATTCAGATCAATGGTGATAATTAGATTAGGAAGTACCCAGAGCCATTTTGATTATCCATCTTTTAAAGTTTCAAGATTTGAATTTAGAGAAGAAAAATCTAATTTGGGAATTGCATGCTTGTCGATCAATGATAAGGAGAAAGAAGACGTACGGGTGGAGGAAGTGCTCGAAGAGCCAGCCTCTGAGGATGTGGACGGATCGCTCCGGCAATCCTCGCTGCGGTCGCCAGGCCTCCTGATCCATCATCCCCATCTGGTTGAACGCCCTCTGCTGCCGGAGGCTCTGGTCCAGCAGCCGCAGCCGCGGCGTGTCGCCCTTGGTGACGCCCGACCCGCCCGCGCCGTCCTTCTCCCCCAGCAACTCGCACGTTTGCTTCAGCTGCGCCGCGATCGCATCCTTGAGGCACCGGAAGTGCCGCGACATGGCCTTCTGAGCCATCGCCGTGTACGGCGTCGCCGCCCCGAACCCCATCACCGAGTCGAACGAGTTCACCACCATCTGCATCTGCTCGCAGTAGTGGTTGTATCGCCTCTCCACCTGCCATGGCATTATAAGTCAGAACACATGACCCATTAATTAATTAATTAATTAGTCGAAGTAATTCCTCATTCATTCATTCATTGCACGTTAAGGCAGTTACGTTATTGTCTTACTACTGTATGATTGGGGACTACGGATGCAAAGGACAGGAAGGGAATCAACTGCCCCTTGCCAAAAGTCGAGAAGATGTGAGCTGGACAACCAGCACAAACCAAGTACAATAATTGACCCTCCCTCATCTAGCTGCTGCGTACAAGCATGCATGATCGATGTAATCGCAGAGAGCCAGTAAGAGAGACAAATGTTACCGTATCAGCATTATTATGATAATGGGTAACCACCATGCTTCTTCTTCTACGCTGCTATAGCTGCTTCTGCGTGAATAATGCATGCTGCACGAGTAGCTAAGTACTGCAGTACTGGCTTAAGATTTGGTGAACTACTAACGAACTAAACACTCATTTGAGCAGTCAAAGTTGATGGAGAAAAATGATCTGTTAAGAGGACCACAAGGTGAGAAGAAAAGGCACGAGCTATTGCTTGGGAAAACAGAAAAGTAGTCGTGCATGGTTTCTTGTTGAAAATACCCCTAATGGAAATCCACCCCACCTTGTGAGTAGAGCAGAGATATGTTTAACTACTTAAACCAATCGCTATGTGTCGAAATATCGTTAAAAATAATCCAACGATCACCTCGACCACTTTCTAAGGCAACTATGGACTCAAAAAGCATGCTAATATATATGTGCGGCAGCTAGCGGTTCCCTCCGGCCAACTTACCGGCATTAATGCGTGCGCAATAAAGAAGTCGAAGAAGCTGAGAGAAAATTAATAATAAATAAATATGATATATATACATGCCTCGTCGAGCATGGACATGAGCTTGGCCTTCTTCCTTTGGTGCTCGAACCTGTCGGAAGGGGACAAGGCAGGGACGACGTCCTTCGAAGAGGACGTCGGTGCGGCAGCCGAAGTCGAAGCGCCGCCGCCGCTAGGGTTACGGTTAGAGCTGGATATAGTGCCACCGCGCTTGCCGAGTTTATTCGGTTTCAATTGCCCCCTCCCCACGCTGCAGAACTCCTCCAATAGCTCTTGCGCCGCCTTAGAGTACTTGGAGTTTCTTAACATGTTGGACACGCTCATTCCGCCACCGGCGCCGCCAAACCCAACGTGTGACTGCTGGCCTTGCAGGTGTAAAGGAGGAGGCTGATGCGGCTGCTGGCTTTGGTGCTGGTTGTTGAAGTATATGACGGCCCCTTGTCTCACGCGTAGATCGTCGGCCTTGGCCATCTCCAGCTGTTGCAGAGATGAAGAGAGGGATAGAGAGAGGCCTTGACCTTCGATTACTCGGCCGGTGGCGCCGAAGGGATTCTCGGCGAAGGACTGATGAAAGGGTTGGTGCGTGTGCAGGGGAGCGGCCGATGATGGAGACGGCGATCGATGCTGTTGCGGCGGGGGTTGCATCCCCGGGGGGTTAATTAGGAACAACTGCATCGCCGCGGCGGAGTCGTCACTCAAACCCGCCGCCACCGAATTCTGCTGGTCGTGGGGCTGCCGATTTGCGCCGTACCAGTCACCTACTGAGACGGCAGGGAACCCGGCGCCGACGGCCATGGATCTTGAAGTCACATGGTACCCACCTGCCGGGATCTGGTTGGGGTGCATGTGGTCCATCGGCGCCGCCATTCCTGGCGGCGGGAAATTGAACATCTCAGAGAGCATGTTACCAGCGGCATCTCCGACGGCTGCGGACTCATAGATGCCGGTCCCATCGTCGGCATGGTCATCGATTGGGACGAGCGCGGGGTGTCCTGCCGCATCGAAGCCCTGCTGCACCCGGAGCTTGTTATTCCGCCTGATGTGCTGCTGTTGATGGTCGCGGTTGGCGGTAGCAGCGCCCTGGAAGTTGAAGAGGCCTTGGTGGAAGCCCTGGGACATGGGCGGCGCCGGCGATGTAAGCTGGCTAGCGAGGAGGCGGTGGGCGAAGTTGAACGGCGTGGTTACGGATCCCATATTACTGCGCTCTCTTTCATCACCATCATGGAGGACAACCCGTCCAATTCCCCTCTCGTTGGCCGGCTCCCAAGCAAGCTGCACCCATCGCAACCAACCAATTAGAAAACCAAAGGAAAAAAAAAATCGATCAAAACAAAGAATCCAACAAGAACAAATTAATCCAAATAATTAAAAAAAAAACTATTTAATAAGAAAAAAACAAAGCATCCATCCTTAATTAATTCCGGCGCGCAGCCAAGGGCTAAGAGAGCATGCAGCTGCTTGGTGCTTACTGTGACTGAATTCTATTTCCGGGAAGAAGAGTGGGAAAGATTTCTCGACTAATTTAGATCATGATCATCACATCGTTGTCTTCCTCATCAGGCATGGCGCTTCCATCTCTGTCTGCTCCTGTCTCCTTTTTTGCTTCTCCTGCTGCTCTCCTCCTCCTACAATCGCCCTCTGAAAGGGAAGAGCGAGCAAGAATTAATATAAAATTTAGAAAAAGGTAGAAATTAAAAGAACGAGGGCCGATAGCAGACAGAAAAAGAGAACAGGTCGCTATTCCTCTTCGTTGCTCTCTCTCCTCTCAGTACAATTTAGCTCCTTAACATTTCTCCGTTTCCTTTTCAGCAAATTGACTCCCACTCCACTGACGTCAAATGACCATTTTAACCCCACCCTTCTTCCAATATGCTCAAAGAGGCACGTCCTATTTTCACTATTTTTGCGATACAAAAAGTGCCCGAAGCCACCAACCGGAGAATGGAAGGTACAAGCCGATCGAGGGCAATCTCGTCATTCCGCCACCCGCACCCGAGGCCCAGCTCAAAGCAGAAGATAAAGCTATGATGAGACTCAAACCACCACCATTAAAGGGCCTCCAAATTGAGCCATAACGCGAACCACCGCCGTTCGATTTTGATCCGACGGTTCTCCTTTGTGGTCCCGGTCGCAATTCGGTGGGCGTGGGTGTTTATCGATTGTCGGTCACGCTTAACGGGACACGATCCGACATCGACTCGGATCCGAAACGATCGATAATTTGCCGAATTCACCACCTGCTTCGAGCAATTCTGGTAAGCTATTAATGCTTAGATTTTGCCATTTCGATCCGGCAACGACACCGCCCGCGGGCGAAAGTATTAATTAATCACGCACGTGAACGATGGGAACTAGAGCGAGGGATTCACATAACTGCCCCGTCGTATGCATTCTTCGACATTTTAGTTGTGGATTTTTATAAGCCTACGACTGGATCCGTCAGCTTATCGGATCGAACGGATAGATAGAAAGCGGATCGGATTTGTCTATGCCTTCTAGCTCTGTCTCTCTGTTCCTGGTCCATCACACCTTTTAGATTGATGTCACAGGAACCTCACCAAAGTCTAGTATTCATTTACAACCTCCTCCCTCCCTTGCAATAGATTAATTAAATAATGTCCCCACGGGATGACCTGTTGGCTAGTGCATGAGGTGTTGCCACAATGAGGTCTAGGGGTCAAATCCTGGCTAGT
>JBBUKS010000078.1:3654714-3666142 GCA_038050645.1 Hedychium gardnerianum | reverse complement strand
CCTTAGTATACGGTTTCCTTCGCATGGATCTTCTGAAGGATCTTGATTTTATTCCGCTGCGCTTATGTTATTTTTGCACTCAAGATCCTAACAGATGTGAACGGAGGTGATCAGAGCAAAGGACAAAATAAGCTGTAACAAGAAGGTCTAAACCGATCAACAATCGATCCAAGACTACACAATCCTAATTGCTCACTAAACCACCCTTACCTTCACTGACGATATTTGGCCGAAGCTTGAACAAAACCAATTTGACCGGATGTATACACTGAGATGTTCGGCAATGGCCTGAACAATAGCCAACTGATGGATCCGACCAAATCTGTGACTAGAAGGATTGTGGTGGCAACAATCAATCCGAAGTAGGTCTAAGGAAAAGGGTGGCCGGACCTATGGGCTGATGACCGGAGTAGATCGGAGAAAACCCTACAGTTGGCCAGCGACACTCATTGCTGGCTGGAGAAGCAAAGGGTTCGGATCAACCCTAAGATTGGCCGGAAAACTTGAATCAACATAAACCATAATGAAGAAAGAAGAAGATGAATGCTCACCCTAGCTCTAACCGCTGGCGATGGTGATTTGGAGGAGAGGTGGTCATGGCTCGCCGGTGGCAGGGGGGGTCGCCCATGGTGAGGAAAGGAAAGGAAGATCGACAGTATCCCTGCCCTGGTAGCAGCGACTGTGGGGGGCTGCTGTAGTGGTTGCGGTTGGTCGACAGTGAGAAGTCGACGACGACGAGGATGGCTGCCATGATAGTGAGAAGAAGAAATGGGGGATCGAGAGAAGAGAAGGAAAAAGAGCGACGACGACACTGTAGTCGTCGGAGCTGAGGTAACGTCGGCGATGATGAGGCAGTGGCGATGTGTGAGGGGAAGCTCGACAGCGGTGGGGAGAAGATGGGGCTCAGGAATTGATTTGAGGGAGAAGAGAAAAGGGTTAGGTTTATATAATGAAACTTTAGGGTAATTAGGTTTTAATTGATTCAATTAACTCTCAACTAAATTGATATTTCAAACAGGCCTTTTAAAAGCATGTTATTTGTATCCCCTTAAATTCCTCTTATTAGCTCCGTTTAAATCCATAAAAATTTTTAAAAACTCCTATAAGCTTATTGCTCATTTAACACCCATTATTTAATTATTTTTATTTATCGTATTTAACATCTCCAACCCATGATATGGACATTGTTTCAATAAACCTTTAAATCGATCCCATGTTTAAAATAGTGATTCTCCATCTGCTTGAGCAAAGCTTGTAATTTTATTTCTCATATATGTCGTCCTACGTTGAAGAAAAAAATGATTTAGAAACCATTGTTCCTATCTTGTTATGCTTTATTGAGGGAGAGAATACAACGAAGTCTTTGCTCTATCTTTGATACTGAAAGAAAATGTCATCAATAGGATAGCATTAGCATATACTCCTTGACAATTTACCATATTGCAATAGTCTAGGAATATCTCAAGGTGTAAATGAGGGTTTTCTGAATTTGCTCCTCCGAATTTATGACTTTGTATCATGGAAATTAACGTTGGGTCTAGTTAGAAATTGTCAACATCTATATGAGGTTGCACAATAGGATAACTTGCTCTTACAGATATGGGTGAGAAAAATTCTCTCAAAGGCCTATTTGCCATGTCGAATCACTTTGAATCTAAAAAAAAAAATTAGTAGGTTTTTGGATCACCTACAAAATAGAATTATTAGAAAAATAAGAATACAAAATTTTAATAACAAGAAAGAAAAATGCTGAATTTATAAACAAAAAGAAAAGGTCTAGAGTAACTAAATTGCTTATCACTAATGTTAATCAAAATAGTTTCCGACAATGACGCTAAAATCTTGTTGTCAAAACTGGCACGACTAAGTCGTCAAGTAATAAAAATATTGATCCACAGGGACTGTTGATTAAGCACTAGTCAAGTTAGCAAAGCAAGTTATATAGATGATCAAAAGTTGGTTGATCATAAACGAGAGTTTGAAAGCAAGAGCTTAAGAGAGGAAGAGAGAGTGTGTGTGTGTGTGAGAGCTAAGCACTAGAGAGAGTTGGTCAAGGGAAGGCAAGTGGTCAAAGGGAGAAGTTGAAATTGGGGCAATGATTTTAAGATTTTGGTTTCACTATGATGCTAGTTAATGTTCCTAGTACATGTTCACCTCCTTACCCTCTATGTTTACAATCTTGTAGGGATCTTAACCAAATTACCGGTATGACCCTACGAAGATCACACCGGAATGCTTACACCATTTTCTTCCAATGCTATTAAGTAGAAGAGGTAACATAGAAAGTTTGGTTAAAAGACTATCCTCTGTCACTAAGGGCTCCCCGGTCATACAATCTAGATTACACAAGTTACTTCCTAACATTGAATTAGTGAAAATCCATTAAACTCTAATTAGCTAATCCCTTATGGAGAATTGACCCCCATTTCAAGACAATGATTCTGGAAAGTTCAGTTAAAGGATTACCCTCTGTCACTAAGGGCTCCCCGGTCATACAATCCAAAGCATCTTCCCTACATGGTGACCAATCCTACATATCCATATGCATTCACCATACACGCATTACATCAAATACATACTAGGCACAACATTGCATCATAATTACTTTCTACATCCTAGAATTCGGAGGACTACTCCATAGTTAAGGAAATACACCCAAAAGGTAAAGAAAATAGTAATCTACAACTCAATACATGAAATAGAGAGAAGATAATGCTTATCAATGTGATGCCGATGTCTTTGGAAGAGTCTCTTTACTCCGGAGGTGGACGGATCATCGAGATGGATAGAGATGATAGCTCTAGGGTTTCCCCCTAAGGGGAGAACCCTCTCTCAAGGAAGGGGGCAGAGCCCCAAACCAAAGATAAGTCAAAAGAAGGTTTCTTGACCCTTTTATAGGTCCACATGACCTTGTCACATCGCCACATAGCTGTGCCGTGGAGTCTCCAGGAAAAAGATACAGTCATGCCTCATGGGCACGACTAGTCCATGGCAAACAACTTGAAAGTGACACGGTCATGCCTTTTGGCACGACCTAGCCATGGGATATTCTGGATTCTGCTGGAATCCATGGCTGGAAGAAGACACGATCGTGCCTTTTGGCACTGCCTGGTCATGGGAATCTCTGAAAATGTTGATAAAGGCTCCTAAGGAGACACAACCATGCCTTTGGATACAACACGACCATGGGAGCTGCTGAGGTGATGTTTTGAGGAGACACGACCATGCCTTTGGGCATGACCTACTCGTGGAAGCTTCTGTGAGATCCAGCATATGAAGCACGGCCATGCCTGTGAGGCACGACCCTGTTTGGCTTGAGATGACACGATCATGCCTTGAAGAGGCACGACCATGCTTGCTGGTTTTGCTCCCCAAGCTTGCTCCAATGTCCATTTTGTTTCATTTAAGCTTCAAATTTCGTCCTGTCAATCAAAATATGAAAAGAGTAGACCTTCAAACAAAAGTGATGAAAGTAGTCATATAATAATGAAATAGGGTGCGATAGAGTAAATCATGCTCATGAAATGCAACAAGATATATGCTAAACGATACTTAAAAACATACATAATCTATATATATCAGATACATATGTATGTCTTCTTTGTAGATAACAAGGATGTCATAAGGAGTGTCAAGTTAAGGGGGAGATCCTATTGAAAAACACATTTTGAAAAGGGGTTCAAAATAAAATATTTTTTCAAAAAGAGTTTAAAAATTTTAATCTTCAAATATTCTCTTTTGAAAAATATTTTAAAAATTCCTTGGAAAAATTATGTTTCAAATACTTTCAAAAATATTCCTTTTTGAAAAATAGTTTTTCTTACTTTAAAAAATTCTTTGAAAATGTGTTCCATAAAAATACTTTGCAAATATTTTTGAAAATACCTCTTAAAAATATCTTGAAAATATTTGAAAGTGCTTTTGCAAATTCATTTTGAAAAATCCCTTGAAAATTATTTTGAAAACATCATCTCTTATTTAAAAACTCTAAATTGTCTTTCAAGAGGGTAAGAGAAATGTCTTTTTGACTAAGGAATTAAATGATTGTTGGTGCAAAATCTAAAGAGTTCCTTAGTAATCAAAATAATTAAGTAAGTATTCTTTTTGATTTATGCCAAAGGGGGAGAAGAAGTGTTTAAGTTAGAAACCATAACTCTTTTGACTTGATAAGTTGGGTTAAGTAATTAGCCTAACTTAAATATATTGTCAAACATCAAAAAGGGAGAGATTATTAGTATAATTGACCTCTAGGGTTTTGATGTTTATTTGATAATATATTTAATAGAGTTTGGTCAAGGTTGACATAGTCAAGTGAGATGTCTAGTCAGGTCAAGGTTGACTAGATGACTAGTAAAGAGAAAGTCTTAACTGCGATTAGGCAAGGAAAAATCCTAACTGCGGTTAGGCAAGAGAAAGTCTTAATTGGAGGTTAGGGAAGGAAATTCCTAACTACGGTTAGGCAAAAGAAAATTCTAACTCGAGGTTAGGCAAGGGAAAGTTCTAACTGCGGTTAGGTAAGAGAAAGTCCTAATTGGAGGTTAGGCAAAGGTGAGTAGTCTACCGAGTGACTAGCAAGTCCAAGCGGGTCTGGAGGACTTAAGGTTTGGCAAAAGAAAAACCCTAGGGGAAGGTAACCCTAGGTAATGAGAAATCTTAGAGGAGTGAACTCTAAACAAAAGGAAAACCCTAAGGTGAGGTAATCCTAGATAATAAGAAGTCTTAGACGAGTGAACTCTAAGCAAAGAGAAAATCTTAGAGGGAGATAATCCTAGGTAATGAGAAGTCTTGGATGGGTGAACTCCAAGCATGTGTTATCGAAAGGTTTCCGGAAGATCGCGCCCGGTTGACCAGACCAGCAAATTTTGGTCAACTTAAGTATAGTGTTGTTAATACTATTTGTATTACTATTATTACTATTGTGCTAATTTAGTTTTACAAAAAAGTCTTAGTGGATTAAGTCGATCAGACACTGAGTAGATAAAGTCCAAACATGTTTGGAGGATCGGATGTTAACAGGTGAGTTGAGGTAAGCTTCTGGAGAGAGTGTAGTGAGGTCGTGTCTCAAACGGGACAAACCTTAGGCATTGATCCAACTGAAGAAACTAATGGAGGTTTCTATGTTGAGATCAAGACAGTCCTAACTGTCATACTCATGCATATTTAATATCTATCTAACTTTATTTTGTAGGACTACTATTATTATTGTACTAACTTTGTTTTGTAGATAAACAAAGTTCTGGATTGACCGACGATTCGGTCGACCGAACATTTCATTCAGTCGACCGATCCGGCCAACGTGGCACAAATCAGATTTAGTTCAGCAAATATAGTCAAAAGACTATTCGATCGATAGAAAAGATGGATCAGTTGACCGATCTGAAAATGGTAACAACATACGATCAGATCGAATCATGCAAGAAAGGAAGTTTCGGGGTTCAGTCGACGGATCAACGAGATCAGTTGACTGAACAACATGATTGACAGGATTAGACGGATCATATCAAAGCAAAGAAGGAAAGGCTCGGGGTTCAGTCGACGGATAGGAGGTTCAGTCGACGGAAAGGTTCAGTCGACTGAACGTGGTTTCAGTCGACTGAACGTGGTTTTAGTCGACTGAACGTGGTTTCAGTCGACCAAATGATTCCTATAAAAAAAAGCCTCGAGGACCGAACGATGCTCATTATCAGTTATCTATTTCACTATTTCATCACGCTACTACTATTGTTCGTGCAAGTTCTGCTCCTACGACGCTGGAAAGCTCGCCGACAACTAAGCTTCATCTCTACTCCTAATTTGTCGGTATATTTTATAATACTTGCATTACTCTTAAAGGAGATAGTATGATTGTTACTATCCTCCTCATTCTTTGTACGAGTTTGTTTTTCTCCGAAAGAGTTCAAAAAAAAGAACTATAGTGATTATCCATCAAAAGCGGTCAAGAATAGCGGATCTTGGAATAGTAATCACTGGACTACGAACTAAGTAAAACTGACTATACCCTCTTAATTATTTTCTTATTCAACTACTATTTACTTTAATTTAATTCAGTTTTACGAGACGAAAAAAAAATTTAAACCATCGAAATTTACTTCTTCCTCTCTCTCATCTCTTACATTCCTACATAAAGTACCTTGGAATAAACCTTATCATTGTCATTTAATATGCGTTTGGCGATTCGTGGATGTAAACAATCAGAAAGGACTGGTGGCACATGAAACTTTAATGCTAAAGTATGCAGAATTACTATCTATATTGACCAATCAAATCGAAATTGATATCTAAGCTATTACCTTGGGACCAAAGGTGAGACGGAATATGCCTCCATATGTGAGGAAGAGATGGTAGAGAGGGATGAAGGACTGACTGATAATAGCATTGATTGACTGTTTCACTTGAGGAATCTCAAGGCGTCATCCAATTCATTGCCTCCGATGGCCCATCTTGACAACAAGTCTTCAAAGAACTCCCTCAGCTGTCCTAGTTTAGAGAGCCCATTTCTCAATGCAAGCACCCAATTTTTCTTGAAAACATAGGTCCAATTCAATACCTCTCAATGGCATAAAGAAAATTCACTTTTAAGGGGTGTTGAGAATTCTTGACAAGTGGATTTATGTACTACAAAAGAGAAAGAAAAAAGTCAAATAATAGCAAGTATTAGCATTCTGAATCCAAGATAAAATGGGTACTTGTTCAAAGATAAAGCCATCAAACTTGTACAAATCATCATTACTACGAGAAAAAAAAATTAAAAGATAATATTTTTTTATAAAAAGTGTTATCATTTTTTTTATAATACTTTTAATGAAAATTGTCTATATTTTTTTTATCAAAAATAATATTTTTTTAAATAATCATTGTCTATTAATATTTTTTTAGTCAAAGATAATATTTTTTGAAAAATATTATCTATGAACTTGTTTTAACACTTACGATAATACTATATTTTTTTGAAAAAAAATATTAATTAAAGTGATAAGTTTAATTGCAATGATAAGCTTAATTTCACGTAATTATATTTTTACTTTAAAATGGTATTAGAGCGGATTCTATTTGAATTACTATTCTTGAAATACCAATGTAATGATCTATTATTATAATAATTTATAATCTATATTTTACATATTCTTGAAATATTATAAAAATATATTAAATATTTTTATAATTTATAAAAAAGATATTATTATTTTAATTCTTGCCCAAATTTAAAAATGTGGAGAAACATTTGAACCAAAGTAGGCTTTTGAATAATCGGACCGGATTGATTTCCTTAGTTTCAAGTCCCACCACCAAGCAATGAAATCCTAATTATGTCGACTTTTAAATAAAAATCAAAATGCAGCATGCCACAGTAGCATATTCGAGACTCAGCCCTAATACACGGTCTTTCTACCTCGTCGTCGTCTCTCTCGTCGTCGTTAGGATTGTAAATAAGTCAAGTCGAGCCAAGCTTTGGGGTGTTCAAACTTGTTTAATAAGATAACATAGCCAAGTCGAGCCGAGTCTAAAATAAATCAAACTTTTGAAATGATTATTTAAGTTTGACTTGGTTTATTTTTTATGAGCTTGAGCTTGTTTGAATCTTGGTTCGTTTAGATGTTATCGAGCTCTCACTTCAAGCTTGACTTGAGTTTGATTTGTTTAGATATTATCGGACTCTCAATTCAAACTTCTTTTATTGTTTGAAATTTTTACTTGTTTGATTGATTATTGAACTTGATAATTTAAACTCATTTATTTATTTTATTTTATTTATTTAACATGCTGATAAAATTTTTATTAATGAATATAATTATTCACGAACGTTATTCACGAATATTAACGAGCTGAACATATACGTGTTCAAGTTTGTTTGTTTAGTTTAATGAATTATTTAAATTTATTTATTTAATTAATTTTGTATATATTAAATGAACATAAATAAATTTTTATCAAGTTGAATATTAAATTTGTTCAAAATATTTAATTCATTTATGATTATAATCGATGTCTCCGGATTCGAGGTGTCATTTTTTTCTCTACCTTGATTTCTTTCTGTAGGTAGGTAGAGAGGTCAGTACACCTGGCGCAATCACACCGACACCAACCAGGCTCCTTTCTCTCTCTTTCTGTTTCCATCTCCGATCGCCGCCAGCGATCCCGATCCATTGTCCCATTTGATGGAGGCCGCCGGCGCCCACTTACTATTGTCCTGACCTGCCCTCCCCAAGGCCTCCTGGAAGGAGGCGCGATTCCTCTGCTCGGCACGGACGAGGCAACGGAAGGCGGTGGCTTTGGCGATGGAGAATAACGTCGCTGGAGGCGGAGGCTATGCCGGAGTGCCCAACACTAACTACGTGGTGTCTCTTGATACTGCCCCTTACTCCCTCACATGCCCCCTTAACGAGATCCTGATGGACCTCAACAAAAGAGTGCCGAACAAGATCATCGATGCCGACCACAACTCGATCCCCTGGTGAGGCACTGATTGCTTCTTTCTACTATCTCGAATGAATGGAACTCTTTTAAGTTTCAGATTCAAAGTGGAAGTGTCCAAATCTCAGTACCATGTTTTCCTTCAGCAGCATCTTTTTTGTGTGTCAGTTTATACTTTTCTTTATTGAATTAACTACTATAGAATCTAGATATATGATTCGTCCTTCGGTTGTTATTGCTTTTGTAGGTACCATACGAACAGATTGCTGAGCTTTTATGCTCCAGGTAAAACTCTATTTATTGATTTATGTAGGTACCCAAAACATGCATATATGATGATCATTGTAGCTTTAACCTGACATTTAGATGATCCCATGTAGTTGGAATTCATAGTTTGTTCATTGTTGTTTTTCTTGAATATGACTTTCAAGTAATCTATCCGGCAAGTCACAATTTTTATTCTTCCACTAAAATTACTCAAATTAATTAAATTATTTCTTCTTTGATAGAGGAATTTTCCTTTGGTTTTCCTCTGTCCTTTACATCTATCTTAATAGATTCAACTATTTTAACATTAAAAGCTAATGATTGTCACAATTCTTAAGCTTCAATGACCTTGAATAAGTGACTCATATGTTGATCTGATAATGGGTTAGGGTTGAAAATTCATTATTCTAAATTTTAGGCATGGCATTTCTGTCATTGCTTACTATGTTGACATTGATGCTACAAGCGAACACCCAATATCTCTATTGATTACACAAATAGTTGTGTTGGACACTTGAATCCACACTCATATTTGGATAATATTCGAGTCCAAGTAATATAGTTGTACTAAGGTAAATAAATCCATCCTCCAAGATAAAAGACCACACTATTAAGAAATTTAGATGTGCATCCTAGATTTATGCAACCTTTGGAATTTCCAAGAGTTTAGTTTATAAGACTAGCCGATAGTGGTAAAATCAAACCCCACACACACACAAAAAAGGAAACACATGAGCCTTATAGCTTCAATTTAGTTATTTGTACCGTTTTACAAGAATGCCTAAATGTTCCTCTCTTTGGCTTCCTCCAATCAGCTCACCAATCTACAAACAAGAATTTTAAAGGCTGTAAAACAAGATTGCAGTAGTTGAACTTTCAGAACTTGAATCAATAACACAAATCAAGAAGAAAGTAGAACTTGAATCACATAGATGGATGCAAGAACATCAGAAGAAAATTTCACCCTCGCTATAAAACAACATCAGTCAAATGTCAAGATGAGGGAACGTCGAATGGTTGGAAGATAATTGTTTCACATTTTTACTAAGATTACAGATTTACAGTACATTATTCTCAATCAGAATTGTTCACTTTGAATCTTGAGATATTTGTTTCTGCTTCTAGGTTTAATTAGTCAAGCCTATTTGTTCAAAAAATATGTGTTTCTTGAAGAAAACTACAACCTTGTTGTTCTTGGCTATCATCAGTTCCATAAAGCCATTTTTGTCCCAATTTTGATATCTTATAATTAATGATCTAAATTGGTTATTCTCAGTCTTGGTAATTAAGCATGAGAAATCAATTTGGTGATGGTGATTCTAAATAGAAATATTTTGAACAGCCATCTAGTATGGCCAAGGTTTGAGTTAATTCATAGTTTTTCAAATCCACTCTTAAACATATTCTGTCACATTTTTTATGAATTAATCTACTTTTGGAAGTTATATATTCCATATTCTGTCACATATTCTATCATCACATATTCCATATTCTGTGTCTTTTACTTGCTCACTGGTGATTGGGTGGGATTTGGGAGGAAGAAATTGAATACCATCTTCATTTAATATTTTAGGGTGTGCACTTTTTTTAGTTACTTTTGCTTTCTTTTAGTTACTTTTTCTTGCAATATGAACACTACTTGCAATATGTTTATTTATCCCTTTGTTTTTATTCCAATTCGGTGGCCGTAGGGGAGGAAGAAATTCATGAGGTATTTCCCGTGTTGACCAGACTCATGTATCAAGTTCTATAATTTGAATGTTGATGGTTGTAACACTAGTGACTGCTTCTGTACAGTGTCATGTTGTACAGTGTTATGTAACAAACTTTGGATTGGGTGGGATTTGGAGAAACTAGTGACTGTTTTTGTTACAATGTTATGTTGTTATGAGATTTTTGACATGTTTTGCATTTTGCATTGATCATATCAATCATGTTTGAGCAAGCAATGTTCCATGTAACTTTTATTTAGTAATTTCTGAGTATAAATATAATAGACAACATATTTTAAAAAAGACAACGCTTTTTATCTATTTAAAAAATATTATCTTTGCTATAAAAGATAACATTTTTTAAGCGTTGTAAAAGCGTTATCTTTGCAAAATAAACAACACTTTTTATGCGTTGCAAAAGTGTTGTTTTTGCAAAACACGACAACACTTTTTAAGCGTTGCAAAAGTATTGTCGTTGCAAAAAGCGACAATGCTTTTTTAAGAGTTGTCTTTGAGCGGACTTTTAACAATGTTTTTTCAGCCATATAGACAACGCATAAAAAGCGTTGTCGTTCAACTTTTTTCTTGTAATGCATCATACTTTGCTTTGATTTGAGTATGTGAATCCAAAAAACAACAACCAAGTCTTTATCCTATTAAGTGGAGTCGTCTATATGAATCCTCCTATATTATCGAGTTTGATTACTTACTATATCCTCATCACTATTTTATTGGATCAGGGAAAGTATAAAATTATAAATAAAATATTAAAATTCAATTAGTGACTTATCTGATCTACAAAGAGAGCACATCCCTAAAAATTGTAAAATACGAGAAAAATTTAAATAAATAAATAAATAAATAAAATATGAGTGTTGACCGGAGAATAAGATTAAAAGAATTTTTAGAAAATTTTAGAAATTTTCTGGGATTTAATTGGAGTTGTTTGGAGGAATTTACGGGGATATTAAATATAGGCTTTAAAGGGCCTATTTAAAATATCAATTAATGAGGAGTTGATTGGGTTAATCAACCTA
>JBBUKS010000078.1:3607164-3626903 GCA_038050645.1 Hedychium gardnerianum | reverse complement strand
GGTGGCAAATGGAGGATTTGTATGAACTTCTGAGATCTTAATCAGGTCTGTCCAAATGATTGCTACCCACTCCCCTGCAATGACAAACTAGTAGACTCTGGTATGTATGATTGACGTTTACTAAGGTTATCACCAGATTTCCCTGGCTCTGGAAGGCCAGGAAAAGATTAGCTTCATCACCTCTACTGGAACATTTTGATATACTATTATGTCATTCAGCGTAAAGAATGTAAGAGCAACTTATCAAAGGCGAATGGATCGAGTATTTGAGCATCAAATCGGAAAGAACATTGAGGTATATATGAATGACATCATGATCAAGACAACTCAGGTGGAAAACTTAATTTTAGATGTCGAAGAAACATGATGCACTCTAAGAATGTATGGATTGAAACTCAATCCTTTCAAATACCTCTTCGGAGTCAAAAGTAAAAAAATTCCTCAGATACATTATCACAGAAAGAGGGATTGAAGCCAATCTTGAGAAGATTCAAGCTCTCCAGAATATGTCACCTCCTTGCAACCTCAGGGAAACGCAGCGACTTGTGGGTCACATCGCGGCTTTGTCCCAATTTATCTCTTGTTCCGTGGATTGGAGTCTACCTTTCTTCAAAGTGTTGAAGAAAGACTCCAAGTTCGAGTAGGGCGAAGATTGTGAAAAGGCCTTTGTGGAATTAAAGGAATATCTATCCCAACTCCCTATCCTCTCCAAGCCGGTGCCGGGGGAGATGTTGTGGATATATCTATCGGCCTCCGGATGAGCAATCGCCATGGTTTTATTGCGACAAGAATATAAGGTGCAACACCCTATCTATTTTTTCAGTCATTTGCTAAAGGAGATAGAGTGCAAGGATACCAACTTGGAGAAGCTAGCATTTGGGTTAACTCTCACGGCTCGAAGGCTGTGCCCATATTTTCTTGCCTACCTATCCAATCACAATTCTCACCAACAACAGTTTGGATCATATATTGACAAACCTGGAAGCCTCCGGTCGGTTAATCAAATGGACTACCTAATTAAGCGAGTACAACATTTAGTATCAACAGAGAACCACCATCAAAACACAAGTTTTAGCTGATTTCCTTGTTGAGGTCCTCGACTAGGAAGACGAAGGAGCATGAAATTTTTTTGTAGATGGATCATTTACTCAACATGGTAGTGGAGTCGGAATCCTGCTAATCTCTCCCCGAGATGATGTGTTTCAACTTTCCGTACGCTCAACTTTCAGGTTTCCAATAATGAAGCCGAATATGAAGTTTTGCTAGCCAGACTACAAGCAACCAAACAAGTCAGAGCATCACAAGTCATTATTCATTCAGATTCTCAATTCGCGGCTCAACAGTTAGAAGACAGCTTTGAGATCTGAAATGATTGATCGTGACGATACTCAGAAATATTTGAGAAACTAAAAGCATACTTTCAAGAAGTCATTATCCGAAAAATTCCCCATACAGAAAATAAGAAGGCCGATGAGTTAGCCAAAATAGCCAGTGCTTTGACCACTTTGACCCCAGAGAATCTGATAACTCAAACTTTGTTGATTGCGTAAATTGATCGGATAGCAAATCCAGACACGCCGGGTGACTAGAGAACCCCTATTATCACAGAAGTAGGTACATGTATAAAATGCTTCCCGGGCAACAACCGAAAACCCAAGAACATACATCATTTGCTAAGCCCAAGCTATCAACCTCTACACATGAGTCATCACCACCCACACTAACCTCAATACATGAGGTTTACCAAAAACAAAATCAACCTCAAACATGAGGTAACATCAAAACCAATACCCTCTACATGAGGTGACACCAAGCAGCAACACCCTAAGACATACACAATCACATAAGTATTCTAATTAATCAAACATAGCAAAACTGCACACTAGCCCCATCCTGCATATTACAAAACGAGGTTAACCTGCACCTTTGTCACCATCCTCATGTGCCACATTCTGCTACTGCCCAAGTCACGCATGAGCCACGTATTGCCTAGGTGCTAGCAAGGTAAGCTGTCCTTCCTAGCCTGCCCATACTGCCAGATTCTACTTTTGCCCGAGTCATGCACTAGCCATGCTTTGGCCACCACCAACTGAGGTTAATCTGCATCTTTGTCCACTTTTGCCTGCACCACAGGCTACTGCCACATGAGCCACACCTTAACCACAAACTATCTAGGCACTGACAAGGTTAGCTGGCCTTACTACTTCGTCTGCACCACCTTATGCCTCTACTACTCGAGCCATGCACTGACCACAACCTGCTTGCACACAATTGAGGTTATCTGCTGCATTCCTGCCCTCACTGCTACACCTCTACAAGCCCCTGGGATCACCAAACTGATGCACATGAATCTAAAGTTTCCGAAACATTCTGTCCACATTAGGTTGAAGCCCCTCAAAACGACATTTATTCCGCGCCTCCCATAGCACATATATCATACTATAAATGCCAAGGTACCTCGCCTTCATCTTGCAATTGCCCCCTTTATACCGCTACCCAAACATTTGCATCATTCCTTAGACTGTCCGAAAACCATGTTTGATGTCCAACCACCTCCACACCTTATCCCATAAGGCCCTAGTGATGGGGTACTCAAAGAACAAGTGCATGTTTGTCTCCTCCCGTCGGCTACATAAGACACAAGTTTTGTTTTCTTCATATGACATCCTATCCGCCGTTCGTAGCTTCTCATGTGCTAGAAACCACATAATGAACCAGTGCTTTGGCATAATTTTCGGCCTCCATACCACCGGGACCCAAGTAACCACCGGTCGGCCCTCTTGGTTTGAAGAACTCATAAGCGTTTACAACTCCTTTCTTTTCACCCACAAAGCATTCTATCATCTTCATATTTATCACTCCAATATTTTATGAACCACTCAAAATTTGTATTTTAATATCCACAAATCTTTTTATAAGAGGCGAGTCCGAAGGCCTTACCTCCTATTGCCAAAAATCCACTCTTTTGATGTAATGTTGGTGCACTCATTTCACCCATACCGAGTCCTTCTTTGCTTGAATCTCCCATAACATTTTGCTTAGCAAGGCTTCATTCCATGAATGAAGATCTTGGAGTTCATATCCACCATCTTCTTTAGATAAGCAAATGGTAGCCAATGATATCAGGGGAAGCTTGGAAGTCCATATAAACGTCTGACACATAGCCTTGATCTTTTCAATTACACCACCGGGAATTGGAAACATAGAAAGCCAATAACATTCCATACCTTGAAGTATCGATCTCACCAACTCCATTTGACATGCATATGATAGGGAGTGTTTCGGCCAAGCACTTGTTCTTCTCGCAATAGCATCAAGCAAAGGCCCATAGTTAGCTATCCTCAACTTCTCCGCCACAAGTGGAATGCCCAAGTATCGAAAGGGGAAAGTCCCTTCTTGAAACCCAATAATTTGAAGCAACCGAGACTTCATTCTATTGTCAACCCCTGCCATATATACGTGTGATTTTAGTGGGTTAACCTTCAACCCAGATTCCTCACCCAAACGTTCCAAACAGTCCGCTAACGCCATGATGGAGGTATCATCCGCCCAAGCAAACATCATCAAGTCATCGGTGTATGCTAGGTGTGTGATGCAAACCTCTTTGCACGTGGGATGATAATGAAAAGAGGGATTCAAAGAGGCCACTTGCAATCTTCTAGATAAGACTTCAATACATAAACTAAAGAGCATGGGTGATAAGGGGTCACCTTGCCTTAATCCGCGTCGCCCACTAAAGAAACCATGAATGCCATCATTTAGAGATATGGAGTAAAAAGCTATGGTGACACACTCTCTAATTCATCCACAATATTGATGGGAGCCCAACAAAATGGGAATTCCTTACATAGCGTTACAGAAATTCATTATCTGAAAAGTTTTACATAACAGGAAGCCCAACAAAATGGGAATTCCTTACATAGCGTTACATAAATTCTTTTAGGTTAAATCTGCTGTCTTCAATGGAAAGGTTGTCGGTGATTTGGTTTCGGTTGATGGGGGAAGGAGGCACGCCAGTGAGTAGATGGCCACCGTCTTGTAGTTGTCGGAGGGTGTCATGTATTCTATGTTGCACCATCCGGACAAAGCGGAGGGCAACCATGTCATAAAACTCCTCCACTGCAGGAATTTTGCCTTTTTGGCAATCTAACGCGCATCCTCTCTGGCCTGATATTCTTGGAGTGTGGTGGTTGCATCTTCCAGCTTGCCCTGCAAGGTCTTTCACACCATCTGCAACTTGGACTGAGATACCTCCAGGGTCGCTGCCTTGACTTTAGCAGCCTCCGCCGCAACATGGGCAGCTTCCAGCTCCTATAGCCGAGCCTCCGGCTTAGAGCGGAGGGATTCTATCTCCTGAAGATGAGTCTCTGCTAGTGTTGTGGCTGACTCGACTTCAGCGTGGGTTGCCCCCAGCTCTACGTTTGGAGACCCAAGCACCTCCCAACTAGCCTCCAAATCGGCCTAAGCTATAACCGCCTGGGTCCTCGCCTCCTCTAGCTTCTTCGCCCGGACCTCTACAGTTGTCTTCGTCACCGCCGCCCTCCTCTTCAACTTCTTTCGAAGCTTCCCCCTTTCTGACTTCAAGGCTTTGATCTCGGCCTCTAGGGCATCCATCCGACACTTCTCCGCGCTCAAATTTTGCAGTCAGGTCCGCGTTTGCTCTTCTCATTTGGGCAAGATTCGCCTGAGCAGTGGTGGGATCTGCAATCAAGTTCTTCAAATGGGTGATCTCTACCTAGCCTTCATCCACCTTCGCGCAAAGGGCGACCACCAAATCAGGGTATGGAGTCAATTCAAGTCTCGCCTCCAACTCCGCCACGCGAGAATTCATTTCCCGGTGTCCCTTCCACAACTCACCAAACCGTTGGCTGAACACCATCAACTTGGACATATGGTCGGACCGGATCGCCATCAACTCTTCAACCAAAGCCCTGAAAGGAAGGCCCCCTGCCATCTCCTCGCCAGCCAGCCATCTGGTTGTCGCAAGACCATGAAAAATAACCTCCAGTCAGCTATCACTCGGAGTCTCCTGCACATGAGAGGCCTCCTCTACAGGGGGAACAAGTTCTTTGCCCTCTCGTCATCCCGGAGAGCGAAGGCGGGGAAGGGTGAAAGAAGGGTTGCCTCGGAGGCGTTGGCGATCTTCTCCTATAGGAGAAACTGAGGAAGGGAGGCATTACAACTTGGGGAAGCCTTGGACCGCCCTTAGTTGGGTAGCTGCCTGACTCGGTAGGAGGAATCGGAAGCTGAACCGACAAAGGCATAGGGCTGCTATCAGTACGGACCTGGGCTCGGGAACCCCCCACGCAGGGGAAGTCGGCCCCCTCAGAATGGGACTGCAACTGGGCACGATGGAGAGGATGATAGGTTCACAGGGCGCGACGGGGATCAACGCCTTTTTCTTATTAATTTTGAGGAGGACCTCAACTCCACCGATGGAACTGATTCGATGACGGCTGGTGGTATATCGGGTGGTGCTACAGCCAGGGGAGCAGCCACCCCTGTCAGGGTTGACGTAGGAGCCCGTGATGTCCCCCTTGAAGATGCATGTCCTCATCGGTCAAGTCGACAATCTCGACTAGGCAGGCTTCCATGTTGTCCGCCGTCATCTTGGTCACCTTGTTTAGAGATGCTCACAGCATGGTGTCGGCTGCAACAAAAAGAAAATCTTTAGTTAGACATCAAAATTATCTAAGATATAAAAATCTTACCGAAAGAAGCCTGAAGAGGAGTGGGGATGGGCCTAAGCCTGAACAGATGGAGCAGCTCCTCCTCCAACAGCAGGTTGCTATCAAAAGTCAGGTCCTTTATCTTCTCCGAAGAGGTGGAGAAGCCATGTTCTAGATGATGATTCTTAAAGGTGGATGGCTCGAGCAATTGAGGTTGCCAACAAGTTGGTCAAGGTACAGGATTTGGGGGCTTTACATAAAAAACTGGGGTTTGCACCACTTGTGCGAAGAAGGGAAACCTTTCAGGAGGTGAATACTAGTTCTGACGGAAAAAGAAAATCCCCATCATCCATCTTCTTCGGGTAGAAGAAGTAATGGAAGACTCGGGGGGAAAGAGGAATGTTAGACGAAAAAGAATAAAGACACCGGTTAAAATCTGGAAGGAATTTGGATCCAATTGAGACAATGGAATGCGAAAGTATTGAGATATTTTCGCAAAGAAAGGAGAAATGAGAAATTGTAGCCCGTTCACCATCTGGCCCCGGAAGAAAGTCACACACCCTGGAGGAGGTCGGTCGTTGCCATTTGGAAGTATCAGTTTGTGGTCGGCCGGAATCCCGTAGGTGGTCCTTAGCCTATCTAAAGCTCCGCCGGTGAAACTAGACTCTACGAACTTGTACTAGGGAAATGACGAAGGACCAACAACCATTTCTTATAGAAAACAATAGAGCAGAGAAGACGATGGAACAAAAAACTTACAACGAGAAGCGGACTGAAACTCTCAAAGAAGAAGAAGATGCAGACGGCGAACACAGAAAGAGAAATCATGTGATGAAGACAAGGGTTACCCATCGTCGGCCTATGTACACTGTGTCCGCTCAATTGTGACCATTGGATGCCTGCCTTCACTAGGGAGGAAGGGGATTTTTCATCCGTCAGATCAGGCATTTGAGTAAAGCCAAATCTTCATAATCATTATGATTTCGGCGACACTTCGTTTGCCTGGCCAACGATCACACCACATTAATGAGACGCAACCTCGAATGCATGTTGACGCACCACCCGATCCGAATACCAAGACAGATTAAGCATAACATGCGATCAAAAAGCATGGTGTGCGTGGTTGCATTTAAAGTTGCAAATCGCACATTTAAAGCACAATCTCCAATCAAGTTTAAAAAAAATGCCACATAGATACCAATTGACCACACAATAGTCTAGTTAGTCGGACTTGTGTCTCATTCGACTAGACTTGAAGGGGATACATGTGATACGAGGAGTAATCAGATAGGTGTCACGTGGCGGAAAAGTCAAATAAAGAAGCGGAGGTGACAATCAAAGAAGGCTACAAACAACCCCCGGCTACTAGAGTACTATGATCATAAATGTCCTTTGCATCTCCCGAGATAGATAGTCATTGCCCCATAGAAATACTAATAACGTGGGCGTTACTCCTCGATGGACATGGAAAACATAGTCATTTACTTTGAGTAAATAGCTAATAAATGAGATAACGTCGCAGGAGATGCGGGGGAGAGGGAGGACATGAACCTCCAAGTACACAACTCTATAAAAGGTTGTTTACTCCCACAGGCATAGGTATGCACACATACGCATCTACAAACCCTAACTATTGTTCATCTTCTCCATTTCACTTTGACTGACTTGAGCGTCGGAGTGACTATACCGGGAAACCCCCTGACTATTATTCTAACTATTCTTTTCTAGTCTCTTTCATGTGGACGCACGTGGGCCTCTTCCCAAGTTCCTCCTGCTGTCCGATGATTGACAACAAAGTCAATATCGACGTTAACTCACCGATGACTCATTCATCAACGTTCCTTAGTAGGATCACATAGTATTTAAACGACTCAAAAACTAACCATATAACAATTTTAACCATCTATTGGATAGTTTTTATATAAAATTGCTAATATAATTAAAACTAATATTTTTGTCTTATGTAAATATTTTGAACTGTTATATAATGCAAATCTAATTATCAGGTGTATAAAATAAATGCATCTTACAACTTCTTAGGATATTTTAGGGAATTCAATACAATGATTTGATAAATATCTAAATCAATATAAATTCATATAGTAATTTTGATTAAAGTTGATATATTATATAAATCATTTGGTTTATCTGAACGGCTGGCTAAAGTGATAATTATTAGACCGGTCAAATAAAGAAAGACAATTGTAAAAAAAATTATTAATGATGAAGTATCTTTTGACATTGCCACGGCATAAGTGTCTTTTAATTTTATGATAATAATAAAACATCTCTTTAATTTTCACCATTTCATTTTTTATATATTTTTAATATTTTAAATTTTACTTTCTCATGTATTCTAATTAATTACATTTATTATTGAATAATTAACAATTTTGAGATCAACTACAAAATAATTAGCATTTAATTATTTAATATAATTAATTTATTCTAATGAGTTTTCAATTGGAATAATATTTTTATTAAGAGTATTTAAAAGACTTTTGAGTGGTTACTTTTTTTTATTAATAATAGTAGTAGTAAGCCTAGGTGATCACAAGCCGTGATATAGATAAACGAAATTAATCAATGTAATTTTATGAAGTAGAAGTTGTGCTTCTGATTTATGTAGATAAAAAGTTATTAAGTTTTAAGATTAATCGAAAGAAATTAGGATATTTAGATTATGTTTAAAAAACCAAAATGAATAACATGACATTCCTTTGGCCCTAGATAAATCCGAAACGTGCAAATGGATCACGAGGATAATTCAGTACTACGAGTGATTTGAATGTCACAAATATTTATTTACACGGTATAAGAATCGAACCTTTATTATTAAAAAATTTATCCGTCTATTTATCATCGCACACAGTTACTCGGAATCCAATTGATGTGCAGACAATGGCAGCTTCATCCGCAGTCCCTGCTGGGCAGTTTGGAACCTCTCTCTTTCGCCCGAGCTTGCCGGGTCACCAATAAATGAATCCACCCATCGAACATTATGGCACATGGCACAGCGTAGAAAAACAGAGAAGATCCATGCGTTGTCGATGTAGCCAATCATCCAGGCAAATATCAAAGACAAAATCTATTGTGAAGAGTAATTAAGTTTAATGACTTAAATTCGATCCATTAAATTAATAATTTTCTTGCATTAATTTCCATGACATGTGCAACGCTATCAGCTTTGCTTGCTCTGAATATTGACCAAAAGCGACAACAATATTAATGCATTTTTCATTTAATGTAATCTGTGTGGGCACTTGAATGTAATTTTTTCTGAAGTAAACTTGTCAAAAGCGTTTTCCTAACATTATTATCATAAATTGCACCCTATTTACATCAAAATCTAACAAGAGCAAAAGAATTTAAAGATGACTATGTCTAACATGAAATTGATAAATCAAACCAAATCAATTAATATTTAATATGCATTCAACTACTCTCTATATTTTTATATATGGTTTAGGTTAATAGATAATATAATAATTATTAGCTATTTGATATTTATCTCTAGTATAAAATGATATTTTAATTGAATACTTTTGCTTCCACTCCTTTCAACTTTTGTGAAGAAGTTTACTTTTTGATGCAGGATGAAGCAAGAGGAGCCGAGTTTTAATAAATCATAATTTTTAATTAGAATATATATTTTTTTGTTTGAATTGAAGCTCGTTTATAAATTTATATTTGTTATCAGATAAAACTCATAATCGATCAAGTTTTGGATTTCAAAAATATCATTTAGGATCTTTTTGGATGTTCCAAATATTTATTTTTTAATTTTTTTTAAATAATTTTTATTTATTTAATATTTAGAATATTTGGAGTATTTATAATAATTTTTATCTTTTATAAGTTAGAGTTTGGCGTATGTTCAGTTGTTCAAGAGATTATCTTTTATTATTTTATTATTGAATTAAACTTTTTTTTTCCAATAAAACTTTAGAGATGATGATTTTTTTTCATTTATCGATTTTCTTTCTCTCAATTCTTCTTAACTTCAATCCGCAGAATAATTCTGCTCAGCGTCACTCTTGCACACCTCCGGAAAAACAGAGCTTGCTCCTTTGTATTCTCTAGTAAGTAGTGCCCCACCACCACGGTGTGGCTGTCTTTACATACATTCACCTGCCACCAACCGCCACTTCCTCTTTTAACTTCGTCTCAACTCCAGGTTACCGCCATTTGCTATCGATCAGGAGTAGAAGACAAGCCTCACCTCCTTTCTTGCCTCTCTTGCAAGTTAGAGAACCGGCTGTGTAGTGCTTTGGGCTTTGAGTGCATTTCAACAAACACTCCACTAATTAATCTATTGTTTCATTTGATTGTAGTTGCACTCAAACTAGTGGTCTAGCTTTGAGTTGATCTTTTGTCGGTACACCTATTTACTTTGATTAGATTTCCAAAATACTATTCGTATCCCACAAATCCATTCATACAGTTGAACACATCCATAGATCTAACTCTCGTGGTCCAACGGTTGAGCCAACTTTGAACGCATTAAATACCTTTGGTGGCCGAACCGTCTCACTGTCCCTGAGTGAGTTCCTACTAACGAATTTGCACGACCAAGTGCAGTGGACATGCCTCAAAGGCAAACCATAAAGTTGATTAACTTTGAAGTCAAGGCAATGCATTTAGTGAAAGTTTCTTCCTCTTCTTTCTGGTTACAAGTGATTATTCTTCCACTGGAGTGCTGCAGAGGAAATGATGAGGTGAATCATGTCTGGTAGGTCGATCAGTTGTTAGCTCTTGCTCGGAATAACAGAGGAACGGCTGAGCTTCTAAAAGTGGGGGGTGAGTGCTCACTGGACGTGTTCAGCGATAGCACAGCAATGAACACTCTCATCTTCATCCTCATCCTGTGTGCATTCATTGCAAGTCTCCGGACCAGTTTGGGAATCACAAATCCTGAGGATGGTATTCCTTTGTTTCATCTAGAATTTTGGAATCAATGTGTATACTTCGCAAATGTTTCTCGTCTTTCCCTTTGCAGCTGCTGCTTTGCGATCGCTAATGAGCGAGTGGAAGAACGTACTTCCAAACTGGGGAACGACCGACGATCCTTGTGGAACGCCTTGGGAAGGTGTATCATGCAGCAATTCTAGAGTCACTATTCTGTGAGCATCTTTTTCTGAAACTGAATAACTAGTTTCTTCTTCCTCTGTCACAAGGTTTAACCTGATGTTCCCATATTTCAGGAAACTGTCAGCCATGGGCATCAAGGGTACACTGAGCGCAGACATTGGTACGCTCAGCGAATTGAAGACTTTGTAAGTTCCATGGATTAAGACTTTTTAGCAATTAATTCTTTGATTGCTCAAACAAGGATTTTTCATAAAAGAAATCATTCTCTATGAAACAAAAGAGATCTTACAAACGAGAGAACCTGCAGGGATCTATCATTCAACAATGAGCTTGGTGGTCCACTAACTCAAAATATTGGAAACTTGATGAAGCTGACCACCCTGTAAGGCAGAAATCACTTAATAACAAGAACTCACTCGCTTCAGATCATCTTAAATTCTGTACTATTTTGCAGGATCTTAGCTGGTTGCAAATTTACTGGAAACATCCCGGATGAACTAGGATCTCTACAAAGCCTCTCATATCTGTAAGCAAAATTATTCAGGTTTGGAATGTCGAGCCTTAGATGCGCACTCACTTTGATCTATGATTTTCCCAGGGCTTTAAACTCAAATCAGTTCACCGGCAAAATCCCGGCTTCCACGGGCATGCTCTCCAATCTTTACTGGTTCGATATCGCAGATAACCAGATCAGTGGACCTCTTCCAGTCTCCAACGAAAGAGAACCAGGATTGGACTTGCTTCACCACACAAAACATTTGTAAGTTATTACTGAAGAGTAGAAACATTTTTTTTCTTCTTCTTATGAATGATCCTTCTTCTCTGCTTGCTTAACAGCCATTTCAACAAAAATCAATTATCTGGTTCCATCCCAGAAAAGCTCTTTAGCTCAAACATGACACTGTTACATGTGTAAGCTTGTAGATTCACATTCTGTCTAAAACTTGAGACAGCTTGGAATAGATTCTGACTCCTGATTATTCTACATTTGGCAGACTTTTTGATGGAAACAGATTAACTGGAGGAATCCCAGATTCCCTAGCTCTAGTCAAAACCATTCAGGTTCTGTAAGTATCCTTCAATCTGACATAAACTTTTACTGTTCTTCAATTGTAACTGGTTTCTTTCCATGGCAGACGATTGGACAGAAATTCCCTAAGCGGCTCAGTCCCATCCAATATCAACAATCTTACAAACATCAACGAACTGTAAGACATGTATTCCACATCGTTAAAGTTATGAATGGGTAACTGACCACATATTTGAACAACTGAAGATCTTGCAAAAGAACAAAGAGAATAACATAAGAATAATAGAATGGAGAACAAAAATTGTAAATATTTATGATTTGATATGTAGTTTAGCATGTAACATCACATGTAGTTGATCAATGCAATAGAATTGCTCACTTCCTGTGTGCATGTTTTTCAGAAACCTAGCAAATAACAAGTTGACGGGGTCAGTACCGAATCTAAGTGGAATGAATAGTCTCAACTATGTGTAAGACTTTACAGAATTCCCTCAAGCGCTTTCATAAGTAGAAGAACTATCTTTCATCGCATCCAACTGCATTATTTTCAGGGATTTGAGCAACAACACCTTTGAACTCTCAGAAAGCCCAATTTGGTTCTCGGAGCTCCAATCGCTCACTGCATTGTTAGTTCAACAACTGCCATTATTAATATGACTCAAGCAATTTAGTTGATAATTTAACCTTGAATAATGCTTCCATTCTGATTGCTCCAGAGTGATACAATCAGGACGGCTTTATGGAAAGGTACCAGAAACCCTGTTCAGCTTTCCTCAGTTGCAGCAAGTGTAAGTGCCATGCCAAATGATTGACTGGAAAAAGATGATATTCTGACAACTAAAAGTGAAATCCATACCCTTCACAGGATACTAGATTACAATGATTTTAGTGGCATTCTTGAACTGGGCATGTCTGTCAGCCAGCAACTACAACTAGTGAGCTTCAAGAATAACAATCTCACAGGAGTCGAATTGACACCCAATTATACTAAATCCCTGATGTGAGAACTCTGACATGCAGATTTAATGATTTAGTTTCACTGCAATTTATTCAACCATAGTTAACTTTCAGTAATCCACCTTTCATTCCAGACTCGTAGGGAATCCAATTTGCGATCAATATCCAGCTACAAACTTCTGCACTCTTCGCCAGCAGCCGACAGTTCCTTACTCGACAAGTCTCGGCAATTGCATGACGAACTTGTGCCCCTCAAATCAGAGTCCTAATCCTCAGAGTTGCATTTGTGCATATCCATTCCAGGGAGTGATGTACTTCAGAGCACCTCGTTTCCGAGATGTGGGGAACAGAATGTTGTTCCAACAACTAGAAAGTGAATTGTGGACAAAACTTGGTCTAACACCTGGATCAGTGTTCCTGCAAAATCCATTTTTCGACAGTGACTCTTATATGCAGTTACAACTTAAACTTTTCCCATCCAATGGAATGTACTTCAATAGGTCCGAGGTTCGACAGATTGGGTTCGATTTGAGCAATCAAACATTCAAGCCTCCACCAATGTTTGGACCATACTATTTCATTGCATCCCCATATCCTTTTCCAGGTGGTCTATCTATCTTTTCTAGAATATTTAATACTCTTTCCTATACTGACTCAGTGAATTCATTTAGCCATTGAAGGAAGATCCACAATGAGTGTTGGACTGAAAGTTGGAATAGCAGCCGGTTGTGCACTGCTGGTCATTGGACTTCTTGTTGTGACCATCTATGCCTTGAGACAAAGAAGACGTGCTGAAAGGGCCATTGAACGAAGCAAACCTTTCGGTAAGTCGTAAGTGTTTGTTCCTTCTATATCTTGTCAAAGTCGAAACTCTGCACAAGGCATCATACAAATACTTACAATGTAGTTTACATTTGGAAATTTTCAGCATCATGGACACGCAGCGGAGATGAAAGCAGTGAGGCACCACAATTGAAGGGAGCAAGATGGTTCTCTTATGATGAACTGAAAAGATGCACTAATAACTTTTCGGTATCTAATGAGGTTGGTTCTGGAGGTTATGGAAAGGTAATTGTTGGCTCTATGTCAAACTTTTATGAACAGAAGACCAGAAAATGACATTCTTTTACCCGACTCCTTTCAGGTCTATAGAGGAATGCTTCCAGGTGGACAGATAGTTGCAATCAAGAGGGCACAACAAGGATCAACACAAGGTGCAGTTGAATTCAAGACTGAGATTGAGTTGCTGTCAAGAGTTCATCACAAAAACTTAGTATCACTAGTGGGTTTCTGCTTTGATCAAGGGGAGCAGATGTTGGTCTATGAATTCATTCCAAATGGAACACTAAGAGAGAGCCTCTCTGGTAAGATTAACACCACCCCTTAAAATTCATTCAAATAAGCCTTTTTCTAACTTTTAATTTCAGGAAAAAGTGGGATCCTTCTTGATTGGAGGAGGCGGCTACGAATTGCACTTGGTTCAGCAAGAGGATTGGCATATCTTCATGAACTAGCTGATCCTCCAATCATACACAGGGATGTTAAGTCAAGCAACATCCTGTTGGATGAAAACTTAAACTCAAAGGTTGCAGATTTTGGCCTTTCAAAGTTGATGTCGGACACTGAAAAGGGCCATGTCTCTACTCAAGTCAAAGGAACCCTGGTTAGTAGTTGTCATTCTAATTACCATTACGAGAATTTCTTCCATCATATAAGTACCACATTTTGCTATGGTGTTTCCATAGCATCATTGATCATGAAAGAATTGCTTAAATGGAGTACCCTTTACAGGGCTACCTTGATCCTGAATACTACATGACACAACAATTGACAGACAAAAGTGACGTTTACAGCTTCGGAGTGGTGATGCTGGAGATGGTAACTGCTAAGCAACCAATTGAGAAAGGAAAATACATCGTTCGTGAGGTGAAGATGGCAATAGATGCTAATGATGAAGAATTTTATGGCCTAAAGGAGTTGATGGATCCTGTAATTCAAATTGCAGCAAGTAATCTCATAGCATTCAGGAAGTTCATAGAGTTGGCACTAAGGTGCCTAGAAGAATTAGCTGTAGGTCGTCCAACCATGAGTGACATAGTGAAGGAAATAGAGATGATGTTGCATGATGATGGTCTAAGCACAATCTCTCGGTCAGCATCTTCATCTGCCACAGATATGGGGAATCCAAAAGGCATTCTCTGTCATCCTTACATTTCTGGCCCAAAAAAGGATGTGAGCGAGGATACCTTCGAATACAGTGGTGGCTACTCATTCTCTGGAAAACTTGAACCAAAGTGACAAGGCAAATCCTTGAAGATTATCTAATCTATATATGGATTATGGACAATGCAAATTTTTCGATGGTATCTGTGTGTACAACTGTAAAGAAGAAGAAAAACCAAGTTTGTAGGTTGAGAAGGGATTTACATTAAGAACTATTATTTCTCTCATATATCAGCCTCAACGTCCCATCACAATACAAAGAGAGAGTGTGTTATCTAGTTGAAGCTTTGTTTCATTTGAAAACTTCATCTCTCTTCACATCTGCAGTATATATATATATATATAGACCTAAGTTGAGTCCTAGCCAACACACATTGTCTCAATGGTCACAAAAGTCCCACGCAGCAGGTGCACGTCTTTGAAAAACCTTACAACACTCTTAGAACAGAGAACAACTCTCTCACAAGCAACCAATGGGAGGAAAGAAGAAAAAAAGTGAAGGGTTTTGCTCTACTCACATTTTCCATCTCTCTAGACATGGTTAAGTGGGTAGATATAATTTGCAAAGAATTGAGGACAATTCAACTGAAATAAAAAAAGGATAAAGCCCACAACAGTGAGAGCAACACTTCTGAAGTGGCTTCCATGCACGTCCCAGTGGAATGGTCGATCGTTGCAGTAAAGGTGAACTTAAATAACCACACTTACTGGAGTGTCTGCAAAGGCAAGGCTTCATAAGGACATAATTATCATAATCTTCCATGTGCACGTATCATTTTCACCCTTAATTTCAACTTCTACAAAAATATCGATCATCAATTGTCATACTTGTTAATAGTCTTGAACTTCTGCAATATTAATTATTCCTTAATATTGACTTTGGACCCATGATCCACCAAAGCCATTAACAGCATACTACTCCTTTAGGAGTTTATAAAGTTGGAATCCACGTTTCAATACGCTAGCTCTGTTGACTTATAGTTTATTAGCTGCCTCCCTTATCCATTATATTCCAAGTTATCCTATGAGTTTATCATTATAGTTTTTGGGAGCAGTTTTTCACTATCATTTTGATATCCATTATTAATCTAGTTTCCATACTGTGTGGATTGTTTCGTGCATGGGTAGATCACTAATTGATCGGTAAAGATAACATTTGTAGAGTTTTTTTAATTAGTTGGATGACATAGTAAATTGATAATATTATTGCAGTGCCATATACAACCAGAAAATTTTTAGTTTAAGGTTATTCATGACGAATGAACAGCATGAGTAGTGTATTTAATCTATATATATAGTTGAGTGTCGGAAGCCACGCAAATAATTAAGCATTTGTTGTGGTATATCCGAAGGAATCCTGTACTTTGTTTAAGCTTTGGAGAATGGAGTTCCACAGGATCGTGCCACGTATGGTTAAAGTAATAATTTTTTTTTAATTTTTTAATTATTTGTTGATTTTAAGTTTTTTTTCTTAAATTTTCTTTTAATTACTGCTAATTAGTTGCTATTTAACTTTTTAATTGTTTGAAATTTATATTAACTTTATTTTTTTTTCGATGCTTGTTTAATTCAATCTATAAAAATAGCCTATCAAGGTCCTCTCATGAAGTCTTAAGTTTATTAACTTTATTTGTTGATTATTTTTTTTCTTAAGTTTTTTGGATGCTTGATTAAGGTCCTCTTAGCCTAAATTAAAATATTTCACTTCATTTCAACATCATTTTTTTTTTTAAATCCTTTAATTCTTAATCTCATTGAATCTAATATTGGGAGATTCTCCAATCACTCATTACATTCGTACGCAAGCTTAAGACAAAAATGATGAGTTTTATGATTTTTCCTACACTTAAAATAGTTTTTAATATTATTTTTTTATTTACTTAAGAGAAATTAATACAATAATTTACTTGTACCCTTATTCAATTTATAAAAATCAATTTTCAACAACTTAATATTTCTCAATTTACATCGTTCCATGTATCATATAATTTATAAATTTTTATCGGACAAACAAAATATAGATTAGATAAAATATGTTATCATTAGAGGCAATATTTATTTGTTAATTCAACTCTCGGCCTAACCAGCAAACAGAAGACAAACAGTCCCTTTCCTCCTGCCACGTGGCGAACACGGAGCCACAAACCTCCATTGTTATCATTCTAATCCCCCTTAATTAATCGTGATTAACAAATAGTTAAATCCGCCCAAACTATCGCCGACGACATCCTCACTCGCCTCGCACGTGCCTACGCCGTCATCTCCATCGGCCTTGCGGGGGCAGTTTCGTCCAGATGTGCGTATATAAATAGCTCACAGCCCGCCCTACAAAGAGTCTTGTCCATTGCGCACGATTTCGTCGCCGGAAGATACGAAACGCGCGCCGATGACGAAGGTTCACCCGAACGCCTCTCCGGCGGTTCCACCCAGTTCTGAATCGGAATCTCCCTGTGACAGTGGAGGAAAGCCGGCTGAGGCGGTGGTCTTTACAGTGTGGCGGAAGTCTCTCCTCTTTAACGGGAATGGGTTCACGGTGTTCGATGCCAAGGGAAATTTGGTATTTCGAGTCGAAAACTACTCGGCTGGGAGTAGAAACGAGATCGTTCTCATGGACGCCGCCGGCAAGCCGCTGCTTACCATCAGGAGAAAGGTATTTAAAAATAAAAAAAAAAAGAGGGGGGGCATCTTTTTTTAGTGCAATGGATTTCCTGTCGGTCAATTTAGATTTTATCACGATTGATTTCTGTTTCGGAAATCAGAACAGAACTCGAGGGCTAAAGTGGAATTGTAATGAAAAATATATCTATCTCTTAAATTTTTAGCCTTTTTGGAGTTCAGGTGGTTTCTTGAACTCTATTTATTTCCTGTTGGATCTGTCAAGCAAACTGAACATCTTATTATGCCGCAGCATGTTCCTAATTCATAGATAATTGACCTGTTTAAAAGCTGTGAAGAACCCAAAAAATTCTAACTTCTTATGCGGCTTTTGTTATCTGAATTTTAGATTGTTTCCGAAAAAAAAATTACCAGAACTTTTTTGCGCGTGTGGCCGTTGTTAATGTATAGTATGATGTCTGATGGTTTAAAAAAAGATCATGCAATTGTTGATTTTTCATAAGTTTCAAAAGGATAAAAGGTCGTCTAAGAATTATCATGGATTACACTACGCCATTTGTTTCAAGAGATTAGATCTCTTTGAGATGGTCAAATTTGCTTCTCCCCACCACCCAGCCATTTTTTAACCTCGAAATGTAATTGAAACAGTCAAAATTATGGTTTGATAGGTGTTCTGGAGAAGTTCAAAGGATCTGTTTTTAAACTAAAAATGTATGGTGTGATTATGAGTTTGACAAAGTACAAATGTGGAACATTTCTCATGTATTTGTGCATCTTTGACAAAGTTTGCGTTGCTAGTGTCATAAGTTATGGTTTCTGATATCATTATAACGTGCAGAAGCTGAGTCTTGGAGACCACTGGCTGATTTACAATGGTGATGAGAGCACCAATCCTCAGTTTGCCGTCAAGAAGCACACGAACCTCTGGCTCTCAAAGGGGATGGCACGAATGGCTGCATGCACTTCTGGTGCCAAGGCATGCCTCACCTATGACATCGAGGGCTCTTACTCGGAGCGATGCTGCGCCATCTATGACAACAACAGACAGCAAATGGCGGAGATCAAGAGAAAGGAATCTGCCCAAGGCAT
Organism: Hedychium gardnerianum; assembly: GCA_038050645.1. NCBI lineage: Eukaryota > Viridiplantae > Streptophyta > Magnoliopsida > Zingiberales > Zingiberaceae > Hedychium > Hedychium gardnerianum. Next base: position 3,608,228 of record JBBUKS010000078.1, on the reverse strand, counting down.
TGCCCTTGGCCTTGATGTCTTCCGACTGATCGTGGAGCTAGAATTTGACTCATCTCTCACTATGGCCATCGTGATAATTCTCGATCAAATGTTTGGATAAGCTAAAGCTTCTTCGGCTGTTGAGCTTGTATTTTATCAGGTTGTTACTTGTTGCTCTCTCCTGACCGTCCATCTCATCAAAATTTGTAACCACAGAACAAAACAGCCAAAATAACAGAGAGAAGGTGACTTCTTGTATGTGCATGAGATGAGATGAACAAGTGGCAAGCAATGAGCGCAAAGAAAGAAAAATGCACTGTGTTTGTATTGCTCCTCACTGTATACTACGAGGAAGGCAGATGCCCCTCCTCCGTGTTGATCCTGTGACGGACTGACGGGGGCATTGGGGGCGAACGTTTCGCCTTTTACCACAATGAGAAAGGCAGATGCCAAAAACAGTTTATTAGACTTGAAACATTTTATAATCGGAACAAATAATATTAAATTTGTACAGTTTGTTGAAGCTTGCATATTAATCTGAATGCATGCTCTGTGGAGATCCACAATTGTAGTTTCTTCCAATCATCATCAGTTTTATTAAGTCTGCTGCAATCAGATCTCATCACGATTCGAAATTGACGGTTCGACGATTCGAAACCGTCGGTTCCACGATTCTTGAGGAGTCGACCCTTAACCTTAACCGGCCAAGACGGTTACGATTCACGGTTCGGAACCGCCGGTTCACGATTCGGTTCACGGTTCACCACGGTTCGCCACGATTCAAGATTATTATAATAAAAAATTTAAAATTTATTTAAACAAAGGGCTTGCACTTATTTAAGTTGCCTACGTATCCCCTTATGATATAGGGAAATCAAAGCCCACGTAGTTCTTTTACATTTTTACCCTTTTATATTAAAAAGTTACATTGTTTAATTGCTACTCACTTTCATTTCCCGTTCTCATTGTATTTGTTCCTTCAGTATCAAAATCTTCGACTTCATCATTTGAAAGTTGCATTCCTTGGATTCTTTTCTCGGCTCTGGTCCAATCGTCGAGTAATGCTTGGGCTTCCAATGAGTCGG
>JBBUKS010000078.1:3586208-3607064 GCA_038050645.1 Hedychium gardnerianum | reverse complement strand
CCACTACCTAAGTGGCCGAGCAACATGACAAGATAAACTACTCCACTCCATACCACTATCTAAGTGGCCGAGTTGACAGGAATATGACTGAAGACTCTCTCGACCACAAGGGAGACAATGGTCGTTAGCATGCAGGTGGTATGCAGTGCATAATGAAATGAGCATCACACACATGAGCAAACATCACATATAGATATATACCATAACATAGTATAATAAACTCACATAGGGAGGACACCTATGAAACACACAATACACGTGTGTAACGACCTACTATGCACACCATACACGTATACACCAAACGACAATATATCCAACAATAAAATGACATAAGCATCACATGAATTCAATTCTTATGAGAACTACCATACACGTGTGTAACGACCTACGGTGCATACCATACATGAATGCACACAAATGTGATACACACCATACACATGTGTACCACTACCAATCATGGATAATCAAAATACAAGACTGCATGGATAATCAAAGTAGATTAATTCCAATATCAAGCATGTAAGCATCCAAAGCAAGAAATAACGTGAATAGATATAAGATAATCCAAACTACCTATCAAATTCATAATACTCATGCACTAAGTATAAAGTACTAAAAGAGGAAGGGTAGAAGTACCTGTCTCCAAATAGGTCATGCCGAATATCCTCATAACCGATGCTCCGTCTCATATCCAGAGCTTATAAGTAATACTACAAAACTACTTTAGTGTTAGAGTGTAATTAAGGGTCAAAACTCACTAATTAACTTAGATGAGTTAATCATCTAATTATTCTTGTTTAGCTAACCCTTAAATAATAGCTTAAGGAGCTAAAATCTCTAGGTATCATCATATATATAAATTTCGATAGCTATTTACATGACATAACCCTAGAATTACACCTAAACATCACAACTTCATTTAGGTTTTAATTCTTAAGAGATAGAATACCTCCTATGTCCTCAAATGATGATATAGCCCATCCATTACTTCATAACATATCCAACAACTAAATACAAAGCTGATGAATCATAAAGGCTCTTAAACTTCACATCTTAACTCATCCAATAAGATGAACCCTCGTATCAATTCAATCAAATCTATCTAACTATCAATTAATTCCATTCACATTACTATCATATTTAGGTATTCATCAACCCCCACGGATCACCAATCCAAGAAATTACAGATGATTTAATTAGTACCAACCAAGGTAAACAAACTAAATTCATAATTATTTATTAATAGCTCATATCCAACTGTTACAAGATAACAAAGCAACACCAACTAATATAACAATTCTAAATTCAACCTACTTCACAAACTGAAACAACTCTTCATGCATAAGTCCATATCCAATTTCCATAACAAAACAACCACAACAAGATCCAAATAAATCTAACAACTACTACAGGGTACAATAACATAAACTCTTCAACCTTGAAATCCTACCAAAATGGAATCCATGCATCTTGCTAGATCCTCCATTGTTACGCCCCGAGAGTATACTTATCTATAAAAAATGGTTAGCAGTCCCCTTATGACAATCACCATTTTTGGTTACACAATCACACAGTAGATAAAATAATCATACCCCATTCGGGTACTCACAACCACGCAGTATATATATGAGTATAATACCCTACCTGGGTATTCACAACCACGCAGTATAATACAAAAATCCACTAGAATAAAGAAATAACAAGGGGTCCACCCCACACATAAAATCCAAAGAAATCCACTATGAGTAGGCTTGACTTACCATACCGAATACATAACCGAATAACTACCAATAACAAGATAAACTTAAGTAATACAATGCCAAATGAATGAATAAATGTGGAAGCGAATACTAACTGATACAAAATGAAAATAAAATCATAGCTCGATGCGAGTAGGATGACACAGACATATATTCTCCAAGGTACCCAATCATTATATACCTACTAATATGAAAACATCAATAGAAAGCAGGGGTGGTGAGTACAAAGAAATACTCAGTGGGTATAAGATAGATAGTGCATGAACAATAAAGAATACAATAACTCAAAGGTATACAGGAATTCAAAGGTATATAGTCTTGAAGAATGAATATATTCACCATCTAGACGATGACACATGTATGCCCCTAATACACATAAGCACCCTACTTAACTGCACAAAGTATCATGAGTAGTGCTAGTAATAATCAACAAGTGTACAACATCTCACATGCATGTACCATAAATAAGCACCATGAGTACAACATCTCACATGCATGTACTAACAATAAGCAACATGAGTACATCATCTCACATGCATGTACTATCATCAAACAACATGAGTACAATATCTCACATGCATGTACTAATACAAGCAACAATAATAAGTCACATATGTGGGAGCAATGCTCCACCGCAAGGTATACAAACGACCAAGACACCTAGCTCGTTAGTTATGGACTGCATGAGAGCCGCTCTACCACGTATTATCACGTAGGTAGTCTGAAATGTCAGGGTCTTTGTCTGCATGGGAAACGCTCTACCACGTATATACACGTGGGTAGATAGGAGGTAGCTATCTAGCTATGGGTTGCATGGGAAACGCCCTACCACGTATATACACATAGGCAGCCGATGGTATAATAACCCAATAAGAATAGTGTAGCAAGCATATAGGCGTATCTCAATCACTGACGACTCTCTCAACCACGAATGGGAGACACGGTCGATAAGATATACTAACGGTCACTGACGACTCTCTCACCATGAATAGGAGACACAGTCGATAGGATACAATAACGGCCACTGATGACTCTCTCAACCACAAATAGGAGACACGGCCGACAACACACATGTATCTCCATGATGCTACGAGTCGCTCAATCCGAAGGAAGTCATAATCGATAGCATACATATATCCCTGTGATGCTACGAATTGCTCAACCCGAAGGGAGTCATAATCGATAGCATACATATATCCCTGTGATGCTACGAATCGCTCAACCCTAAGGGAGTCATAATCGATAGCATACATACATCTCCATGACAGTAGGAAACAGGTAATATTACCATCACATATGTCTATCTAAACAATATACTCAACTACATCCATAAAGACATACCAATCTTTTTACACGCCACTCGTGTATTTATAACCACAAATCAGATATGATAATCACAAGCATGTTACATCACCTAGAATACATGTCATACACGTGTACACTTCTACAAATCATGTATGTATTTAATTATCCACATCATAAATTACTCTAGGTACATGCCACCCATGTGTCCTTTAACTACATGGCATGAGTAAATAGAAACTAGCGTATGAGTATAATTACACGCCACATGTGTGTCTAACAGCTACATGATTATATAATCATAAACATGTTCCTATTGTACACACCATACATGTGTGCACTCTAAAGGATACAAAAATAACAGAGACTGCATAGATGTAAACTAATCAACTCTAAGTACAAGCAGACAAGTATCAAACTCAAGTAGCACTACGAATGGAGTCAAGGTAATTATAGCTGCTACATCAATGAGAACAAATCATGCACTAAGATCAATAACTATAAAAGGAGTCAAGCAAGAAGTACCCGCCTGATGTATAGCTCATACCGAAAGTCTTCAGGTCCAAGAGTCTGCCCCAAGTCAGAATCTTGAGATGTAAAACACAAATTACAACCAAGACCTATCATGAATCAAATAACTATACCAAATTCTAAACCAAATTAGGAAAACCCTAATTGGATCAACCTATTCGTTCCACATATAGATCTTCTTATCACTCCACATATCCAAACCCTAAATTAAATCATCTCAACCAAATGAAACTAACAACTAATTACAAAGTTCATTAACACGAGAGCTCTTTATTTTTCACATTTCAACCAAAATTGGTATCCATACATCCCAATAGATCTTCCATAAAGCTCCCAATCACTTACACGATCAATAAATTCAACTCCATAGTTCAATCCAATATCCACAAAATACTTCTAGATAAAACTCAACCAGTTTCACAAATCTTGAATCAAATTATATCAATTCAACCAATATCCATTCAAAAATACCAAGATAACCATAAACCCTATTTACTAAGAGTTCCAAAAATATAATTCAAATATTCATTTCATTTCTTGATCCAACACATGCCAAATATCTAAAACAATCATTCAATTCGTAGCTCCAATTCAGAATAGTTTATCCAACATAATCCCACTACTAAATTCAAAACTTACTACACATCCACAAACCCTTATCTCCACTGGTGGGCGGCCGGGGGTGAGAAGATGGACGAAGTAGCATCCACAGCTTCGGCAATGGCCGGACCATAGTCAACAACACTCTAAATGGCTAAAATTAGGTTAGAATAGTAGACACTACCCCAAACATCCAAAGCATAACACCCTATAACAAATAAATTCATCTACACAAACTAAATGCACAACCCGACTAAATTACCTACTGGTAGTGGCCAGAGACATGCTATGGTAGTGGTTGGCTGGCCAAAAACTCTACTGATGACTGGGGTAGATCGGGGTGGTCTGGCAACCGACTGACAACATTGGATTAGGGTAGATCTCCGGAGAAGGAGAGAATCCCGAGAGAAGAATTGCTCCTCTCCGATTGAGATCTATTCTCATCTATAAGTTATGGCCGGCGACAACTATCTCCACCAAGAGCAGTCAAAATAGGGGTGGATGTCCGTTGTTGTGGCCAGAGGTGCAAGGGTGGATAGAGCATTGAATATGGCTGAAGGGATGGCCAAAACAAATCTAAGAGTGAATCTGTCCAATGTGGTCGACAATGATAGATTATGGCTATTAACAGCCATTGTAAGCTAGCTGTGATGGTCGACCTAGCCTAGAGCGATGGTGGTGGCTGTGGCTGGGCCAAGCCTGATGGTGACAGTCGTAGGACTGCCACAGAAGCGACGATCGATGAGGAGGGGCGGAGATCCAACGGGAGGAGCTTCTTATTCTTGTATGCCTCCCTCAACGCGACTTTCTGCTTCTTGGGGCGACACTGGTGGCTGGCTGGAGGAATGAAGCTGACCAACAACGATGCCCGGTTGAAGAGATGTGGGTGGTGGTGTGGATAGGGGAGGAAGAGGAGTGCGGCGGTGAGGTATCGGGGAAGAAAGGGGACAGTCGAGAGTATGGCACGGTAATGAAACAATGAAATGGGAAATAGAGATTTAAACCTAGGTTTATATTTATAACATTAGATTAATTAAATTAAACCTTAAGTTAATTAATTTCAACCTTGGGTTTAATGAATTTAATCAACTCCCAACTTAATTGATATTTCAAACAGGCTTCCAAAAACCTATTATTTATATCCTCGTGAACTCCTCAAACTAGCTCCGATTAAATCTAGAAATTTTTTGCAAAATTCCTTTAAGCTTTTTCCTCCATTAACACACAATTTTTTTAATTGTCATATTTAACATCCATGAAACTATATACATACATCCCTAAAGTCCAAATCAAGAATCCTATTACATAAATATGCAAGATCAACCAAGTGACACCAATTGGATTCAAACTCTCCATACCATTACTTACAACCATCAACATGCATGAACAACCAAGTCATTCTTCACCCATACCAAATACACCACCATAGAATCCATTCTATTTTCCTTCCAATTCCTTAAACACATCCTAGAATCAAAAGATATAAACATATATGAACCACAAATCTACACAACCAAAATCATTCAACCACATACTACCTGCTATTGGTGGAGGCTGTCAATAGGACATCAACTGTGGCTAGGGCTGGTTGAAGATGACTCCAAACTTCTTTGGTAGCCGAAGCTGAGGTGGCAAGAGCATAGTCAGAGATGGATGCAAGCAATTTCGGGCATGGCCGGATTTGGAAGCCTCATTGATGGTGGGCTGTCGACGGTGGGGAGATGGATGGAGAAGAGGCGGATAGAGAAAATTTGAGATAGCTGGTGACACTGTGATGGTCGGAATAAAAGAGTAGTGGGGTCTCTCCAATCCACAGCTGACAGTGGTGATTGTCGGTCGGTCAAAATAGGATCGAGTGTGGCTGAGCATAAATCAGACTTGTGGTAACACAAATGGAGAATCATCGGGATCCGATGAGCAGCAACAAGGGCGGAACAAGGAGGTTAAATTGGGATCTAGGGTTTACCTCAACTGATGGTGGCTGCGGCTGGGAGTAGGGTGGCCAAAATAAAGGACTCGGGAGGCTGAGTCCGTGATAACAATTCCAATTGGTCGGCAATACTGTGATGGCTAGATTTGAGCCCCAATAGTGGCCAAAACCCTAGCCCTGACTTAGGGCCAAATATGGCCTGTGATGACCGAATTGGGAAGGAGCAGAGAAACCAAAGCTGAGATCTAGGGCTAACCTCCGCAACAGTGAGCAACAACGATGATCGGCCATCGGAGACGAGGATGAGTACATACCAACGAGTGAGGAGGCAGAGAAGAAGAGTCGGGTGATGAAGAAATGTTGAGTGAAGGAAAAAGAAAACGATTAGGTTTATATATATATATATATATAGGTTTTAATGAAATTTAGCTTAGGCTTTAATTAATTCAACTTAGAGTTTGAATTTATAAACTATAGGTTATTTAAGTGTATCAACTCTCATTTGATTGATATTCCAAACAGACTTTTCAAAAGCCTATTATTTATATCCCCGTAAACTTCTCCAATTAGCTCTGATTAAATCCAGAAAAATCTCCAAAATGTTCCAATAAATTATATAAATTTATTTTCCTATTAAAGATATTATTTTAATATTTTTAATTACCATATTTAATAGGAGTTATTGTAGAAGGTCAAATTGCATTGATAGATCTAAAAGAAAAAGTGCATCATGTTCCTATCGGTGGATCTTTTTGCACAGTTTGGATTGATAGAGTTTTTGTGGAAAAGGTGGAATTAATTTGACCAAATGATGAAATACTTGTTCTAGAAAATGCAATAGGAAGCATCGTTGTTTGGTTATCCAAGTTATCATTTTGTGTGATTGAGATATTTTTTTATCATATACTTTTTTTTTGTAAAAAAGAAATCAGGTTATTAAGTTAGTATGGATAATTTTTTTTACTAAGTGAATTATTATGTTGCTTAATTGTGGTGCTTTTATAATTGTGTGGTATGTATATGTGCTTTTATAATTGTATGGTATATGTATGTGCTTTTATAATCCTGTAATATTATGGTTGCTAAAAGGCGAAACGCTCTCCCCCAGTGCCCTGGCCAGCCCGTCCCAAGACCAACACGGAGGAGGTAAATCACGTGAATGTGATATTATAATTATAATCGTGTGATATTATAATTGTATGGTATGTGAAGTGATATTATAATTATATGAAATTAAAATCATATCCTAACCACAACGTGTGGCTGCACACCGCGAATGATATTAATTGCAGCGCGCGACCGCGCATCACGAATGATATTAACCACAATGCCATGCATTGCGAAAGATATTAACTACAGCGCGCGGCCGCACGCGCGCGAATGCTATTAATCGCGGCTCGCGACAGCACGCCGTGAATCATATTAAATGCAGCGCATGGTCGTACACTGTTAATGTGTTATGAATATTAACAGCATGGAGTTGTGCAACATGTGATGCACACTGCAAATAGAGTAATTGCGCGTTGCGAAAAAGTCAAATTTCTTGTAGTGTTAGTATCTCACTCATTCTAAGTGGATCAATACACAATCAAGTTAAACCTAAGTTTTGTGAAATGCAATGGTTCCATAAAACTTTAGGTACATGATTTCTAAACAAAATCCTAGTCTAGTAAAAGATGATAGTATAATATGTTTCTATTCTTACTATGTAGTTAGGTCCTGATTCCTATAGATTGAGTTTTTATTATTAGTTTTTTTCTTGTTAAGATTACGGGTTAGTTCAATAATTTTTAAAGATTATCTCAATTAATTAAGTTTATTATTTACTTTCTAATTATCTAATTTGAATTGTTCAAGTTAGATTTATCTTGAAAATTATTTTGATTCTTAATTAATTTTAGATTAATTAAATCAAATTTATTCAAAGTAGTTTTATTTTAAATGAATAAAAAATGATTTTATTCAGACTTTGATTAATTTAATCTAGATTAAATTTGTAAGGCTTTGAATTAGTTAAATTGGGATTTTAAATTAAATTTTGGATTAATTAAGTTTGTTGAATTTGAATTGTTAGAATTAAATTAGTTAATTGAAGGTTGTAAATTAGTGAATTTGTTATTTATATTTAAATTTTTAATTAAATTTGGGTTATTTAAATTAGAATTTTTAATCAAATTTAGATTTTTAATTTGATTTCAGATTAATTAAATTTGGATTTTAAATTAAATTTTGGATTAATTAAATTAGAATTTTTAATTTATTTTTGGATTAATTAGATTTATTAATTAGGTTTAATTGTTTAAAATTAGAATTATTAATAAGGTTTAATTATTTCAGTTATTATTATTAAAATAGGGTTAATTATTAAAATTATTAATTATGTTATGTTTAAAGTTATTAATTAAGTTAAATAAGGTTGAAAATTATTAATTAAGTCAAGATTAAAATTAATTAAGGTTTAACCTTAGGTCCATCTCAACAATTTCTAGATTTTTAGTCATGGTAGCCTTATAGTTTTTGTGAGATGGTAGTGAAGTTTATCTTTATTAATTTAGTTTGAGTTCTAAGGATTGATTGACCTTGATTAGATTCAGGTTTAACCGTTGATCAATTAAGTGCATATTTTAGGTTTCAGCTTCTAGACCGTGGCGAGGCACAAAGGTCTTCTTGGATATCGGAGCAACAACCACTTTCTTAGACAAAGATGATTTGAGAAATTGAGCACTTAGTTAATCTATTGAAAAACCTGGTCGACCTAGTCTAGGATGTGGTGAGGTAGCTTCAGTCTGTTGCACCTAGTTAAGCAAACCAAGCAGGGTACTCCTTATCCCACCTAACTACCTAAACCAACCTTTTCTAATGTATTATCATCTCGCCCCACCCTAGTGCTATGGTTGGGCAAGTGTCAACCAAACCTTATTGTCATGATTTAACCATTCTAAGTTAAGTAGGAAATAAATTAAGCATGCAAAATTAAGATAAGTAAATCAAGTAATTATGCATTAGCAGGAAAAATTATTTTTCTATTGGTTTCCCTTGAATCATAACCTTAATAAGGTTTGTCTAGATAGTGAATTTGATTCTTAGGGATCCAATATTGATTTGGTCCAACTTGATTACTAAAGTTTGATTTAGGGACCCATGCTTGGACTTGGTTTCTAGCATTTTGGTTTACTAAAGATAGGTATGATTTGAATCAAGTCTTAGCCTTGTATCCGGGTCTAGATCGATTGTATACAACCATTTAATTTCTAAGTATTATATCAAGGTATTTGGAGCCCGAAGTGAACTGTTCCAATGACCCTTTAAGTTAGTTGACTTGAACTTTCAAAGTGGAATTTTCTTCCTCAAGTTGTTGGACTTGAGTTAAATTTCCATTTTGAACTTGTTCAATTAAAGAACTTGGGTAGTCATCTCTTTAAGGGTTTTTACCTCCTTTTGCAGTGACTTGACCTGGACATTGGATTTGGCTAGTTCTTGAGTTAGATCATAAATTAAAGAATGCAATTTTTTTTTAACTAAGAGAGAGTCTACCTCAATTTTTGGATCGTCTGAACTAGATATGGATATGTGGCTTGACTTGGACTCAGCTTCAGACTTAGTCTCGGACTCAGACTCAATCTCGGATTTGGTCACGTGATCTTTTGTCATCATAGCTAGGTATCTTGCTTGACCTTGTTCTTATTCTTTCGATGTAAACTCAGACTACGTTGCTTTCATGGTCTTTTTTTTTCCTTTTAGTTTCCTTTATGTTCGGACACTCTAGCTTATAGTGTCCTTTCTGATTGCACCCATAGTAGATTGCCTCATATTTTGACTTAGTGGCTCAACTTAGTCTAGTTGGCTTGTTCTTTAACTGATCACTTTGTTGATCTCGCACTTGGTGAATCCCTTATTTCTTTTGAACATTTTCCGCACTAGATTGACTAATTTTGATGTAATCTCCTTGTCATTTTCTAAATCCAATTCGGGTTTAGTTTGGACTTGGGCTTTGACTCCTTAGTCTTGATTTTACCTGCAATCAAAGCAATGTCTTTCTTGACTGGGCTTGCATTAGTTAACTCATGCTACTCAAATTCAAAAAATAATTCGCCCAATCTAATTATTGAAAGATCCTTGGAAACCTTGTAGGCATCTACCATAAATGCCTATAAGGTATTCCTAGGAAATGCTTTTAGTGCATACATTATAATGTCGCGATTCTCCACTTTCTGTCCGATCGAGTGGAGTCCGTTGAGTAGATCTTGGATCTGGGCATGTTGTTGACTTTTTGACTTGCCTTCTTGCATCCTAACATTATATAATTTATTTAATAAAAGGTCGTGTTTACCTACTTTGGTGTCAGAAATTCCTTCATGTAGTTCAATTAGCTTTTCCCATAGATCCTTAGCGCTGATGAATGGTCTAACTTGGTTGAGCTCCTCCTTGGTCAGCTTTAGTGTTTGCCTAGATCTTCTTTTTAATTATGTTGTCTCATTTGTCGCAGGCGAGAGGTACTACCTCTTCGTTGGTGGGGATATGAATCTAGTTTGGATCACTATTCACATCTCCATTTGAGTCTTTAGGTGTTACTCCATTCAACCCTTCCAATAGACGAAGGCTTTGCCAAAAAATAATGGTGATTGGGAGGTGTTGTAGCCTTCTTGATGGGTCATCAAAACAAATCTTGCACAAACAAAAATAAATGAGGAAAAAATGTGTCAGGACTTGGTCTTGGATTAGTATTGTGGGAGAAAGAGAATAAAAGAAAAACTGAGGAAAAAAAATAAAGCGAAGAAAAAATGCTCGAACAGTGGTTGCACAAATTCAGCGCCCCCCGCTTTGATACAAATTGTTGGATCGTGAAGCGCTAGAGGGGGGGGGGAGGTGAATAGCGCGTGTCGCTAACCTCCATTTTTTGAAAACTCTTTTGTTTTATCAAAGTTAGCAGCATAATAAGAACTAAGAATAGAACACCTATTCTTTTTCTTACTTGGTTCACAACCTAGCAGCTGCTAGTCCAAAGCCTGCGGTGATTGACTACTTTTGACAGGCAATCCACTGATGTCCTTTTTCTCAAAAGAGAAAAAGGTTTGCCTTTTTACAAAAGATAAGTAACGGTAACACGTTTACCATTCCTTTATAAAATCCGAGTACAAAAGACAATAAAGAAACTTAAGTTAATATTGACAATAAATCTTCGAAGTTGAGCTTGGTGGTCGGAGTAGTAATTCGGCGTAGCATTGGTGTTTCGAAGCGAGACTAGAGTTGGAGCACTTGAGCAATGGATGAAGAAGCCTCGGTTTGAGGACTTCTTTTATAAACCCAAATCGGTCTACCGATAACCCTGATCGATATAACGATAAGCGTAGAAATGGATCCAGATATGGTCGATCAGTTTACCGATCCCTATGATTGATATACCGATTTGGCTTCAACCACTCTCATTCAGCCACATTAGCTTGTCAATGATTCTTCTCTACCACATCAACAACATGATCCTTATCCTTGACTGATCCCTCTACCACATCAGCAGATCAAAGTCTGTCTTCTTGCCACATCAGCTATCCAGTCCTTATCTTGTGCCACGTTAGCAATCCAAGACTCAACCAGTCTACATCGGATGTCATGTCAGCACACTAAAGTACCTAGCTAACATGTCATCTTTCGGTCTACTGATCTAGCTAATCGGTCTACTGATCTAGCTAATCGGTCTACTGATCCTGTTTGGTCTACCAATTTAGCTGATTAGTCTACCGATCCTGCAAAACATGGGTTAGCATAGAAAACAATAATATCTACAATACAAATGAGTGTGACAGTCCTCTGACTGTCCGATCTCAACTTCAAAATTTGAGTGAATTCTTTAATCGGATTGACGCCTAAGGATGTCCCCATAAAGAGGAGTTTACCTCAACTTACTGTTGGCCAAACCTTGGTCCTCTAGATTTTTTTGGGCTTCCTCGGCTTAGCATCCAATCAGTTGACTCCCAGGACTTTCCGACTTGACCTTTGGTCCTTCCTGACTCATTAAATCCTTCCTGCTAGATGTTCAATCCACTGAACCATCTAGACTTAGCCGCCTAGAGTCCCTGATATGCTAAGTATTTCGCCTAATATCCGGTCCTACTGACCTACTAGGACTTTCACTTGCCCAGTATCCAGTCAACATGACCTACTATGACTTTTTAGGTTAAGCTACTTGTAAAACATCAAAACCTACTAGGATTTTCACTTTCCTAGTATCAATTCAACATGACCTATTAGGACTTAACTTTGAAGCTTTGCCAACATCAAAACCTAGTTTCGATTATATGGTGCTCCCTATACCAATGGATTATCTCAAACTGTTGGCCTGGGCTCTAAGTGGACTTCCCAAGTCTAAGTGGGAAGTCGTTGAGCGAAGTAGAGTACTCTTGAGTGGGACACCTCGTATCACCAAGTGTTGATTTAGGAAGAAGATGTCGAGTAGCCTAGTGCTCGGGAATGGAAGTCGAGTGCTAGGAAGAGAAGCCAAGTGCTCGAGACGGACGCTGAGTGCTCGAGAATAAACCCGAGGCTCAACGACTGCTTGAGTCCAAGTGGGTTACATGAGTTGCGTTGCCTGAGGAACAAAGACATAGAGTCTTGTGGCAAAGTAGTTTTCTTAAAACAGATTCATCCCCTCCAGCGGTACTGCGAGGTCACGCTGGACGTGTGTTTCCGAAGATAAAATGGGGAAACCACGATCACAACCTAGAACAGGTTATTGTGGAGAACTGAACGTGTACTTAAACACTATCACTGATTTCTACTGAGCGAATAATTGCATGACAAAAAGGAAGAAGAATCGAGGGGAGCAATGTGAAAGGATCTCTCTTCTCTTTTGCTCCCACCTTCTTTTTGTAATTGCTTTCTTGCTCATGTGTTGCTTATGATCAAAGCCCACATTTATAAAAATACCTTGAACAACATGCAAGGACATGTGGCACACATGTGACACTTGAGCATGCAAAGGCATGTGGCATGCTATGTGACAAATGGGCATCCATGGCTTGTGGCACTTGAGCATGGCATGTGGTATGCTCATGCAAAGGCAAGTGACACTTGAGCATGGCATGTGTCATGCTCATGCAAAAAATAATTGTGGAAAATTCTAGCTAATTCACATGGGCATCCTATGCCCCAACCGATCTGATGCATGCATAGTTGCATTCACATAAGATCCATTTGGGTTGGTGCAATCCGAGCCTTGAATTCACCGCCCCTCCTGCACTATATACTAGCCTTTCCAACTTCTAATGTAGGATAATGCCTCATTGATTTCCATTCACATTTTCCAACAATTCCTCACATGAATAGAAACAAGGTATATGATAGCCTTTAATAGTTGAGTCGTGTATAGAATAGGTAGGTCTTATGTACCATTTGAACCTTCCCTTGTGAAGTTATGTTTGCTCACTGGCTGACTAGTAGACACAATGTTTTTGAACTATTCTGTTGTTTGTGTAAGCATGGATATATTTCACCAAAGACTCTCCCTAATACAGTTAAGTTCTCATGGGTGTATTCGTTCGTGACCATGAACATGCCTAGTTTTGTGAGAAGGTCTAAGAATTAAGCCTTTAAATCTCTTTGAAGTAGTCTCACTTCTTTCTCATATAAGTGATCTCTTGAGAGTACTACATTACTCAATTTTGGTCATTAAAAGCAGAATGCCTACCCTTTCATTCGTTCATTGTTCTATTGGGTGTGTTGCCCCAAAGTGATTGCTTATATCAATATACTTAGGTTATCCTTTTGAACCTAATTCTTGTGATCTCTAATCAACATAGGTTGGATTTCCTTTGCACCTATATTTGGCATCAACATCAAGCTCTTTCCTCACGATGAGCTTGCAACTAACTCTCTATTGAATCCTTTGGTTAGTGGATATGCCAAGTTATCGTACATAGTCAATATTGACAACTCCTGTTGAGAGTAGTTGTCTAAAGGTATTGTGTCTATGATGTATATGTTGAGACTTACCATTATATAGATGGCTTTGTGCCCGACCAATTATCGATTGACTATCGCTATATATGTAAATTGTCGGCACAAATTTCAGTCATCTAGGAACATCTTCTAAAAATTATTATAACCATTCAACTTATTCACCACATTTGTCAAGAGCTACAAATTTAGATTCCATCATGAATTTGATTATTATGGTTTGCTTAGAAGAATTCCATAAATGACTGCACTTTCCAAGGTGAATACATATCCACTTGTAGACTTAGAGTCCTTTATGTTCGATATTCAATTTGCATCATTGTATCCTTTGATCACAATAGGATATCTCTTATAGTACAGTCTATAATTACCAGTACCTTAGTACTCTTGTTATCCTTTTCCAGTGTTCAACACTGGGATTACTAGTGTATCTACTTAGTTTTACTTATTACGTAAGCTAAGTCTGCACAACTCATTAAGTACATTAAACTTCCAAACACCCTGACATACTATATCTGAGAGATACTCTCATCTTGGTTTTTTGATAGATTATGACTTCTATCTATCCGAGTCCATGTCAACACAATATCATCCTTGTTGAATTTCTTAAGAATCTTGTTCACATAATGGGATTGACTAAAAACAAGTCCTTCCATTGTTCTAAGAATTTTAATTCCTAACATCACATAAGTTATGCTCATGTCTTTTATGTCAAATATTAAGTTCAACATAGCTTTAGAAGATTTGATTATCTTATTATTACTTCCAATGACAAGTATGTCATTTATGTAAAGGAATAAGATGAAATTATTGACCTATGTGTCTTTCACATAGACACACTTGTCACCTTCGTTGATCTTAAATCCACATTCCTTCATGACATTATCAAAATTTTCATGTCATTGCTTTGGAGTTTGTTTCAAGTCATATCATATAATGACTTTACAAATCTACAAACCTTATTTTTCTTCCCTAGCGCATACAACTCTTCAGTTTGCTCCATATAGATTTCCACTTCTAAATCACCATTTAGAAAAATTGTATTCACATCCATTAGATGTATTTTTAAATTCCATAGAGCGACAATAGCCAACAACACTCTGATGGAAGTTATTCTCGATACCGGAGAATACGCATCAAAGTAATTAAGGCATTCACATTGTCGGTAATCTTTAATTACCAATCTAGTCTTGTACTTATTATTTGTGTTATCCAATTTTATTTTATTCTTAAAGATCCACTTACAACTAAGTGGTTTACTTCTTGGAGAAAGATCCATAAGTTTCCAAGTGTGGTTTTGCAAAATATAGTCAATTTTTGATGCAATTGCCTATTTCCATTGAGATTCCTCAAAACAACTTACTATTTATGAGTAACTTTGGGGATCACTTTCCAACATAATGATGATAAAATATGTTCTGAAGGATTTTTTCACCTGAGCTCTTTTACTTTGTCTAAGCTCAACCTCAACTGATTTATCAGCTTCTTCTTCATCTTGTGGTTCAAATGCCCATTTTGAGGAGCTTCCTTCCTCTCGGGTTTTATATGAAAATACATGCTCGAAGAATGAGGCATTTCTCAATTCAATAATCGAGTTCTTATGTATCTACTATATTTGAGATTCATACACAAGGAATCTATAGGCACTATTGTAATGTGCATATCAAATAAATATGCAATCAACAGTCTTTGGTCCTATCTTAATCCTTTTCGGATCAGGTATCAAAACTTTGGAAAGACACCCCCACAATAGCAAGTATTTGTCGAATGATTATCTTTTATTTCACAACTCATAAGATCCCTTTTCTATTTTTCTTTCAGGGTGCCTTATTTAAAAGATAATTGGCTATTAACACAGCTTCCCCCCCACAAGTGCTTTGATAATTCAGAGATCAATAGAAGAGCATTCATCATCTCCTTGAGTGTGTTATTCTTTCTCTTAACAACACCATTTTGCTGTGGAGAATAAGGAGTTTCCATTTTGTGTCTGATCCTAGGTTTAGCACACAACTCAATGAACGATGATACATATTCATTGCCTTGGTCACTTCTAACCATCTTAATTTTCTTATTAAGTTGGTTTTCAACCGTATTCTTATGGATAATAAATTTCTCTATAGCTTCGTCCTTACTTTTAAGAAGATACACATAATAATATTTCTAGTTATTATCTACAAAAGTGATGAAGTACTTACTCCTACCATGTGCCAGGACCGCTTTTAGGTCGCTAATGTAGTGTAAACTACAAGTGTACGACTATCATCAAGTAATAAAATATTGATCCACAAGGACTGTAGTCAAATACTAATCTACTAGTTAACATGATTGTCTAGACTGATCGAGGGGGGTGAATTGGTTGAAAGTAGAGAAAATTGGAAGAGAGACATCGGAGAATTGAGAAAGAAGAGCAGAGAGAGAGAAGGAAGGAGAGTTTAGAGAAAGTCTGATGAAGAAAGTGATTCTAGAATTTTAGTTTCATCACAATGATTGTAAATACCTAATCTATGTTTGGTTTCCTATTCTCAATGGTTATTTATGTAGGTAGACTATCCTATGGTATTCGATGTGAACTTTTGAAACTACACCGGCGTATCCATTCCAATTCATCGCCTACTTTCAGAGCGACAAAGTTGAGGGATTGCTTTCTTAAGGAGATCCCTATCACATGATATCACAACCCCCTGAGTTACCTTCTCTTATTGCGTGGCAACGAATTGGAACTGATCCATTAAGATCTATGATTGCCTATTGCTCCTCATGGCATACCAATCTACTTTTGTAGTTGACTCTTAACGTCTCGGTGTTCTATGGGTCAGAGGATTGAGTTCTCCTTTCAGTTCATCCCCAAATCCTTGTGGGATATGAATCTTGTGCTTTTTCCATCAAGATCATGTGTACATAGTCGATTTAGACCATAATCAATCACATCATCAAATAGAAATATGCAAACAAAATAGAATATGATGAGATAGATGTTTACACATCAAAAGGGCTACTTCCTAACCCTAGAATCTGAGAGTCTACTTTATAATCATGGAGTCACAATCAGAAATCATCATGCAAGCAAGTTACACTCAAGACAAGAAATGAAAGGGAAGAGAAAAGCTTAGTCTCGATGCATGAAGTTGTCTTCGGCTGCTACCCAATTTTGAATATGGCCTAGAACGTTAGAATCTCCCTATGACGACTCTTTGAGCCCTTTTGGGGCCCTTGGATGATACCCAACTTTGAGATACAAATGCCCTTTTATACAAGGTTTTTAGGTGCCCGACACGGGCCATGCTCACTGGCATGACCTGCTTGTATTGGGCGTTGTGGCTGTTGGTGGGCGGTGGAATGACCGTGCCGGGTGGCCATGACCCACCCGTGGTGAGTACTGGAGAAATCTGAATTCATGCATGACCGTGTCGGTTGGCACGACCTGTCCATGTTGAACACCGGGAGGCTCTAAAGAACTAGCACAGCTAGTTTCGGTTGGCACAGATGACCCATGGCACCCACTAAATATATCTGAAAATGGGTCATGGCCCATGACGGCTGGCATGGCCCGTGCCGACTGGCATGACTCGCCCATGATCAGCACTCGGAAGGCCCAGGAATCTAGCATAACCTATCCAAATTAGACATGGTCGTGGCAGCTGGGAAGTATTTGAGAATTAGTCTTTGAACTCCATTTTAACTCCTTTTCACGCCCTATTAAAGAAAATAAACAAAAGCAGCTCTCTAAACTAGAATGTTACAAAACGATGCAAGAATAGATGAAAACACTAAATGTACGCTCATGAAATAGGATAAGATCTGTGCTAAACCACCATAAAAACCCTATATAAAATGCACACATCAAAATCTCCCAGACCAATCCTTTGCTTATCCTCAAGCAAACATTAATATTAAAAACACATATGAATGATCATTCTTAACTTTAATAAGTTCATATAATCTCATCCAAAGGCATTCGATTAGTTTCACCTTGCCTAACAAGAATGTCAAAGTGCATAATGCATAGTTCGCTCCTAGAGTTTTCAAGTTCCGCCCTAAATCAAGTTGTCATTCCATCGTGTTCCCAAGATTTTCAGCATTAGGCTCTTACCTACTATACGTGAGGTTCATCCCCTTTTCCCAATATAAAGTCTCAAAAGAATACTCGATATCAAAATAAACTTAATAGTTATTTTTCCAGTAACCTAACTCGATCTCAAAGGGGTAACCTATTAGTTTCCACTCACGACAAATATTTTTTTTATGATCTCTTATTCTTTTATTATTCTCTTCTTTCCACTTTTTTTCGCTAAATGCTTGCAATGTGTAACACTTGAACAAAGAACTCTTTTATTCTTCTTTTTTTTTAAGATTAGATTGAGGTCAGATTTTTCCAAATGAGTTGACTCAAACTGAGGTTATCCAGTAACTAAAATGTTGGAAGAGGGTCACCTATGGTCACCAAGGTACTAGTCTGACAAGATGAATCATGACTAAGTCATACTAAATCAACTTTTCGGAAGCAAACCATAAGTGAAGTGAAATAGTCAAACTACCAAGTAGGCATTTGGGAACCATTGTCAACTTAAAAATGCTTTCATAATCTTACTACAAGATAGGGAGAACATGAATTACTAAAAGTATAGGAGTGTATTCACATAGTATCAAAATTTGCTCAAAGGACAAACATATGCATGTGTGCTTCAAATCAAATTGCAAAAAGGAAATGATAATGCATGGACCATGATAAGAAAAGAAAATAAATGTGATGCACTTACTTAAGTCCTGGAGGTTGAAGGAGATTTAGAAGTAAAATCCATGCAGGAATAGGGACAATTATATAATGGATCCTCCCCGGTGGTCATAAAAGATTCAACATTGACATCCACGTCGGAGGTGGAATTATCCCAGGTGAGATGAGCGCCTTTTTCATATGGTCAGAATGGTCCTTGGTCTCTCCCTCCAACATCATCACCTCCTCATGTAGTCTCTCAGGCAGTCGACGACGATTCAGTAGAAGCATCCACCCTAGAGGTGGAATGACCGCCAATGCAGCGGATATCGCTCCATCCACCTTTTCATCTTCGCAAGATATTTTGGGCTATTGGAGGCAGTTTAGCTAGAGCATCCATTCAGGGAGCTTGATTATTTTAGTGGATATTGAGGCCTTGTTCAGTAGAAATGGAGGATTTGGTAGCAGTGGGAGTGTCCAGCCATGGGGCCTCTAGCTATCCACAAGTTCCCACTCTAAGGGCTGCACATCTAAAAATAATGATGTCAGAGGTATTGCTTCTTCCGCAACATCATCCATGATGGAATCACATGTAGGAGAAGCTGCCAACCTACTAACATTGTCGTCAATGTCTAACATGACAGCTACTTCACCAAAAGTCCCACATGCATTATCATCCACAAAATTTTCAAATGATGCATGCAAACTCCGTAACTTGCTACAATTTTTGATTGTGTGATCCAATGCTTCAAAAGTATCACAATAATGTTTTTTTTGCCGCCACTCATTGTAGTCAGGTAGGATGCCCCATTTTCCCCACCTAGTTAATGTGCACGCTCAATTAGTAGAGGACAAATGTCGATCACATGCCATGTTGCACCACAAAGCTCATAATAAGAAAACTCCGAACTATAGTACTGCGAAGGGTCGGGAATACATTGCTTCGTATTTTCATACTCGAACCCTGAATGATCCATCCAACCAAAATCAGATGTATTTGAAAATATTTCGTGCATAATCTACTACTGAGGTTGGAAGTACTCATACCTCTCTGGAGTTTGCTGGGGTTTGTGATACTGAGTTTGATAATTATCCCAATCATGACTATAAGTGCTATGAGCTGAATCATACGTGACTTGTTGTTGACACTGTGAATATTGGAAATCCGTGATCACACTATTGGATTGTCGAAAGATGTGGCATACACAAGATAGATGAAATGAGCTGCTACAAACACTACAAACATACTCCACTTACTCAGTACTATAATTAAAATTTTCATTAAAGACTCCAAATTGCCGAGAATATGGATCCATGGTTGCTTATAATTAAATTTCCTAGTCTCGCCTGAAAAACAAAGCATTACTATGAAAAGAAAAATAATCCAAAAACTGAAAAAGAAAAATGTCTAGTCCAATCAATTCACAATTCATTTAATATTAGCTAAACCAGTCCCCGACAACGGTGCCAAAAACTTAATGTAGTGAAAACTGCAAGTGCATGGTTAGGATCAGTGAAGGCACTAGAGGGGGCGGGGGGTGAATAGCACTCATGACTTTTTTACATTTTTCGAAAACTTGATTACACAGCAAAAATATAAATAGAAAAACAAACGCAAGCTAACACTTTGTTTTTACGTGGTACATAGCCCGGCAACTACTAGTCCAAGGCCCGCACCTGTTGAGTGCTTTCGTTAGACAATCCACTAAGAGTTTGAAGAATTACAAAAATCGAGTACAAAAGAAATTGTTGGTGCAAACGACCTCTAGGGTTTTGATGTTTGTTTGACAATATGTTTAATGGAATCTGGTCAAGATTGACCTTGTCACGCCCTAGAGGTACATTTGCCCATTGATACGGACGATACCCCCTAGTGACAATCTTCGATACAACATGATACGAGTCCCTAAAACAAACCCATAAACACAACCACGCAGTGTAAAAATAATACCCTACCCGAGTAATCACAACCACATAGTATATTATAAAAACAACCAGCGTAGAGAATAAAAGGGGGGGGGGGGGGGGTTCCACCCCCCACATAAACTCAAACTCCTCACCTCCCTACCAAC
>JBBUKS010000078.1:3550948-3567075 GCA_038050645.1 Hedychium gardnerianum | reverse complement strand
ACGATTTTTTCGTAATAGAATTCTATTATTTTTTCTTAATCTGTTTTGACATGATAAAGTTTGGGCACTATTTATAGAGATCATTGTAAGCCTATTGTATGAAGACATTAGATGTAGAGAGAATTCTAATAAAGTTTTGGTCATTTTTGTGAAATAGGTACGCTGCCGAATTACGGTAATTCTTCTCCCTTTTTCTTCTTTCCTCTTCTTTGGGTTTGGTCTTTCTCGTGCGTCTTTATCTTGTTGCCCCGCGTGATTTCTTTCTCTCTTTCTCTTCTTTTGTGTTAAAGGTTGAAAAGTGTTGCCCTTATCTTGCGCAACATCAGCGTTCGTATTCGAATCAAATGTTTCACATAGCTTCCACTATGTGAAAGAGGATAAATTATGAGGTCAGCTTATAGCCGACCATCAGGTGACTAGAGGTGGGAGGAATTTTTTTCCCGAGGGCATGCGCCCATCGACAATTGACCCTTGCCAGTTGTGCACTCCCATGAGGATAATAATAGTAAAATAGAACGAGTTATCTTATGAACTAAGGGAACATTGTTGAGATTGAATATGATTATTGTTGTTGTGTAGTAAAAAATTTATATTCTTTCGTTTTATGATATGAAAATATAAATATTATTAAATGTTATTATATTAAAATAATAGTTAATTACTAGTTAATTTAAATTTATATATATAATAATATTATTTATGGTGTCAAGTATCAATGATTATCGATTATATGTATATATAAAATTATTAATATATTTATATATAAATAATATTTTTAAATTATTAATTATGTATCATATCATTTCAACGATTTTAGGATCGATTCTAAGATCCGAGATCCCGACCATAGCTTTTAAAATGAAAATGCAATGATGTCTGTAAGTTTTTAATTATTTATAGGATGACTTTTAAAATGTCTTTCAATTTTTATTAATTTTTTATGATAAAATGTCTTTTTATTTTATTGTCAAAATATTCTCATTTGAAATTAGAATATTTATTTTGTTATTTCAAATTATCATTTAGATTATTTATTTTACGAAAAGAAACAGAGGCATTTTAATAGAA
Source organism: Hedychium gardnerianum (assembly GCA_038050645.1). Taxonomy (NCBI): domain Eukaryota; kingdom Viridiplantae; phylum Streptophyta; class Magnoliopsida; order Zingiberales; family Zingiberaceae; genus Hedychium; species Hedychium gardnerianum. The sequence goes on along the minus strand of JBBUKS010000078.1, from coordinate 3,566,007 downwards.
ATCTTAAAGTTATTTTAATATTAATCAAACTCAGGAATTACTTTCTTGAAGCAGATAAACGTTGGGTTAAGTAACAAATACAAAAGTAAGATACTACAAACAGTGGGTTTTGTTACCTTAAATCCCATTTTAAAAAGATACTAAAATAACGCCTTTTTATTCATTTTTATCTTAAAAATATATTTATTGCATTGTAATAATAAGGTATTATCATAGTTGTTATACACCAAATATGACCATAGTTACTATAAACAATTTAGGTTAAATTATTTTATGTTGATGCTATAATAGTATTAATATCAGTAATTTTTGATGAGTTAAAAAATATTTTAATACAATAATATTTTGTATGTAATAATTTAATTAAAAAGAAATTTATTGTATATTGTAATAGTCATGATTTTGAGATAAAATTATTATTATGTGATTTTGAGGTTACGGATTTGAGTCGTGAAAATAATTTCTTATAAAATGTAAAGTAAAACTACGTATAATAGATCTAATATAGTTTGATCCTTCCTCATGACTCCGTCTCTCGACGAGAGCTAAACCAATAGATCCTTTCTCTATAAACAAAAGGCACAATGAAAGTTCCTTAAAAGATATTTCCTAGATCACCACGCTAGAGAAAAGTTAAACCAATAATGACAATTTGAAGATGATATTATAGTTATGATTATGGTTGACCCATCATCTTTTTGTGTTTGTTTTAAGTTTGAGAAGTTCTTTGAGATTGATCAACGAGGTGACAACAAAAATGCCATGTAACTTAATGATTTTAAACATTAAATGCTTGTTGTGGGAGGATACAAATTGAGGATAATCCTCAATTGAATGCAACATCAATGGCATATCAGCAAAAAAGACTTTCTATGCTAGGTTGGATGATGAATTATACAATATGTATAGCTCGAAGAAGATGGACAAGACTTAATAGAAATGTTAGACGAGAAATATAAAGCAGAGTATATCAAATTGAAGAAATTCTTAGTCAAGAAGTTCTTGGACCAAAAGATACGCCCACCAATTGAAGAAGATATGCTAATCAACAAAGTGTCTAACAATATACTCTCCCTAGTGCATTCAAAGTCAATTGGGTGGATATCCCACAAGAGTAGGACGGTAAATGAATTAAATATTTATGAATAAAAATTTATTTATGTTTGTTCAATATATATAAGATCAATTAAATGAATAAATTTGAACAACTCGTTAAATTAAACGAACAAGCTTGAACACATATGTGTTCAATTAATAAAATAACGTTCGTGAATAATATTCGTGAATAACATTCACAAACAATATTCGTGAATAATATTCTTTGTGAATAACGTTGGTGAATCAAACTCTTATCAATATAATAAATCCACAACCACAACTAAGCTTTGTCCTACTATATCAACATAATAAATAAACAAAGAAATTTTTAAAATGAATAAATAAGTTTATATTATCAAGTTCAATAACCAACTAAACAAGTTTAAAAATATAAAAGTTTTATACAATTAAACAAACTTGAATCGAGAGCTCGATAATATCTAAACGAACCAAACTCAAGTTAAGCTTGAATCAAGCTCAAGCTCATAAAGAAAAAATCAAGCTAAACTTGAACAATTATTTCAACGACTTGATTCATTTTAGACTCGATTTGACTTAATTCAATTATTTTATAAAAAAACTTAAATACCACAAAGTTTGACTTAACTCATTTATAGCCCTACAAAAGAGTGTTGGTTGGCACCGGAGCCACTCAACAAATTTGCAAAGATAAGAAAATGTTCTCCTTGTATACTTCAAACTTTGTACACGAGGTCTTTGGGAAACTCTTCGACATCCAATATCATAAGCATGGGTAAAGATTATTGTAGATGACCTTAAAAAAAGAAAGATAATGCTCATTGACATTCTGCATGTTTCTTATACTCGAAAGAATCCAGTATCTAGATTATTGCTAGGTCAATAGACAAGGTTGCATAAAGATGTAGGCCATGTTAAAGTGAAAACTAATTTGAGCAATAAGGTTTATACTCTTATTTAATCGAGTAATTTGAATTATGACATGACCAAGTAAGACATACACTATATAAATTAGCAAAATTAAGATAATGGCCAAGTGTTGAGTTCAACTAAGATACAAGCGTAAGACTTGTATCGAAGTTACACTAGCCAAGTCCCCCTTCAATGAAAAGGATAGAGTAAAAAAATCTCTTCAGCTTCTCCTAAAACCTTCGTGAATTTGTTGATCTTTGCTTTCTTCCTACCTCATTGTTTCTAATTTTGTTGAATTGGATGATTTTGATTGGTTTTCTGTCAACATTACTTTAGGCATATTTAACTAAAGACATCTCCATGAATGGAAGAACAAACTAACATGCACCATTCTCATTTCAGAAACAGTAGATTGATGTGAAACACAACAATTGCACCTTAACCCATTAACTCATGAACATGCAACAATTCCTTCCAAAAAGATGACATGAAACACCACGAACTTGGACAAACTTACTGAAGACTGTTCCAGATAAGGAAACTTATTAACATGCAACACTTCTAAAAGAAACTATCATGCACCTGTTGTATCATGCAACACTTATTCTCACAAAAAACACATGCGACACCACAAATCCCAAACAGACAACAGTATATAATGCTCAAAGTCGAAGGGCGAGATCAAGATCATGATCAGGAAATTCTTGTTGATCTATGACAACATGATTAGTTTGACCAATGTTGGAGATGAAATCTCTAGTAACTGGTCTGCCAGCACTGCAACTATTACCTCCTTCATTAACATTCAATCTTTCTGTTTTTGATCCACCTTGTGGTTCCAGTGGCACCAGAACAAAGCATTCAGATGGTTCTGGTTTCCGATTCGGCGCTACCTGTGTCTGTTGCCTCTCAGTCTTGTGTGCATTCTGGTGCCCACCAAGCCCTTGAGGCGTGCTCAGCATCTTGTTGCAGTACTTGCAGGAATAGAGTTTGCGAGGATGCTGCCAAGGATCCATCACAAACATTGCTGCGGCTTGGACCTGAGGATCCATCACAAGCCGTACCCTAGATTGATCTCGACGATCCATCACTGCTAGTGAATGTATTAATAGCACACAAGATATAACAACAATGTGAGCGATATATATGGGAAAAAAGTTTGCACTAAATCTTTCGAGATGTAGTTTTCCGTGTACTTTTTGGTGCCTTAGATATGCTTTCATATTTGGTGGTTTTTTTATATCTAGCGAGGGATTTAAATTGATATGGAAATTAATGAGATATATATGAGATTGAATGCGATAGTGAATCCAAAAGCAAATCTAACTAGATTGGCAAGGGGTGATGAAAGTGGTTTTATATGCGGCTTCAGAGTGTTGCATCACACCTTTACTCTATTATCAGTATCTAACATGAGATTTCCTTAGAGTGAAGAAAATATTCTTAATCTTCCATCTGATTTACTCCATTCCTCCTATTTGATTTGATTTGGTTTCTTTTAGATATATCTCCGATTATTCCACAATCTACCATAGATATGGTTATCACTAATATAGAAGAGGTACCATATATTATCATTATAAACATATCAAATGCAATATTATTACTCCAACACAAATTTGGCATAAAGAAGGGAGGGGGATGGGAATGCACGATATTTCCTACCTCTTGTACTTACCATACTTAATCAGTTTTCACTGTTCATCAGACATACTTGCCATCCTTCAAATCATCAGACATAGCTTGCCATCCTCGAAATCATTAATTTCATTTGTCATTCTCGACATGCATGGCCTACTATTCTTTCTTACTCATTGTTGACATCAAGCTTCCCTTCCTTGACTGTCACAGTTCACTCTCACTCTCACCATGTTTCTCTTCCTCAACCTGTAGCATCGGTCGAAATTAATCACATGCATCATTAGATGATTCCTTTAGCACTGGTTGGAATCAATCGCACACATTATTGGTCGATTCCTTTAGTAGCTATCACGTCATTTTATAATGCACACAAATCATTTGTGGCCATAATAGTCATCTAATTTAACATTATGTGAAAATTGAAAATCCATAGACTAGATATCTCATAATCTCAAAGTTTATGTAAAGTACTTATCTCATCCCATCTTACTCGATGCAAATTAAAGGCACTTTAAAAACTTACTTAATTGAATTACAAGGGGAATGAGGGTACTTTTGTATCTTGTTCTTTAGTGTTGCACCGCACCTTTAATTGTCAAACATAATCCCCATATAGTTGAAGGGGAGCCTTGGCGCAATGGTAAAGTTGCTATCGTATGACCTAGAGGTCACGGGTTTGAGTCTCAGAAACCACCTCTTGCAAAGCAAGATAAAACTGTGTACAATAGACCCTCCCTCAAGACCTTGCATTGGCGGGAGCTTCATGCTTCATGCACCGATTGCCCTTTTTAATCCCCATATAGTTGCGTCCAACCTAGGTCATCACATGAAATTCAGAAATATCCATACTAATCCACAAGCCTCTTTTTAGGTAGGTTCAACGTTGTGCTAGTAGGGAGATCATATTTAGGCAACCACACGCCACAGTAAGTACACATTAACCTTAAGAATCACGTTCCATCAAGTCCAAGGTACACTCTTAAGCTTGCCTAGAACACATCTATTGAATGTTGCTTATCCAAAGTCACCTCTCTCTCCTCTAATTAATTTGCAATCTCTAAATTCTAACTTTTCTTGCCATTTCGTATACTTCATTAATTTCTTAGTCTTTGGTAGCGACTAACGTAGCAATTAGACATGACTCCTTAAACCACATCCATGATGTCAATTCTATGCAAATCCCCAAAAGAATCAATCTTCCTTGACAATGTCTAGGAATAATGATTGGTGTTTTCCCAATAATTGCCTAAAATATAACACCATCATGTTGATGTTAGAGGAATGGCCTTGCAAACATGGAACTTACATCTCATAACAACAAAAGTAAAGAAACAAATGTGTTGATAACCCAACTAATTAAATTAAGATGAAGTCCCCTATCAGTCTCCTTGATCCCCAAGTAGTATCTTCATCCCATTCCAGCCAATGGGGGACTACAAAATTTTTCTCTATTGAATCATCTCTATGATCCTTACTAAGTCACCAACGAGGACTACCAACCTCAGCTTCCATGGTACTTAGGCTTCATTTACATGACAAGAGACATCGAATATTATATTCGCCTACCATCTCTTGTTAAGTGTAGACATTGCACGAGGATACTGCAAGAGTGTCCTGACCTAGGATAGAAGGAATGCATGGTACTTAGGCATAGATATTGCATGTTCTCTTGGACGTTGGTGTCAGCCCCATTTCTCCCTCATCTCATTGTTGCTTTGTCTCACTATCTCCCTCATCTCATTGTTGCTTTGTCTCACTATCTCGCTTAGTATTGTAGCCCTCTTCCTTTCATCATCGCTTGCCACCCCTCTCTTAGTGAAGAAACAATTGCCGACATTTGAGCAATAGTCGCTTCCAATTGTTTGCCCGAAGAAACAATCACCATCATTTGTCCGTGCGAATTTTTTTTGCCACTGTTCCTTCATGTGAAGAAACTATCACCGCCATTCATTCGCGCAAAGAAATAGTCATTGTAGTTCATCCACATGGAGAAAGATTCACCCTCTCCCACCAACATTAGTCCCGCAAAAATTATCCATGAGAACAAGACATCAACGCTAGTCACCTTGACTTCGGATCATTTTATTGATACACGCCACCATCGCATGCATCAATCAATCAGAATGTGAACAAAGAGTAGAGTTTTGATCGCAAAGTTAGTTTTTTGTGTGCCACAGGTTGATTTCAGTGGAAAGGAGTGATTTGAATTTTTCTATAATATTTTCCCTTTTAAAGAAATAAAGAAAAATAGTCATTTTTTCCTCTTCTTACAATACCATTCTCTCTCTCTCTCTCTCAATTTTAAGAAACAAACCCTAATTCTTTCAATCAATTTTTTTTGTTCATTCCTATTTACATCAACCTTAGACAATACACGCTAAGCCTAAGCCTAAGCCTAAGCCTTGCAAGTGCAGAAATCTTGCATGAAGACTCACATCCAAACTCAGCCTAAGCCTTGTAAGTGTAGAAATCTTGCATGAAGACTCGCAATCAAACTCCCAGTAGCACAGCCCCTTGACTCCTGCATTTCATCAATCTTTTGTTTCCTTTTTGGTTAAATCTTACTGTCCTTGCATTATCTTGGCAGCAGTTTGTAAAAACCTAAATTTTAAGGAGCAATATATATTATATAATACAATCCTATCCGTCGGTCCGGTTTGATTTGTCCGGTCCGACCCCTATATAATCCCTCAAACCGTAATTTGCTCAAACCATTCCCCACCACATCTATTCGGGATTTGCCTGCTCCACGAGAAAGAGAAAATGCAACCATTTTGCTCGGTTTTCACTTGGAGCAGCACCTCCTGTTGCTTTTTCCGCTCGAAAGTAAGAAAATTAATGCTCAAATTCTTGCAGCATCAATTATAATCTCAGTTAGGAATTGTTATATTGGCAGATGGAAGAGACTCCACTCTGCCAATGGCAAGAGAGGCGGAAGCAACTGCCGCCGGGAGGAGGAAGAAGCGGTGGCGATGATGGCGGAGGAGGAGCAGTTGAGGGGCTGGTGGCTGCCGCTATAACGCTGGCCTTATCCACTTCCTGCCTCGCTTCTGCTCCGGGTGAGAGCCAGTTTAATTGTCGTTGTCTTGCAAATAAAAGAAAGCATAAAAAGCTACATTGCTATAGAACATTGTACGGTTAAATTACTTCTGGTAATTGTGGATCCTTTGATGATCGAACAAACAAGGCTAGCAGTTTAATGGTTGAATTGGTTAAACCAATAATCATTTATAAAATATGATTAACAAATACCAACTGTTTATATAAATTTAACAAAACTAAGATAAACTAGTAAAAAAGTATTGAAGCTAAAACCTAGATATTCAATAAAAACTATCCGGGCCAGTAAGTGTTCCTCATAATTTGGTTTACTAATGGAGTTTTTGTCAAATAGGAAAATCGAAGAGAGAACCGATAAGGTTAGCAGTTTAATGGTTGACTTGGTTCAACGATAATGTTCAATAAAAATAAGATAAACTAGTAAAATATTTGAACCTAAGACCAAGCAATTCAATAAAAAAAAAAATGTCCCAACCACTAGATCTGCTTCTACTGTTTTTGGTTTACTATATGGAGTTTACGTCAAATTGGATTGTTCTCGGATTTCAAGTTGGACCAGTTGATCAACCCAGTAAACACTTGAAAAGTTCAATGTTCAGCTTATTTGTTGCAGTAGCCTATAGCCAGTCTATGTCAAATGGAGCAGCTTTGTTTCAGAAAGCCTGTATTGGCTGCCATGATATGGGAGGCAATATTTTGCAGCCTGTAAGTCCATGAATTCTACCCCTTTCATCAGATCAGTTTATATCTAGTGATTTCATCAAATACCTCATTTCCAGGGTGCGACTCTCTTCTTAAAAGATCTACAAAGGTAGTATCTGAGCCGACAAACGTTCTGCAAATCTAAGGAGGATTAACTCAATCTGATTTTTCTTGGCAGGAATGGTTTTGACACGGAGGAATCAATATACAACATAACATACTATGGAAAGGAAAGAATGCCAGTGAGTAGCCAATACCTTTGTCTCATTTGCAGCTTGAGAATGTTGTTTGAGAATGACGCATAGATGATTACATTTCTTTCAGGGATTTGGAGAGAGGTGCACACCGAGAGGGCAATGCACATTTGGACCAAGGTTGCAGGAGGATGAGATTAAACTCTTGGCGGAGTTTGTCAAGTTGCAGGCTGATGGAGGATGGCCAAAGTTGGAGATCTATGGAGATTGAATTCCTCATGGAACATGTTCAGATTGTCATCTCTTGTTTGCTGTAGATAATGTTGAAGAGCTTTCATCAGTGTTGAATTGTAATGATTGTGCAGTTCAGAATAACAGCAAAATACTAGTAGATCAGTAAACTTCCTGTTTCGAGATACTCCCAAATAAAGGATGGAAAGCTAAAGTTCAACATCTATTGAGACTTTGAATGAGAGGTGCAAAAAGAACCATAATCAGATATTTCAATATGTGATGACGATGACAGTTAGTTTAATACATCAGAACCAGAATTTCTGTGAGATTTAAATCAAATCAGAAATCAAAATAAAATGGCAAGAATCCTCATCAGGAAATTCAAGTCATTAGATCTACCTAGGGAGATCCATGTGATGCAAAACCAGCAAGAGAAAGGATCTAACAGGAAGTATACATACTACAATAGAAGAAGAAGCGAATTAATGTAATTGCAGACCAAAATCTAACAGAAGCGTCCATTTTTTTCCTTGTCACCATCAGGTATCATCAATACTAAAAGTATATAACCTTTCATTGTAATAACACGCTGAAAGCTAATAATTGTATCCAAAAGAGGTGTTGATAAAACTTAAATTACAGGAAAATTGCTATGATTTCATACAAACAAGCCCCTTTAAAGGAGAAACTTCAGATTAATGAATGAATCTATAGCTTAGAAATGGTATGGGCTACAGCATTATTCTGGCATACCAACAGAAATGCCAGTGTTTTACAATGTGGCCAATGAAATTTCATCTAACCTATAAAACCATCCTTTTTCCTTCTTTTTTTAAAAAACAAAATTATATCCTCGATCTTTTATTATCTCGGAAATAGGCCATAGCACTTTGTTATCAACAACATTAAAGAGTCACTTATCTCTAAATCCTGTATAAAGCTTGTCTCTTAAATAAATGACTTTATTTCTTGCAACAGCAGCCAAGCGAAGTAAATTGATTCACCAAAGATGATGTCACTCAGAAGGTACCAATTTCACTTAAAGCAGCTGCTTTTTTATTCTGATAATGTCCTCTTGATTTTTGTTTTCAGCACCCTGATCACGCACGTTAGCACATTTTAGAGACAGCAAAAGTGGCATGCAGTTTTGAAGGTTGGGTTGACCCAGTGAAATCACAACAGACCGTGACAATGAAAGGAATATTGATTGAGAATCCGTTCCACAAGACTGTTAGGCGTAGGAACCAACGCAAATGTCAAGCCATTCCAGAAATGGAATGTGGTTGATTCATTCAAAATCTTGTTCAAAAGAGCATCTTCTTCAACTCTTTCAAATTCACCAGAAGGCTCTGCAAAATACCTGTATAGTATCCAATTGGATTGTCAAGTGAATCTTCCATAATGATGGAACCTTAATTGAAAATGATGACAGAACAATCATAGAGTATAACAGAAATTCACTAATAACGGTCCTTGCTAAACAGAGCAGAAACTTAGACCATAAGACAAATTAGGCATTGTGCCCATGTTGTGTATAACGAGCAAAAACTACAAAAAAAAAGTCACTTTAAATGCAAATTAAGAATTAAATGATAGTTTAATTAGGAAAGCAAATTCCACAGACTTGCATGAAAGAAAATTATAAATTTTGGACAGAAAATATCAGGCTTGATCTTCAATTTTGACACAGTTATCGTCTTAACAGTAGCCAAGCTGATTGTTGTCTGGTTTAAATGAAGGTAGTGGATGAATAGTTTGTGATCTGACTGAAATAGTTCTTGTCAATTAGAAACAAAAAAATCAATCTTCGAAAAATTGAGCACCTTGTGATATTTGTCGAACTGATAGGATGAAAGATAAATTGAGGTTCCATCTGCATATCAAACCTATCAGTCTTGTCAGAGACCCTGTTTATTACTCGTGTCATAAGCTCAGGCCCATTCCACCTTAAAAGGTTGTCATGATATGTTGCAACTAGTTCTTTAAGGCACTCCAGCATCAATGAACTGCAGAGATATACGCAGGTGTGTGTGAGAATTAACCACCTATAAATGAGCAAATGTAAAGCAAACAACATAAAATAAAACAAAACTGTTTGCAAATCCTGATCATGACATCTTGTTAATCCTCAATTAAAAAGTTTGTAATTTCCGAACAAGCCAGAGTACCTGTTCTCAAATGCCATGACTGCACCATTGAAGACTGTACTGCCAGATGTGTTAGACTCGATTGATACCAGGTTCTTAAGCAGATGTAGAGGCTTTAGAACTACAATATCTGAATCAAGGTATATGCCACCGTACCTACAATTTTAGAGATACAAACTTCTAGTGTGACATAAGGAGGAAATATATAGCTTCGGTAGTCATAAAGTTTATGGTAATATAGTAGTTAAGTACGAGTAACTATGTTTTCTATATTGTTATAAGGTTTGTTGGTCAATTATTGGAATAAGGTTACTTCTAAATCGTAGATTCTAGTAAACTATCGACACAAGAAATGAGAAATAGTTACTTGGAAATCTTGCAATTGATAAACAATGTGCAAATGATAAACAAGTCTGCTACATGAATCTTATCTCTATTAAATTATGCAAGATTACATCACAAGCGTTATTGGATCTCTCAAAATAATAAGCAACTGATAAACAAATAAAACAAAAAAGAATAAAATAAAAGAGAATTTCGTACATAGTACATGATGGATGTAGTAATTATGCTTACTAATCATTGCTAACATTGTATGCATATGTAAAATAGACAAAAGAAAATAATAAACAAAAATATAACTTAAAATTCATGTGTATGCTGCTGCTACAATTTAAACTTTAACTTGCATTTTTTTTATGCAGAAGGGTGTATTCGTAAAAGAACTCTTACACGAGCAATAAGATTAAAAACTTACTTGAATAGAACAGCAAGACGTACTAACTCACTATAATGAACAGCATAATACTTCGTCTTCCTCCAATCAAAGAATGCAGAGGAAAAAACTGGCGCTTCAGTGTCCTTTAGAAGTTCCTCAAGATTTGGCATTACAACAGCAACTCTATACCTGCGGCAAGTACATGATGTAGTCAATAAAAGGCACCTAGATGCATATTCACATGAAAACAAACATTTCTTCAGCACGCATCCTTGACAATAAGAAAAATAAAATCATGAATCAACATAGCACCTCAGTATGAAACTGTTATTTTTTATTTTATTTTACTGACCTCTTTTGAAATCAGTATTGGATATTCATAGGAAGAAAAATGAAGTCTAGATGATGGCATCTAGCCAGATCAATAGAGATATGAACTATAAATGCAAAATGAGGTGTAGATGGAGATCAAATATAACTGTACAAGATCAAAGAAGCATGTATGGAGAAAAAGTTAGAAGTTTTAGTAAGCTAATCAGCCGTAAGTATCATGGAAGCAATTCTGGAGACAGCTAGTCGAGCAAAACCATTAAAGGAAACTGCTTTTTAGATAAGGAATGCAATACCCCTCCTTGACTAGGTCCCTGAAGAAGCCCAGCTCCATTGTCTCAGAGAGCACAACAACACAAGCGTCCCAATGATGGTGAAGAAGACTCTCAAGGCCCCGCCGATGCCGGGGACCATAATTCCATTGTGGACTGTTCCACACCATGAATACTGTTATGCTACATTGTCCACTGCCCAGAAACTGCTCCATAAACTCCGAAAATGTTAGATGAGGATCCAAACCAGGAAAATAGCCCCATCGTCGATCATGAGTGTGCATTCGACCCTCTTGGGTATGCTTCTGCAGGTGCCCATCTGAGATCTCCTCTTGGTTCTCCATTACTAGCGTTCTTCTCCCCTCAGACCTTTTAGCATTATCACCCTTGCGCAAAGTTATTGGCGTTCTCTCCATCTCCCTCAACAGCGTCCTTTGAATCAACCGATCGCCTTGAGTGAGGGTCGTTAGTCCGGGGCCGTCTGGATCCTGAAGCAAAGGATGGTTCCTGGGGTTCAAGAGTTCGAGGTTAGATCGGAGCATCCGCTCCCGTCGGAGGAAATTCCCCTTCCCCTCCAACCAACGCGCCCACCCCTCCCGCAGAGGTGACTCGCCGGAGCCCGTTTTTAGCAGTAGAGCGTCCTCGACCTTCCGGATGGAGTCGAGCTTGATCCGCATGTCCTCATCCACCGGCTGATCATCCGACGCGAACGAGAACTTGCTCCTAAAGGGGCAGGAACCATATGACGAGGGAAAGCGTTTGCGCCGCCAGTCCTGATCCGTCGGGCCAAATCGCCTGCGGGCGACGCCGACACCATGGTCCCAGAACAGGCCTGATCTGGGAATAGCCTGGACTGAAGTCTCGTCGGTATCTTGCTCATCGGAGTCCTCCTCCTCCACCTGGGTGCTTCCACCCCGTTCCTCTTCCTCCTCGACGACGTCAATCTCGTCAATCCTGTCCTCCCCTAGGTCTATCTCATTGAGCGGATCGATGTCGTCGTCTTCGAAGAGGGCAGTGTCAGGATCTGTGTCGCGGCGGGGAAGGACGGAAGGGAGGCCGAGGCGGAGGGGAAAAGAAGGGGATGAGGAGAGGCGACTATGGAGGACAGAGAGAGAGAAGAGGATAAGAATGAGTGCTGAAGCGGCAGCGCAGAGCTGGAGGCCGTAGCCTGGCCGCCGCCGCGCGTGGCGGAGCATCACGGTGGTTGCAGCGGCAGCAACTGACGAACAGTGGTGGTGTTGGGCCGGGCCGACGTACCAATCTACCAGAATTGTAGTTAGGAAGGTAAATAAATAAATTCGATTAATAAATAAAAATAATAAAAAAATGGAACCAACAAAAGCAGGAGAAATAAGAAAAAAAGACAAACAGAAAATAAAATAATTTATAAGAAAAATTTTCGCTACTAAATCGGGAAAAGGCTCACCATATTTATAATTTTGTAATTGTCATTTATCTTGTCCATAAGTATTAAGAGCTTTTTAAAATATTTAATCCTTTGATGTCAAATATTGGCACCAACCAAATGTCTTAGTTGAGATTTTTTTATAGATGATTAATCATTATAAAATTAATATTGACACCAACCAAATCTACTAAAAGTAAAAACAAATAGATATATTGTGACAAAATACTAGGAACAAATAAAAGAATCAAAATTTAAATTCTAATAAAAATGAATATTATGAAAATAAATTTTTATGTATGTATAAATTATATTTTAAATTTATAAATTAAAAAAAAGTATCTATTTTTAAAATTAATCGAACGAAATTTGAATATTAACTTTGGAGGATAGAATGTGTAAAAAAACAAAGCTAATGGAAATATTGAATAAATTATTATTATTATTTTTAAAATATAGAAAAATAAAAGTATAGATTTTTTATTATTTTAATTTAGTTTTTAAAAGATTATTTAGTTTTATTAAATAATAAATAAATTATGTCATTAATATATAAAAGGGGTTATAATTTTGTATTAGTTGTCTAATCGGTTAAATATGACAAATAAAATAAAATAAAATAAAAATAGATATTAATCGAGGAAAAATTCCTATATAAATTTTTAGGGACTTTGAAAATTTTTCGGAGATTTAACCGAATTTATACGAATTAATTAGGGTTATTTCTATTTTAAATGAGAGTTGATAAACTCAATTAACTTAAAATTTAATTAAGCTAAACCTAAGTTGAGATTATTAAAACCTAAATATTCATTTTTTTCTTCTCATCCACTCGATCGATTTTTCTCACCCGAACTCCTCACCTCCACTTGATCTTCTTCCTCTTCACCGAACAGTTGTCGCCAGCTTCTCTTTTCCTCCGGCCAACACCGTCAGCCACTGCGTTGTCGCTGCCAGTCCATAGCTGCTTCCATCGCTGACCACCAGCAACCGAGCCCTCACCGGCCACAGCCCCACTCGATGTTGTCTCCCTCATGCCGGCCAACCTTCTGATCGATTGATCGCCCCAGTCGTCGGCCATCATTGTTGGCCCTCTTCTAGATCCGCTCCGGCCACTCTAGACCAGTCGACAGCCATCGGTCGACCACCAGCCGCTGTTCCAGTCACAGTTTTGACGAGGTCGCTACTCTGGTCAATCACAACAGCAATCCCTTCTCCTCCTGATCTTCACCCCACGACATCTCTTCTTTTCGATTCATAACCGGCTAACCACCCCAGTGCTGCTGATCAGCACCACAAATTGCTCCGGCCATGATGATTGTCGGCAGCTATCAATAGTAAGGTAAGGGATAGCTGTGGTATGTATAAGCCGTGAATATTATTGAATTTAGAGTTGATTTTCGATTTGTATCGACAGGACTCAGCTCCTGTTCCGGCCAGTCATGGTGTTTGGCAGGTCTGATTTTTCCGGCCTCTTCCGATTAGCTCCAGTGGCCACCAACAGGAGGTAAGAGTGGATTAGATCTTTGATTTGAGGATGAATTGTGATAGGTTGCCTTTTGATTGTCTATTAGTGGATATTTGATTTTATGGTTTTGTTATAAGAAATTGTCATTGTAGTAAATGTTCATATTTGGTGTAGGTCCTGTTCTTGTTTAACAATCCTTTGTTTAAAGGATGGATCATGTTAAAGTTGAGGAGTACTTAATTGTTATGTTGTTATACCATGTTGGCTTAGTTGTGACTTGGAATTTTAGATATGTGTTTGTTGTATCAGTTTGTAGCTTTATTTCATTGGAATGGATGGATGGGTCTTATGTAAGAAGAGTGATATTGATTGTGGTGTTAGGTTGTAATGAAGTTGTCTTCCCTTTTGGATTTCATGCAATTTGCTTCAATTGATTCATGCACATTAGGTGTTTGATAAAATGTTTGGATGGAGTTTGTTCGTAAACTCTTTGATCTTGGGATTGTTTCACATGCTCAAATTATGTGGATGAGTTGTGGATAGGGATTGACTTGTGTGGAAGTTGGGATGTGTAATTATGTAACTTTTGGAATTGTGGTGTTTCAGAAGTAGCTTGGATTTATCATATTGTTAACATGAAATCTAATCTGGTGGGTTAGCCAATATTGGAGTTGTTTCGATTTGAGAAGATTGTTTGGGTGTTATGGTTAGATCATGGTTCGTCTTGGATGATGGAGGAACTGGTGTAGTAACATTATGTTATTTAGATTCATGTTATTGGATTGGAAAATACCAAGCCCTTTATGGATTTGGAGAACGAATCTCGAAACCTAGATTGAATCCAATCGATCCGTTAATTAGTTGTTTCACTTGTATAATATAGTTAGTGAATTTGGATT
>JBBUKS010000078.1:3486194-3517435 GCA_038050645.1 Hedychium gardnerianum | reverse complement strand
TTCTTGAAGATCCATTAAAATGGATATTCATAATCAAAATGAGAGTATGAGATCACCATTATGCTCTCGGAACTCCAAGATTTCATTCATGCCATTACATTTTTATTTTAATTAGTGTAGCTCTATTAAAGCAAAATGCATTAAGCTGAAGTAACCATCTCATTTAAATGAAAAAAAAAACTCGTTGACACCAAAGAATGGGTACCCTTAAATTCGTTGGCAGATGTTTGTGAACTCCGAGGTCACAAACCAAAGAATGCTTCACCAACCACAGATTTCTTTCTGATCACATTCATCTTCTTCTGCCATGGTTTCTCCAAGAATTGGACGCGTCTTTCCTCTTCTTCTGCCTCTTTTTGGTCTTCTCTTGGATCTCTGTTCTGCAGCTGACACCATCTCCGCCAACAGTTCTCTCTCGGGGAACAAAACCATCACCTCCTCCGGCGGCGACTTCGTGATGGGCTTCTTCAAGCCGGGCAGCACCGATCGGTACTACGTCGGCATATGGTACGGCAAGGTCCCCAAGCTCACATCCGTGTGGGTCGCCAATCGGGAGACCCCCGTGGCCGACCGCTCCACTTCCGTGCTCAAAATCTCCGACGACGGCAACCTCGTCCTCCTCGACGTATCCGGAGCCCTCGTCTGGTCCACCGCCGCCAACGCGACCTCCAATTCCACCGTCGCCGTGCTCCTTGACTCCGGCAACCTCCAGCTCCGCGATGCGTCCAACTCCTCTATGGTCGTGTGGCAGAGCATAGACTACCCTACCAATACCTGGCTCCCCGGCGGCAGACTCGGGCTGAACAAGATCACCGGCCTGACGCAACGCCTCACGTCCTGGAAGGACAACGAAGACCCTGCCCCTGGCATCTTCAACCTGGAATTGGACCCCAACGGGACCAGCCAGTACTTCATCTTGTGGAACTCCACATTCAATTACTGGACTAGCGGGACCTGGAACGGTGACATCTTTAGCCTTGTTCCGGAGATGACGCAGAATTATATCTATGACTTCCAGTATATCAACAATTCTGCGGAGAACTACTTCACGTACTCGATGAAGAATCCCGATATCATCTCCAGGTTCGTGATGGATGTGTCCGGGCAGATCAAGCAGTTCACGTGGCTGGATAACTCGCAGTCGTGGATCCTCTTCTGGTCGCAGCCGAGGCAGCAGTGCCAGGTTTACTCCTTATGCGGAGCTTTCGGCAGCTGCAACCAGATCGTCCTGCCCTTCTGTCAGTGCGTCAGGGGCTTCAGCGCCAGGAACCAGAGCGACTGGGATTTGGGCGACCAGAGCGGGGGATGCGTCAGGAACACGCCGCTGCAGTGCGGCGATCGAGCTAACTCCTCCAATTCCCAGAGGGACAAGTTCCTCACCATGGACAATATGAGGCTGCCCGTGAACAATCAGACTCTGGACGGTATTGGAAGCGACGAGGATTGCCAATTGGCCTGCTTAAACAATTGCTCTTGCACGGCCTACTCCTTCGCTGGCGGCAGATGTTATGTTTGGCACGGCGAGCTGCTCAATCTCCAAGGCCAGTACAGCCAATCGGAAGCCAGCACGCTTCAACTTCGTTTGGCTGCCTCGGAGCTGCAGAGTCCCAAGAGCAACAAGAAGATAGTAACTTGGGCCGTAGTCGGTGCAGCCGTCGCTGTATTGGTTTGTTTAGCTCTCATTTGGTTCGTCGTCTGGCGCCGGCGGAGCTCAAGGTTGATGAGAGCATCCAAGGCCGTGGGCGGCGGTCTCGTTCCTTTCCGGTACAGCGAGTTGCTTCGCGCCACCAAGAACTTCTCCAACAAGCTCGGCGGCGGCGGTTTTGGGTCGGTGTTCAAAGGCACGTTGCCGGACTCGACCCCCATCGCGGTGAAGAAGCTCGAAGGGATTCAGCAGGGTGAGAAGCAATTCCGCACTGAGGTGAGCACCATCGGCACGATCCAGCACGTCAACCTTGTTCGCCTCCTCGGCTTCTGCTCCGAGGGAACCAACAAGTTGCTGGTCTACGAGTTCATGCAGAAAGGGTCTCTAGACACTCATCTCTTCCGCTCCGCTTCCACGGATCTGAAATGGACGACGAGGTACCAAATTGCGGTCGGAACCGCGAGAGGATTGACCTATCTACACGAGCAATGCAGGGACTGCATCATCCATTGCGACATCAAACCGGAGAACATTCTATTAGACGATTCCTTCGCTCCCAAACTGGCGGACTTTGGCCTGGCTAAGCTCATGGGGCGAGACTTCAGTCGTGTTCTGACCACAATGCGAGGGACGAGAGGCTACCTCGCTCCAGAGTGGATCACCGGCGTGCCAATCACGGCTAAGGCTGACGTGTACAGCTACGGGATGATGCTGTTCGAGATTGTGTCGGGGAGGAGGAACATAGAGAACACGGAGGAAGGCAACATTGCAGGGTTCTTCCCTACTCTGGTGGCCAGCGAACTTATGAAGGGGAACATCGGGAGCTTGCTGGATCAAAGACTGGGAGGTGATGCGGATTTGGAGGAGCTGGAAAAAGCTTGTAAACTTGCCTGTTGGTGCATCCAAGACGACGAGAGTTGCCGGCCGACGATGGGGCAGGTGCTTCAAGTTCTGGAGGGCTTTGTTGAAGTCGCCATGCCGCCAATTCCACGGTCGCTCCGACTTCTTACTGAAACGCCGGAGAACATGAACATCAATTTCTTCTATCAAACTCAAAGTGTCTCCTCGAACCAAAGTTCGCAGAGCAAGAGTGGCACCTCAAACAGCTCGCAGACCAAAAGCAATACGTCGAACAGTTCCGGTGCATGAAGATTTTGAGGTCTGCACTCCTTTTAAGTATTAGAATTCTCGTTCAAATGCCTACACCCAGACAAGTCCCCGTTTGATGTTATTTCATTTCAAATCAGAAATTACCTGCTTCCGAGAACATGTTAATGAGTTCAGGAAGCATGTTAATGAATTCCTATTTTTTTAATAAAAATGTTCTTAGAAATCAACTGACCGAGGAGCTCATAAGAGCAGAAACTACTTCATCTCTGCCAACTGGTGATTCTAGCTTCTCTGTGATCTATATAAAGAAGAGACAGATTATGCAACCGTACTTTGAAGAACATTGTTTAGTAATTCCTGGAAGGATCCTATCTATATTAACTTAATTCAGAAATAAGCAGAAATTTAAAATTTGGATAGTTTCCATCTCTGATTTAGTTTCTTACTTTGGATAAAGCTCTCTATATATTTAAGCTCCTAACCTATCTCTCATAACTCTAAAAGAATGAATAAGCAATGTTGAAGGAGCTAAGGGACTTTCATTGTCTCCGGTAGGCTCTTCCCTATTCTCCCCTTTCGGTGCATATATTTTCTTTGTTTAATCATTGTCTTCATGATTTCTTGAAGTTGATGTTTCTTAATGATTTAAGCATGAAATCCTTTTGTAAAGATCATAGGTAGGAGAGAATCCTGCCAATATACACACATAATTGGGTGAGAAGAAACTTACAGTGAGAGGTTAGGTAATGTGGTTTATATGGAAGAACCTGCCTGTAAACTAAAAAGCTAACCGACCAAATAGATATGGATGAAGGTGACAAAATATTGCATAGCTAATACTGCCAATAGAATTAGTTGTTATATGAATGAGTATTAAGTGTAGGAAACTGAAGAGGTTGCAAGTAAAAGAGTAAAAGTTCACATAGCCAACTGCTCAGCATAAGTTACAGCAGGATAGTTATCTTTTTAGAAAATATCGAACTGTTGTATGAATTCAGAAAAGCTTATAGAAACCTGATAGGAAATCAGATCTCTGAGCTTATCTTGATTATGGAACAAATCAGCCATGACTGGGTACTTAATTCGATTAAGCAGTAGCTTCAATTTCGACTTCTTTTTGAACCTTAGCTGTTCAGTCCATAGTTTACAGATTAAGTCAAATGAGGATGGTGAAGCAGAGAAGAATCTTGGTGCTAATTGTAATGCAGGCGTGTCTGCTTAAATTTGAACTTCTTTGGTAATGGAAGTGTGCTGATGGATGCAAATCATGGTGGATAAACATCAACTGAGCAATGACATTATAATCTATCAGGGTTGGAACGACTCTGATGTAAAAGAGCAAGGTATGAATTTGCAATTTTAGGATGGAGCCTAACATACTAGACAAATCTAGCAAGGTAGTCGATGAATGGGTGCTTCGACAAAGGGTAAAGTAAAATTTTGAGCATATTTAGTATAAAGGAGTACTATTTTGGCAACTGCTAGTAAATATGTTTTGGTAAAGAACGATAAGGTAACTCGATAGAGGTCTCTCTAGTAGGATGAAATAAGGCAAAAGATATGGAACTTGCTAAGAATATTTATGGTTTTACCTTTGCGATGAGCTAGCTAGCATTGTTCAGAGCTATAGTAAGGTTGCTGCTTTACGATTGAATGTGAAGTTCAAAGAAATGGATTGAATAAATTTGAGAAGAAGTTGCATAAGTGAATGAAATCATTGGATGAATGGCTTGATAAAAAACCTTTCGAAACTGAGATTTGTTGTTGTGTATTTACTTTTAAGCTAATGTGTAGGTGAATATGAAACTGATATAGGAACTAATTTGTTGGGTGGTTTTATGCCTAGATGAGAAGGAATCTATCAAGCAGTCAAACTAAATGCTTAAATTTTCTTTCTTTTTATTCTTAATATGACAAAATACTCTTTTATTAATTTTATTTTCTGAGAACACGATCTTATTTAGTTAATGGATCAAAACCGGCTTTGAGCCATACATCAACAAGAAACTTTATAATTAAAATAACAATACTTATTTTTTGAGACAAAAAGAATTAAAACACAATTTAAGTTGTTTTTTAAAAATAAAAAATTAAGGTGTTTTGAATCTTTACATTGCTAAAACTTTGAATGTTTAATTCAAATTGATAATAGAAAAAAGAAATTTTCAGGTCCTATTTTCTTTTATTGGATACGCATCATTAATTAACAATATTCCTGGGTTCCCTAAGCCGCACTGTTTAAATTTTTGTTTGATTTTTCTTGGTACTTTCATACGCTGCTGTCCTTAAATCATTATTTATATATACACTGCATTTGGCCAAATCCTTTGACCATCAACTTTTCTTTACCCTTTTTGCTAATCTCAAATGGAGCTTCGAACTAGATGGACTCCCCAATCCAAATCTCCCATCCAAAGCATTATTTCTTCTTCTATTTTCTATATTTGCAGGAATTCTTTGATGCATCGCATTAGCATTTTGTTCTTATAGCTAGCGTACCCATCATTCTTGGTTTTGGAGGGCATCTCTTCGCTCCTTTGAAGGGCTGTGCTCGGTGAGTGCTAGTTTCTTCCTGCTCGGTGAGTGCTAGTTTCTTCCTCCATCCTCTTTTTGCTCCAAAAAAAGATTTTTTGCCACTATTTTCTTGCTTGATTACTTGCTTCTGTTCAATTTTGTGACTCGATTAGGGTTCTGTTCGTGTTCATAAGATTTTCCCCAAATTTTACATATGGGCTTACAAAATTATTTCTTTGTCTAAATGAATCAATAGCCACAGTTTATTTCTGCAAGTATTTCTGCTCAGTGAAGTATCACTCCTTGTTAACTCTCCAAATAATACTGTTAAACATATTCAAAATTGCACATTAGTGAAAAGTCCTTTGGATCTAATTCTATTACCAATCACGTGAAAGGAGCTTGTGTGTGTGCTACACCAATCTTGGAGGCATCATTTAAAGGATCCTTATCAATTTTTTTTAATAATATATATATATATATATATATATATATATAATTCCTTCATTTAGTAGTAACAAGTGTCTAAGTTTAGATATAACTATTATCTTTATTTAATTATATTAGGTGTCTTCGTTTAATTATACCAGGTATATAACAAAAACAATTAACCACATTTGTTGAGAACATTAAGTTGAGCTCTATACATGTTCTTTCCTAGAAGTGAATGTGTGATCAAGGCACCAAAGAAAGCCCAATTTATTGTTTTTCATTCAACTTTTTCTTCTTTTTTTGGCAAATTAGCATGCACACGTTTATTAAAGAGTTTCCTTATCTATTTGGTTGAATTATTTTATGACCAGAATAAGATTTTTCTTATTTTTAATAGAAATTTATGATAATTATGATAGAGTTATGGAAGATGGTGTTAAGGCCCATGGACCCTCCTAACAATAAAATAAAATAATTTAAAAATAATAGAAG
This sequence comes from Hedychium gardnerianum, assembly GCA_038050645.1. NCBI lineage: Eukaryota > Viridiplantae > Streptophyta > Magnoliopsida > Zingiberales > Zingiberaceae > Hedychium > Hedychium gardnerianum. The sequence continues at coordinate 3,511,242 of JBBUKS010000078.1, read as the reverse complement.
ACAATTAATTGTCTTGAAAATAAAGTTTTTAGAGGATGTTATTTAGGGAAAATAATTTGTTAAAAGATTATTTTAAATTTCCTTTCAATATTATTTGCCAAGGGAATTTTCTACTCAGTTGCCTAAATAAATTGATTGTTAGATATAAATTTATTGAAATGTCTCTTTTTTATTTTAAAAAATGTATTTGTATATAATTATGGTAAGTACACACACACATATATATATATACTTTGAGTCCTTTGTTTCTCATAGTCTTTTGCTTCCATTTTTAAATTTCTCTTCATCTACCTCTTTCTTTTTCTGTAAAACACATAGAATAATCGATTTTTGATAAATATATTTCATGAATTGTCAATTAATTTGCTTTTCTACTATTTAGCTTAGGGTTCTCAGGGAATAGCAATGGCTAATCAGAATGAAAACTTAGAAGTGATGAAGGAAAAGGTTGGTTTAGTTTTCACTCTTCTTCTCTGTGTTCTTTTGTTGTCATATACCATTTTCTTCCTATTTTTCAAAATAAAAAGCAATATGGTTTTTTCTTATGTAAATTTCTTTTCACAAATATATGTGATTCTCTTTTTTGAATTAGGGGAAATCTCTTGCAATGGTCATATGCTGGCTTTTAGGAAATGGAGCTCTTTTTTGCTGGAACAGTATGCTAACAATTGAAGATTACTATGTTTACCTCTTTCCGGTACATAGCATTGCAATTGGATTCTTACAAATTATTCCGTTTGACTATTGTTTATGGCAACTAAATTTTTTTAAATTATATATTGTGATACATAAATTGTTAAAACAATTTTCTTGAATGAATGATTTCCCTCTCTTCGTCTCAAATCCAAGAACAAAAACATTTTTGATGGTGAGCCATGAACACCTACTTTGACATATCCACTAGATCCATAAGGCTTTTGGCTGCTAAGAGCAATGATAGAAACAACTAAATCTTAAGATCATGTGTGATGGTTATCTACCCAATTTGAGTGGACAAAAAATATAATGAAAATCAATCCGCGGACAAATTTAAAATTTATCCATTATTTTTTCAGTAGATAAAACAGAGGGAAATGTCTTGGGATTCTTATGCAATCTATTTTTCTCTCATCTGCTCCCTCAAGTAAACAGGACATAAGGTGCCCTCTATCTTTCAAAAGACCCCCAGGGTTAAAAACTAGCAACAACACTTTGTCCTATTCCTCAATATTGTTTCCCAGCCAAGCAACCTGAAAAATGCAATAATAGCCCTAAATAATGTTGTTGTATCCCTGTACTGGAGTTGGATCCAGGTGCGTAGGTGCTTGTGTGCTAAGCCATGCTGCTAAGCGTTGTATCCTACTCAACAATGATAAATGTATGCAATTTATATTTTCGATAATACAAAATTTCATGTATATTAACTTATCATATACTTTATACTCTTTACAGAATCCAAATTCATTTAGGTTTATTTTACTTTATGAGAGGAAAGAGGCCAGGAGGAAAAGCAACACAAATACATGAGCGATCCATAATTCATGTGCAGTTTTCGATACTTTGCCTCTCTCCCTTAGAGTTTTCAGCATCAAACAAAATTTGACATCCTATTCTTGGTTTTTAGCTTGATTTTAATGAATTTGATATTGTTATATTTCTTATGTACCTATGTTAGTTCCTTATTGATGTCATTTCTTCATATTTCAGAAGTATCACCCTACAAGAGTTCTCACAATTGTGTATCAACCTTTTGCACTTGTAACAACTGCCATACTCACATACCATGAAGCAAAAGTTAACACTAGGCAGCGCAACTTAATTGGTTATTCCTTGTTTTTCCTATGTTCGCTTTGTCTTATCGTGGTAAGCTCCTATTCTATGGCAATTTTTTCTAAAATTTCAGTTTAGAATGTAATTTTCAGCACTGAAAGGTTACATGCAGTTGGACGTTGCTGCATCTGGCAAAGGAGGGATTGGAGTTTTTATCAGTATATGCATTATCAGTGCAGCTTTTGGTCTTTCTGATGGTTTTGTTGAGGGGGGAATTGTGGGTGACTTGTCCATGATGTGCCCAGAATTCCTTCAGGTAATTAAGATTAACTTATGAAACATAATTTTTTTTCCCCATTAAAGTCCAAAGAAACATTGTTGCATCCCAATGAGCTATCAAACTCTTCATTCAATATTACAGTCATTCTTGGCTGGGCTAGCAGCCTCTGGAGCTTTAACTTCTGCGTTGAGGCTAATCACAAAGGCAGCTTTTGAGAACTCGCAAAATGGTCTCCGCAAGGGTGCTAGTAAGTGAACTGTAAATGATGAGGATAACATTTTTGGTGCATGCAGCATCAGTCACTAATTACACAATCGTTTTCCAGTAATGTTCTTTGCAATTTCAACAATTTTTGAGCTACTGTGTGTGCTGCTCTATGCATTCATCTTCCCTAAACTGCCAATTGTCAAGTATTTCCATTCAAAAGCAGCTACAGAAGGATCACTTACTGTAGTTGCTGATCTTGCTGTTGCTGGAGTCCAAACATCTAATAATCAGGGGGTGGGTCATTTTCTTTCAAACGGGTTTTAAGTTTCAAGCGATTCCATCGTGTTTGCCTGGTTTTCATAACTAATCAATGACTATCGCAGGCAGAAGAGAGATTAAGCACTAAACAACTCTTAGTCCGTAACTTGGACTATGGAATTGATTTGGTCCTGATATTTGTCTTGACATTATCAATTTTCCCAGGTTTCTTGTCTGAGGATACTGGATCCCACAGCCTGGGTTCATGGTAAGGATTTTACCTATATTTTAGAACATCTATACCATGCCTACATTCTTCAAACCTTGTCACTGTATAACTAAAAATTTTATATCATATCATCATTTTGAGCGTAGTTCAGCCTTCAGAATTGTGTCATTGCCGAGTATAAATTATAGTAAACGTTATTCATTTTTTGATTCAGGTATGCGCTGATTTTGATTGCAATGTACAATGTTTGTGACCTTATTGGGAGATACGTACCTCTTATTGAATCCATCAAATTAACCTCGAGAATAGGACTTATGTCTGCAATCCTTTCGCGTTTCGTGTTCATTCCGGCATTTTACTTCACGGCGAAGTATGGCGATCAAGGTTGGATGATTATGTTAACATCAGTCTTGGGACTAACCAATGGCTATCTTACTGTTTGTGTTGTCACTGAAGCACCCAAAGGATACAAGGTTAGTGAATCTAATATCTTCTGCGTCTCTTTATAACTTCTATAAAAACATGTATCAAAGTGATGTTTTGAAAAATGCACTGATTGATTGTGCAGGGACCAGAGCAAAATGCCTTGGGGAATCTACTTGTATTCTTTCTTTTAGCCGGTATAACATTAGGGGTTTCCTTTGATTGGCTATGGCTCATAGGCAAAGGCTGGTGATTGATGCAATGCTTAACTAGTTGCATAGATACCGATTGTGTCTGGACAAAGAAAGGATTCTGAGTTTAGAAAAAAAAAAAAAAGAAGAGGATTTTATGATTATGTTTAGGTTGTCATCCATTGCAATGTAGCATTATGGAGAGTTTAATATCCGAATAGCTTATGTATAATTGATTTATTGTTGCCTTATAAATAATCTTGATGAGTTTTTGTTCCGTTAGACGATACACGTCTTCTGTCTTATTGGTGTGGTGCAGTAATAAAATATTCAAAAATAAATAAGAGGATCAAAATTTAATTTTTAATAGATGATTCTAAGGGTCAGTTTAAGTGTGCACAAGTTCTTTGCATTTATCGAATGGGTAAATTAAGGGAAAATTATTTACCTTGGATGAAATTGGGAAGCTTGAAAATGTGAATTATTATTTTTAAAAAATATTCTCATTATTCCATTAGAAATATACTAGTTGTTTGGTTTGCCCTCTTAAGATATGTAGTTCTTGATTTGAGTTAGAATGTCTATTAAATAATTTAAATAGATTAAATTAAAATTTTATTAATATATTTAAAAGCATAACGAGTTGATCCGAACAAGTTACGAGTCTAAGTGGATTGATTTATGATGAGCTCGAATTGAGAAGAAATATTTTTTAAAAAAATAAAAATAAAAATAAAAAATTCAATGAATTCATAAGTTAATTAGCTTAATGTGTCATCTAATTTTTATTTTTATTATATATATATATTTTTAAATGTTTTGATAAATTTATGAATTAATTCATTTAATCCGTAATTCGATTTCTCAATCCGTCGGGACGACGGATCTGACAGTTAAAACCGACAGTTGGGAATATACACGCTCCACGAAAGGAGTTGTTCCATCATCAAATTATTCTTGGAAATGACAAAGTAAACGGATGCGTTGGCGCCGGAGAAAAAGTAAGCTCTGAAACAGAGTCCCTGCTGTACATGTTTTATTGCAGTACATCATTGACGAGGCAAGGAGGTGACGAATTGTACGAGACCATAGTCATATAGTACATCGATTCCAGAAAAAAAAACGATAAGACTATGGCTGCAGTACAAAGGATGGTCAAGTCGTATCCATGGTCCGATGGGAAGTACAGATTTGGGCAACGGACAAGGTGGAAAGCTCCAGCAGTCTATATATATGAACAGATCAGGGAAGAAAGGTTAACCATGAGCATCTGGATCAAAGGCACCATTGAGTGCAGCGTTGATGAGGTCCAATTCCCATGCCATCATCTTCTTTAAGGGTTTGGCAAGGCAGGAATTCACCAACGCTGCCTTCAATAATGCCTTCGACATCTGGGAAGAATGAAGCAGAAGCAGATCTAATTCACTTTTGTGTTTCTTTTCCTCCTCTTTTTTTTTCTCAGTTACATCACAGAGGTCGTTGGTCTGCCCTTTGCCATCTGATGCCTCTGTTTACCCTAACAAAGGTTCTGTTTACTCCAACTAAGGGAAAGAAGAAAAAAAGGACCATTCCTCTGTTTATTTGTCGAAGGACACAGGAAGAATGTCCCGTAAGAATTCAACAAGTTCGTTTTCCCAACGAAGCAGTTCCATTCATAAACGGGGAGAGGCGAGAGAAAGAGGAAAGGAAACGTGGAAGCTTCGCCTCGACACTTTGCTACTCTCCTCCAGTCTTTTCTTTCCTTTCTTCTTCAAGGAATATACCATTAATCCTCATTCCTTCTCCCCTCATTCCCTCCTTCACCTGCATTTGGTTGTATCCTCTCGTGTTGCTATAGATTCTCTTGAAATGAAGTAGTGGAAATATACGGTTAAAAGTGAAGTAGATCCAATTGCTATTAAGTTCCTGGGAGATTTAGTAGATCTACTCTCTGGAAGCACTTTTATAGGTGGTGTGATGATCCTCTAATAATTAATCAAGGGATTTAAAGTTCGAATTTCAGTTACGATGCTACGATGCATTGTAAGAAATTTTTGTTCCAATGAAAAGTGAATTTTAGAATACTGATCATTTGTATAAGTCTTCATTAGCGTTTCTCGATTTATTTTGATGGTCGATGGAAAATTTTCGTAGGGTCAAATCAATCATTTCAAATATGATGTTATTCAATATGATTAAAGTTTTTTTTATGGGTTAAAAATGACTTATAAGAAAGACGCATCAATTTAGAAGTTTGATGGATTTATAGATAAGTTTAAAGTCAAATAAATTGTTAAGAGATAAAAATAATAATAATAAATATTACTATTATATTCTACTTAGGAGTGCAAAGCCTCGAGTACACGGTGGTAAGTTATTCCCTACTCAAATATTTATTATTCAAATTTTAATTTTAATAAGACGAAGAATTTGAGACGTTCACAATTAACACGAAGTCATTTGTGTTTTTAGATTTGTCTATTGTATGATGTGTGAGATTGAGTCGTTCGTATATAAAATGAGTTGGATCATACAAATTAAATATTTATATTATAAAAAATAATAATTAGACGTGCACACGCTCTAGGTTGCGATGCAACGATAAAACACTTTCATAATTAATCAAGCATTTACAAATTAATTCTTAGCTACGGCGCATTATTAAATTAATTTTTTTATGAGAAGATAATCTTGAAACGTTGATTGTGGAGCGATGAATCATACTTTCGAATTTCTTTGATGATTAATAATTTTTTTTATGAAATTAATTGATCATTTGTAGAATTAATTAATTAATTCGACCTAGATTATATAAAAAACATAATTAGAAGTGCAAACAAATCTAGGTAATTGGAAAAATATTTAATTTATATCTAAAATTATCGAATTCAAATCGAGGGCTCTTAAATCAAATTTTATTTATTTTTATATCATTTTAATTTTAATACATTCGAATAACATAATCAAATTTAAAGTTAAGTTATTTATCATCTCTTGAGGGCTATTAGAAAATTCATTTTTTAATATATCAATTATTTGAATTAAATTAGTTTGATTTTGATTTTAAATTTTGAAATTAAGTTAAACTAATTAAATTATTTTTTAAAAAAAATAGTTAATTTGGATAAAACCGAATTAATTAATTTTTTATCGATTTGATTTATTATATTTTAATAATAATAAATTGATTGATTTCATTAGTAAAAAAAATTCAATTAGAATAAATTTAATTTTAATCCTAATTGCATCGTGGTAGATATTAATTCTTATTTATTATTTGCTAATTTTACTAAATGACAATAGCATTTCTTAGCTTGAATCATGCTTAATTGATGGACTCTGTATTTAAAAGATATGTGCATCACCAAAAGATATTGGGTTTTTAGATTATCTATCATGAATATTTTCTAATTTATCCTGATAATTGATAAAAAATTTCATGAAATCAAATTAATCATTCCAAATTCGATATTATTTAATTCATCATTTTTTTAATCATGCTTAAACTACAACTATAATTCACTTTTACTACTAATCATTGCTTGTAACAAATTTTACACATATAACATGAATATTAAATAAAATACATTTTTGATTGTTTATTGGTCTCTTGCTAGACTTAATCAAGAGTACTTATTTACTAATATCTTACACTCGATTAGACACTAATGAGCGGATGATTGTACCCATGATGAGCTTAAATGGAATTGAAGGATTAAGTCCATATTAATGGACTTAAATTTTCATAAGATGAACTTATACTTGATTAATATATACATAACTAATTTTTATTAAGGAAACTAAACTCAATTAAGTAATTTAATATTTTATACATATAAAAGGGATTTGGATCAAATAAATGTGGATTCAATATGTAGATCTGTTAACTAGATTCATTAACATTAATGGGTTGTTAATGATATATGAGTTTTATGTGAATGGTCCCTATAAGATGAACTTGATATATAATGGAAGAAGCTCATTGATTTGAGCATCTTGAATCAAGAGGGTTTTTTGAGAGCTTCTTCTTCCTTGAACTCTTTCCCATTGAGATCAAGCTTCGGATTGCCGCCCACTCCTATAGAAGCCTTCCGCTACATTGTAAGAACTCCGGCGACAAGTAAGATACAATGACTCTTGTAATGGATTCAGGTTAGCCATTGTTAGCCATTGTTAGCCATTGTATTTGGATTTCAGTTTTAGCCTTATGATTGATGATAGCTAGATCTTGTTGTAGATACATCCTTTAGTTTTATTTTAATGTATCACAATCCTTTCAATTGCTATCAGAGCTTAGGATTAATTTATTGTTAATTTTTAAGGAGTAAGGATTATTTCGATGATTTAAAAATATACATCGATTTCATATGGATTAGTGAATCTATATATATCCATCTAACATAGCATTGGAAATCCCTAGGATATAACCTAGATTTCATATTTTTCGCATTATCCGCAAAGAACGCAAATAACGGCTAAATTTTAGGATTTTTCGAGCTAAAAAATCGTGTTCAGAAAATCAGGTTTTCTGATATCAATTCACAATTGATTGATCTGCGTGAATTTGGGTTCAGAATGCTCCTAAGTCGATTGGGTGATCAACTGGTGTTTACTAATCGATTGTCATAAGGGCCAATCGATTGGGATGTCCAAAATCGTGCACAAAAAGGGCTGAAATCGATTCGATGATCGATTAGTGTTCACTAATCGATTGGGCGATCAATTGGTGTTCACCAATCGATTGCCATGAGGACCAATCGATTGCTAAAACCTGGGTTGTGAACTGTAGGGTTCCAAATCGATTGGGCAAATCGATTGGTTAACATCAATCAATTATCATAAGGAGTCAATCGATTGTTGAATTTGAAGTCGGATACAGAAGGTCTCAGAATCGATTGGGCTGATCGATTGGTGTTCACCAATCGATTGGCATAAGCACCAATTGATTGCAGTTCATTGAGTTGTCCACAGAAGGTCTCCAAATTGATTTGTGGATCGATTGGTGTTCACCGATCAATTGGGGTAGATGAACTTGTGAACAGAAGCCTTCTAAGTCTATCAGGGAAATCAACTATTGTATACCAATCGATTGTTGATTGTCGTGTCCTGGAATTGGCACATAAGGTGTGTCAATCAATTGCAGCTTATTGGCAATCGATTGAGCAGTTGGTAGCTGATACCAATCGATTGATAACTGAACTTAGCTCAGTTTTGAGCGATTCTTTCCTGTATTCTTTCTCGTTCTTGCTGCTTAGTCAAACCTATAATATCGCTGAAGCGCTAGGAGTATTAGCGTAGAGGGATGTATATTCATGCTAAGGGTGATTAGCCCAAAGAAAAGTCATTCTTATGTCGGATGTATGTTTAAGGAAGCTCACAAATTAAGTTAAACTTTTAAGTCATGCGCATATTATGTCGGCCCAAAGGAAGGAACACTATATGACCGATTAAAAGTATTATGAGTGATGCTTGAGAACATAAGCTAACTAAGGAAGCTCATACATAATGTAAATTATGCGCATAGCATGTCGGCCCAAAGGAAGGCACGTTATGTGACAGATGAAGGAAGATATGAGTTGTTTGGAGAGTACTAATAGCAAGTTATGATTTAGTCCAAATACTTAATGTAATGTTGCACTAGGTATCTCATTTAATGCTCATAAAATTGCATGTTTATTTGTTGCATTTTGTTATTGCACAATTATAAAGTTACATGCCTTATTTGTTAAATTATTATTGCACAACTATAAAGATACATGTCTTGTTTGTTAAATTGAGCTATGCTCTTTTCTTTTATTTAATAGTACTCTCAATGTCCGCCAATTTGAACAACATCACCATGCTTACTGACACAAATTTCGAACAATAGCAAAAGCATATTACTTTTATGAGGCTACATGGATCTAGACTTTGCTTTTAGGCATGATCGCCCTGCAACTTTAACTAGTGATTCTACTGTGGATCAATAGGTAATTTATAAAAAGTGGGAGCGATTAAATCACATGACTTTAATGATCATTAAGATGTTCATTTTGGAATCACTTAGGGGGTTCAATAACTGAGAATGAGAATGTCAAAATCTTCATTAGGGAGTTAATAGACCGATTCGCCTCAAACGAAAAAGATCGAGACTACTATACTTCTCGTGAAGTTAATATCCATGCGGTATAATGTGAAGGGTAGCATAAGAGAGTACATTATGGAGATGTCAAACTTGATTACAAGGCTTAAGACACTAAAGTTAGAAATGTCTAAAAGCGTCCTTGTGAACCTCATCCTAATCTCTCTGCCTACACAATTCACTGCCTTTAAGATAAGTTACTATACTCAAAAGGAGAAGTGGACACTAAATGAGCTCATAGCTCAGTGTGTACAAGAAGAAGAGAGATTGAGGCATGACATATCTCATAGTGCTCACTTTGCATCCTCATCTCAGTTTCAAATAAGAAGAAGAGAAAGAGTAAGGATAAACAACTTGCAGTGACAGGGGCTTCAGGGCATGAGGTGCAAAAGCAATAAGATCCGAAACCAACTTGTTACTTTTGTAAAAAGAAAGGTCATCTGAAGAAGGATTACCCCAGATACGTCAACTGGCGTGTCAAGAAAGATATACTTATCAACTTTGTCAGTTTATAAGTCAACCTAGCTATTGTATCTAATAACACTTGGTGGATAGATACTAGTGCAACTACTCACATAAGTGTAACTATGTAGGATTGTCTCAGGAGTCGAATGTCAATTGATACTAAAAGATTCATCTATACTGGAACTGGCAAGAAGACAAAAGTAGAGGCAATAAGTGTCTTTAGAGTTTGTTTAGGGAACAATGCATTTTTGAATTTGGAAAATACATTTGTAGTGCTGTCATTTAGACGAAACTTAATTTCTATTTCATATTTGGATAAATCTGGATACACTTGTTCATTTGAAAATAAAAAATTTAGTATTTTTCTAAATTCTATTTTGTGTTGTACTGGTTCCTTAATTGACAAACTATACAGATTGGATACTAAAATACATGTGGATAATATTGTGATGCATAGTATAAGTGTGAAGTGTGGTGTGACAAATGAAAATTCATCCATATTATGACATAAGCGTTTAGGGCATATCTCTAAACAATGCCTAAAAAGGTTAATGTCACTAGGAATTCTCGATTCCCTTAATATGTTAAATTTTAGAATCTTCATTAAGTGTATCAATGGGAAAACAACTAACAAAAATAATAAAGGTTCAAGACAGAGTAATGGTGTCTTAAAGCTAATACATAAGGATATATGTGGATCATTCCCTAAAGCTTCTTGGAACGATCAATCATACTTTATTAGCTTTATAGATGACTATTCCCGATATGGATACTTGTACATTATTCATGAAAAATCGCAATCCTTGGACATGTTCAAAACCTTCAAAGTCAAAGTTGAAAATTAACTTGGTAAGAAGATTAAGGCTATCAGATCAGACCGTAGTGGTGAATACTACAATAGGTCTAATGGATTAGGTGAACAACGTCTTGGGTCATTTGCGGATTATCTTGCTGAATGCGGAATCGTGATGCAATATAACATGCCTGGGACACCTCAGCAGAATGGTATAACAGAGTGATGAAACTGGACCCTAAAAGACATGGTAAGAAGTATGATTGCATTTTCTTCTCTACCGGAGTCTTTATGGGGTGAGACACTCAAGATTGCGGTCTACTTACTCAATAGAATTCCTAGTAAGGCGGTAACAAAATTTTCATACGAGTGATGTATAGGTAGAGCGCCTAGTCTTAGACATCTTTACATGTCTGGGATTGTCCAACTGAGGCTAAGCCATATAGGCCTAACGAAAGAAAATTGAACTTAAGAACCATTAGCTGTCATTTTGTAGGATATTTCAAAAACTCAAGTGGCTTCAAGTTTTACAACTTCTTGAGTAGATCCTTTTTTGTGATGGGTAATGCCAAATTCATTGAGAATTATGGGAGCGACAAAGTTAGAGAAATATTATTTGAGGAGAACATTGGTGATCCTAATATGGTAACTATTGATACAGCTGATAGTGATATGGTTATCATTTCACATACAGTTGAAGCTGCATAACCGGAAAGGACAATTGATCACGATATTTTCATGTCACCTCCAATACAATTGGAAGGTACATCAGCTCAAATAGAGGTATTACCTCCTATGGTTGAGTATGACTTCTAATTACCTCAAGATTAAGTGTCACTAAGGAGATCGACGATGTCTCATGATTATGAATATCTCCAAGAGTATGAGTTTGATATAGGGTTGGAAGATGATCTCACATCTTTCCAAGAAGTCAAACAATTCCCTCATCCGGAAAAATAGATCGAAGTCATGAGGGAAGAGATGAAGTCTATGGCAGATAACGAAGTTTGGGAACTTGTTTGAAAGTGTGAAACTTGTTGGTTGTAAATAGATATTTAAAATCAAACGAGATTCACATGGCAATGTCAAAAAGTATAAGACATGCCTAATCGCCAAGAGATTCACTCAAAAGGAGGACATTGATTACAAGGAGACTTTTTTGCCGGTTTCGATGAAAGACTTCCTTAAGATAATCATGACACTTATAGCTTATTATGATCTAGAGCTACACCAAATGGACGTAAAGACTGCATTTCTCAATAGAAACATTGAAGAAACTATATACATGTTGTAACCAGAGAACTTTGAATTAAGAGATTCAAAGCACCTAGTATGTAAACTAAAGAAATCCAATTATGAGTTAAAGCAGATATCTCATCAATAGTATCAAAAGTTTGATTAAGTAGTTTCTTCATATAGTTTTAAGGAGAATCCAGTTGATCAATGTTTGTATATCAAGTTCAGTAGGAGCAAGTTTATTATACTTGTTCTGTATATGGATGATATATTGTTGGCAAACAATGATAAGGGTCTGCTGTTAGAAAATAAGTCATTTTTATCAGGTGAATTTTAAATAAAGGATTTTGGTGATGCATTCTTTGTTTTAGACATACAAATTATTCGTGATCATTCAAGGTGCATACTTGGACTATCACAAAAGATCTATATATAAAATATGCTCATTCAGTATGACCTGCAAAATTATGCTCTCGGCGACACACCTGTATCAAAGGGTGATAGACTTGCTTGCAACAATATCCACATCATGAACTTGAGATTAAAGAAATGCAGCAATTTTCCTATGCATCGGTAATAGGGAGTTTGATGTATGCTCGAGTATGTACATGTTCGGATCTTGCGTACATTATGAGAATGTTGGACAAATATTTGAATAACCTTAGACCAGAGGATTAGAAAGTTGTAAAAAGGGTTATGCGGTATTTGTAAAGAACGAAGGATTACATGCTCACATATCAGATATCAAGTCATCTGGAGATTATTGGATATTTAGACTTCGATTTTACTAGATGTTTAGATAGTAGGAGGTTCACCTTAGGTTATGCCTTTATGATGGCGAAAGGGGCTATATCCTGAAAAAACGTCAAACAGACGCTAATAGTTACTTCTACTATAGAGGCAGAGTTTATAGCCTATTATGAACCTTCCAACCACGGAATATGGATGCGAAATCTCATCACAGAGTTACAGATCATTGGGGCATTGACAGGCCATTAAGAGTCAACTGTCATAATAAAGCTATAGAATTATATTCCAAGAATAACCATAGTTCGTCGAAGTCTAAACACATCAATATAAAGTTTCTAACGGTAAAGAAAGAGTTCAGAGTAATCAAATTATAATAGAGCATATAAGGACAGATTTCATGTTAGCGGATTCACTCACTAAAGGCTTATCACCCAAGTTGTTTAATCAGCATGTGCTGAATATGGGGGTTCTTCCTTTCGATGAAATACCCATTTGGTAGGAATCTATTTTTTGGATGTAATGCTCTATATTAATGAACACATGTATTTCTTTGGCTTATTATACGTACTAAAGTTTGCATATGTATGAGGTTTTGACTCTCTGATATAAAGACATCATGATTTACTATTACGATTTTGCATACGGTATTTATGAATGTGATGTATGACTCAATTTTGAGTCATAAGGTTGAATCGTGATTTACCATTGCAATTTAGTATAAAGTTTTGGTAAATATGATTTGGAGTCAGTTTAGGTCACAAGGAGGACTTATTGAGAATATGCATTTATATATCACATTTTGTGTCATTGTTGTACTACATATCTATATTTGATCTATGTCGTTAATGATATTAATACTGTGGTTACTGTTGGGTCTGGTTACAGTTATAGTAACTCTGATTTCTTTAGTCTTGTATTAATTGATTTAATGGACCAGATTGTTTAAAAGGGTATTTAAACCATAAACTTTGGCATGTTGAGCTCAACTAAGGGGTTGTGTGGTGTATAAAGATTAAGTATAACCCAAGTGAGAGATTGAAGGATTAAGTCCACATTAGTGGACTTAATCTCCATATATAAGGTGAACTTATACTTGATTAACATACACATAACCAATTGCCATTAAGGAAACTAAATCCAATTAAGTGATCTAATGATTTATGCATATAAAGGGGTTTGGATTAAATAGATGTGGATTTAATGTGTAGATCCGTTAACCCAGTTCATTAACATTAATGGACTGTTAATGATGTATGAGTTTTATGTAGATGGTCTTATAAGATGAGCTTGATATATAAGGGAAGAAGCTCATTGATTTGAGCATCTTGAATCAAGAGGATTTTTTGAGAGCTTCTTCTTTCTTGAACTCTTTCCCATTGAGACCAAGTTTCGGATTGTCGCCCACTCCTGTAAGAAACTTTCGCTGTATTGTAGGAACTCTAGCGACAAGTAAGATAATGACCCTTGCGATGGATTCAAGTTAGCCATTGTTAGTCGTTGTATTCGGATTTTAATTTTAGCCTTGATAACTAGATCATATATGCATCATTTAGTTTTATTTTAATGTATTACAATTCTTTTAAGAATATCTATACCTCATAGAGTAGAAAGAGAGAGAAAATGTCACACACTCAATCTTTTTATAAAAATATTAAGTTGTTATATTCTTGATAATATACTGTGAAAATAGTATTTATTTTTTATTTATCTTACTATTTTTATTTGTTAGTATTTTAATTTTCTTAGAAGGAAGTCTTCACGTAAATATAGAATTATTATCGTATGAATTAAAAGTTATTATTAGAGTCTCATAAATATTTTCTTATAAAGTGTATAATAAATTTTTCCTCGAAATCTACATTGATGAGAATTTTGTGCATCAAATTATCTTCTTTTTTTTAACTATTTTTATCTTTTTGCTATTGCATTCTACTAACTATTTCTTTTTATATTTCGTTCCTAAATTTATATGAGAATGTCGAGGGTGTTGTCTAGATTATTAGATTACATAAATAGACTTTGTCGAAGGCGTACAGCTTTTTATGAATTTATCGTTCATTTTACTGCTGCTTAACTATGTACGAGTTTCTTTTCAATATGTCATCATCAATTTAAAAGTTTATTTTGTTAGTTCTATCACCTGCATACTTATAAATCTTTTGGAATGAATGAACAGGGCCTATTTTTCTAAACATAACTTGCGCTTTAATGTACTTGGTTATATATATATAACTAAATTTAACTACTTCAACTTCATAAGACACTTCTACTTATATATTATAAAAAATAATTAATTAAGTTGGATAAATAAAAAATACTAATAAAGATTTATCCAAATAATTAATATTCTTAGGCTTATTTTTCATTGAAGATTTTTTTATTTATAATGTATCGCAGCTAAGATTCGAATTTTAAATCTTTTGATTATTCATTGAAAGATCTAATCATTACACCGAAACATCTACTTATATATTATAATCCATATGAAAGGTAGTAATAAAAAAATAAACTTAATTTAAAGGATATATTAAGCTACATCATATAAAAAACTTCTTCACAGATCATAATGGATAAATTTAACAATTATACACAATACACAACCACTGCGATGAGACAGAAACTTATTTCAATCCATGCATTAACGGGCCAATATAAATAAAAATAAAAAACACAAGTGATGAACATGTAAACCAACGCATTCACAACTTAACACATATATAATTAAATAACCTACTCCTGTGCTTAATTCTGTGCATAATTAATGCCTTAATTACTCCCAGTCTTATCTTTTATACCTTAACCTCTCTCTCTCTATATATATATACTTGTGTTTCTACATGTAGTGATCAGCAAGATGAGACACATCCGGAATCTGGAACTCCAAAAATTTGCTGCAACTCTCATTCTCTCTACTACTGTTGTTGATGCAATTATATGTTGAAGTTGGAGAGTTCGAGTTATTCGAATGTGTTGCAGTTGCAGCATATGCCAGGTTATGACAGGTGATTTGGTTATCAGTAAACCCAACAAGGCAACTGAAGCTCTCTGTGCTCAACTGGGGAAGAGAATACGCCTGAATGTTGTTACTGTTGCTAGTAATTCGTTGCTCCTTTATGAGTCTATCAACATCTTCAATTTGTGATAACATGCCATCATTCCACAAGTTTGTGTCCCTACCTCCGAACAGGATCTGATCATCATCAGGTTGGGCAACAACTTGAGTGGTGTAATTATGTATCTGATTGTTCTGGAGTATTATTTGATCATCTAACACTTGTTGAGAAACGAGTGGTCGGTCAGTGAACTGCTGGTTGTTTAAATAATCACTTGAACTTTGATCAGAATTTTGAGAGGATGGGATCAGATTTGTAGCTAACACATTCATCATGAGCTCTCTTTTGAGCAGAGGCTGAAGGCCTAGTAATCGACACAGAGTCATGATCAAGGCAGATGGATTGCACAAGGAAAGCTGTCTCAAAAGTGAGGAGAAGTCAAGGTGAGAATATGGATCACTCCCTATTCTAGCAAGCCTTTTCCGAATGTGAGTGTTCCAGTAATTCTTGATCTCGTTGTCGGTTCTTCCCGGTAAATGAGAAGCGATGGTCGACCACCTGATGATCGATATATCACAGTAATTATAAGTTTATTTTGGGTTGCTCAATGTAAAATTTAAGATCGATCAGAGTAGTCTTACTTGTTGCCCAAAGTCCTATGTAATTGGACAATTGTCTCCTCTTCTTCAAAGGAGAACTTTCCCCTTTTAATGTCAGGCCTCAGATAGTTTGTCCATCGAAGCCGGCAGCTCTTGCCACACCTCGCAAGGCCTATCAATTAAAATATATAATTACTGGCTTTACATAATTAAAAAGAAGTTAATTTTAATTCATGATTATTAAGATATAATTAACTAACCAACGAGAGCAATTTACCAGCTTTTTTGGGAACAGAACGCCAGCTCCCAATGCCATGCTTTTGTATGTAGTCAATCAGCTTCTGGTCCTCTTCAGACGCCCATGGCCCCTTCTTCAACCCACTCTTATCCAAGCAAAGTGTTCTTCCCATCAATGCAATTACAAACTCGATCGATCCAAGAGAAGAGAATTATTATTATAAACTGGACTCTGCAGTGCTCCTTTTCCAAGAATAATTTGGAGAACGTAACACAGAGA
Source organism: Hedychium gardnerianum (assembly GCA_038050645.1). Taxonomy (NCBI): domain Eukaryota; kingdom Viridiplantae; phylum Streptophyta; class Magnoliopsida; order Zingiberales; family Zingiberaceae; genus Hedychium; species Hedychium gardnerianum. The sequence continues at coordinate 3,494,392 of JBBUKS010000078.1, read as the reverse complement.
CGTAGGAAGTGTCGAAGAGCTGCGACATTATATAGACAGGGTGAGGGAGGATGCATGTTGTAAAAAGTCACAAGGATTTGGTGCCGGCCTTTGCATCCATGTCGGTGCCTTTGGCGATCCGTCTTCCCTCCTGATAGGTCCTTATCCGGGCAGGAATGCAATTACTGGCAGCTAATTTTTATGTCAGAAATTTATTTTACTTAGTAGGATTGAAATAAAAATTATAAAAAAAATTTATTGAAAATTTTCCTCTGTTCTTTTACAATGATGAATTATATTTCTTTTTCTTACTTACTTCGAAAAATAATAAGAGGAGTTATTATTTTTCTTTTATTTATCTAATAGACAAATATATTTATAAATTTATCGATGAATCATTTTTTTTTTTTACTTTCGTCTAAATCGTGTGAAAAATAATTTCCTTCTTCAATATTTCAACGTGTACAATTATTTCTCGTAGTCGTGACTGACCTTATGCGATCGCAATTAATGACTTGTGCAACGTTCTCTTCTTGCCAATGACCCTGTGCGATGTCTTCTTACTATCGATGACTCCACGAGGGCACCAAAAGGATTACTTATTTTTCATATTATCCATCCGTCAATTATTATGATATTATATTCAAAAAAAAAAATTATTACTATTATAGGATTGATTTTAAAAATCAATAGTGTTGATTTCGATCATTATATTAATTTTTAAAAATTAATATTTTTAAATATAATGTGGATAAAATATAAAATAAATAAGTTCTTCATAAAATTTTGAAAGTTAAATATAACTTTTAAAATTTTTACAATTTTAAATACACCTTTTAATCAATTAAATAAAAAGTTTATTTAACCCATTAAAATTATCTTTTGCACTTTCAAAATCCAATCCGGTTCTAATTTTTTAATCTGTCCCTAGTTAGAAATACTTTAAAATTATTATAATCTTCAAAAATAAATTTATTTATATTAGGAGGAATTTTTGTAATGGACAAAATTTGAAAATATTAATTATTAGAATAAGTTTTCACGTGTAATTTTTTGATTTATTTTAATAATTAATAAAAAAAATATCTTAAAATTAAATTAATCATTTTAAAAATTAATTAGATTGAAAGTTTTAATATTTAGTATTAATTAAAAAAAAGTAAATTTATTTAAATTTAAACAATTAGATTAATAAGTAGCATGTACTCCTACCTAGGTAGAGAAAAGATATTTTTTTGATAAGAAATATAATAAAATATTATTTAATTTTGAAAATTAATCGGTAACAGCCTTTTGATTTTTATTTTTTTCTAATAATTGAAGTCAAGAGGAAAATCCACGTAGCATAACTAGTTGCAATACCGTAATGGGACGTACGAATGTACATATACGATGATAAAAAAAAAAAATTAATCAAATCAGATATCGTTGGATCTGGGATAACCAATCTGGTCTCATGAAAATTTTTCATAGGTCACCAGGATAAATCGAAAAGTACTAATAAAAACCCATCCAAATGATTAATATTCTTAGGTCCGCTTTTTATTGAAGGAAAAATTTCCTATAATACGCCGTAGTATTGTAAGCGACGAGCATTTCATATTTTTGTCACCACGATCATAAACAAAATGAAATATTTATTTTTAATATTTTTATTAATTTATTTTTAAATTAATATGAAAAAAATTAATTATAAAAATTAATTTACTAATCAATATATAAAAGAGATAAAAATTTAATTATTAATCGAATTTAAAATTTAAATTTTATAATAATAATATTTATACATTAATCATCGGTTCATTTACATATTATAAATTTATATATATAATTATTATAATAATAGGATAAATTTTTTATAATAAAATAATAATTAATTCATATTTTTTGAATTTTTTTTATCTCTGGTTATTTAGGTTATAAATTAATTTTATAATTTATTTTTATTCGTATAATTTTAAAATGAATTATGAAAAATATTTAAAATAAATATTTTACTATACTGATTATGATCACGTGTCGCCTTTACCCATGCGTGACATTGCGGTCTTCCAATGGTAATTATGATGGCGTATGCCACTTGGGTGTAGATTTATTTTCTCTTCAGATAAAAAAAATATATATATAACTAATTAAATTGTTTGTCAAACATTAATTAATGATTACTCTTATTAATGAAGACTTGAAATTATGAGCGTAATATTGATTAGTGACAAAGATGTTTTTTTTTTGTCAGTCGATTAAAAAATAATAATTTGCAAGTGTCCTTTAAGACCCATCACTTTAGCTTAACTCTTTGGGGAAACACAGGAAATTTTATTTTTCTTATAATGACAAAAGCATAGGTAAGAAATTGCAGGTTGTCTTAATCTAGGAGGGAGCCTTTTTTTTTTTTTGCCCAAAAATATTTTGAATGATTTGAAAACACTTTTTTAATTCTAAAAGAATTTATTTATATTTACTTAATAATAAAAGTATAAGTATATACAAAATAAACAAACTTAACACTAATAAACTCAGTTTATTAATATTTATTAATAAAACTCATAAATAATTTATTATTTAACTTATTTTTTTATTAAGCTATTTAAAATTTTAATCATAAATTTATTTTTCAAATTTTATTTAAATATATAAAAGCATAGTTTATAATTTTAAATGGTCTAAAATATAGCATAAGTTAGGTGTAAGTCCAAATGATAAGGATAATATAATAATGATAAATTTAATTAGCTTCAATGACTATTCCTGGTATCGTCTTGATTTCATGAAATTTTTTTATTGATTATCCCTCAACGCCCTCGTCAGTTCGTCCCAGACCAATACGGAGGAAGTAAATCACGGGGGTTAGTCTAGCCAGCTCGAACAGTAACTAGTGCATAAGGGGGCAGGAACCTGGTTACTAGCCAGGATTTGATTTCTAAACCTCATTATGACAATACTTCGTACACTAGTCAATAGTTTATTGGGATAAGGATAATATAATAATGTTATTAGTGGAGCTGGTATTGAATACGTGCACAGAATACAAATATTTACAATATTTCATCGTGCATGTTTGAACTAACTTAGATTTTGCGGGACGGGGCCATCGTAATGTAGTGGTCTTCGATCTCATTTATGTTTAATTAATAATAATAATTAACCACAGTCCTTTTCTACTTTTGGCAGGTTACAGTACAGGTTCATCATTTTCTTGGTCAGAAGTCACATTCGTTACTTGCCATATTTCCCACACCAATAACTAATTAGAAACACACGACTTACTGTGAAGTGAAAGATATACTTGGTCTTTGATACAAGAAACGCACAATCATCTGAAGCTCAATAAGTTGATTAAGGGAAATGAAAACAAAAGAATCAAAGGCATGTGAAGAACAAATGTAGCACCTCAATTGAAAGAAAACAAAACTACAAGACTTAGGAAATCTTCTTGATCATTCCAACCAAGTTGGGCATGGGTTTTGATAATGTTAGAATTGGAATTAGGATCATATCCGCCATCATATTGCATTCTTGATCATGACAAAATTAGGGTTATGGTCACATCAACTAATTCTTGATTTAATCTTAATGAAATCACTTGCTAAGGTTGCCATAGAGTTTATCTTGCTAAGAATTTTTAATTCCTTGAATGTTCTAAGTCATTCTTTTAAAATCACCTTTTAGTCACTTCATCATAAGTCATCAAGCCATCAAATCAACAATCACTCTATGTTTTTTTTATTTTAGAGTTCACCTCGTTAGAAAGTTTTAATCCTTCCGATCTCTTATCTCTTATCGATCCTCCTTTGATCACCAACAAGTCCACCTGATTACAAATTAATACGGAGATAAATAAGAGTTGACATAGCAGACTCTTGACTTGATCAACAGAGAATCAATATAGTATATGTTAGTGTTAGTTCAAAAATCAATCATGAGATAATTAATACGTGCCCAAATCAAATAAAATCGATGGTTTTAATACTCACATTTTATTTTGTATTTGTATAAAATAAAATAAAATAAAATGTCTTATTAGATAAAACTTGAAAATTGAGTAAGTCACGAGACATAATCTTATGGGATAAGATTGTATAAGATCGTGAGACACAATCTTATTAGATAAGATCATGTCAATCCTAAAAGTTATGATTTAATCTCAACTTATATATAGTAGCTAGCACTACAACGTGGTAGATGTAAGATATGCTTGTGAGACAGGTGACACTGAAAGACTCCAATTGTGCTCCTGAAACGGGTAGCAACGGTGTGCTCGTGTGGATACCACAGAGGCGTGAATGAGTTGATTGCGCTAAGTTCGACTTGACTCCACAGATTCGCAGAGGCTTCACGCATCTATAGGTAACCTTTCTTCTACACCAATGATTAATTAGAACTCGCATGGATCTCTGGTGGATTTCTTTTCTGTTGCATTTTATTATTTAATTATACTGTGAAATCCAATAGTGGTATCAAAGTCACTTGCGAATTCGATTAAATCATTTTTATGTTTTCATTTATATCTGATATAAATGAACATGTTTTTTGTGATTAGAGATATGATTTATGACATTTTTATGGGCATTTTTTATAGGCATTTTTGATTAATCTAGTATGAAATAGAAACAATTTAATTTGATTAAACAGTTGTGATTATAGAATGTTCATGTTAACTCGATAATATAAACGTGCTATAATCTGGTTTCATTTGACTAATCAAACAATGGTGGTTTTCACTGCGATTGATATGATTACGATAATCTATTGTGAACGGATTATGAGATATTAATTGTTCTGTTTATATATAATAATCAAAATTGTTTGATTATAATAATGAACCAATATATTTTGAACAGTTTATGAAATTCGATTGTTGATACCAAAGGGAAACATGATAGCAACTTATTCAATGGGTTAAGGAAATCATTTACCTTTCGGGGGCTCTGCCCCCATCCCCCGCAAGGGGCGCTGCCCCTTTGACCCTCGTAAGGATAGCTACCAGAGGCGCTGCCCCTTGGACCCCGCTAGGAACGTTGCCCCTATAACCCTGTATGATTTTGCCACATAAATCATTAATTAGAATCATAATAAAATGAAGTTATAAGTTTGATGCATGTGATGTATAACATGGTGCATGATTATGATCCTTTAACGAATATGATTGAATTGTGTGTGTATGGTTGTTGTAACTTTAATATGGCCTGCGTGTTATGCTTTTTATCTCCACATCTCAAGTTGTAAAATTTCTTTTCACGTCTAACTCCCCTCGAATATAACTTGAGATTTCTTTTAGTCATAATGTACAAATTAGAATAGTGCTAGTATAGTACAAGATGGAGGATTATAATTGAGAAGAAGAGACCAACAACATATGACAACTGAGGAAGCACTTAGAGAAGATGCAATTCTCTTAGGTTGACCTTTTAATCCTCTCATTGGCTTGATAGGTTCGTATTAGTTTGGTCATAATCGTGCCACATTTATTTTCTGCTTATGCCATATGTGTTGATATATGTCATGCTTAAAATAAGTACAAATGTATGTGATGCATGTTACATTAATAATTTTAAAATTAAGTCAATTTAAGATGCCTACCAAAGTTAGATACTTATTACTATCTTTGTTAAATACGATAATTAAAAATTAATAAAATAATCAACATTGACCGAGGAAAAAGGTTTAAAGGAATTTTTGAGAATTTTCAAAAAAAATTGTGGAATTAAAAAGAAGCTAAAACGGCAAGATCACGGGGATATAAATAAGGAGCTTTAATGAAACCTATTTGATATATCAATTTAAGTTAGGAGTTAATAAAAGTCATTAAACCTAAAGTTGGAATCAATTAACCTAATGTAATAATTATAAACCTAAGTTATAAATTATTAAACTCACCTATTTTTCCTTACTCACCCGAAATCATCACTCGATTCCTCTTCTTCCCCAATACCTCTTCCCCCACTCTCGATCAATCCTTTTCTTTCCCCCATCAACACCGGGGTCGATCTCTCACGATCTCCTTCACCGTCGTCGTCGGCATTGGCCCTAGCTTCGACTACTATAGTTGTCGGTGCTACCCCGATTGAATCCATCGCCGCCCATTTCTCTTCCCCTGCCTCTGCACTCGAGCGCCGACGTCTGACCTGTCTCCTATGATTGCCGCCGCGCCACCCTCTGCCCTAGACACCGTCGGTCGGTTGACGCTGCTGTCGGGCAGACGTAACCATCGACCACAATTGGGACTCAAATTGGGAAGGAGAAGCCGGATTCTTTTTACCCTCTTTTTGATTTCTTTTGGGGGTCTCTTGCGGCCAAATCTAAGTTAGTGTCGACCCTCCTCTCCAGCTACGAATATGCCACCCTCATCCAATGCCGACCAACCCTGTTGATCTATGGGTAATCTAGGTGTTGTCGGCCAGCTACTGAAATATCCTTTGATTTGATCTGCTCAACCCTCTAATCCTAGCCAGTGCCGGCCACTGTAGCCATCGATCTCCACAGTCGAGCAACCACCATCAGTAAGGGGAATCACTGTAGCAACATTGAAGTTGGATTTTGGTTTTGTTTTGGCCTTATTCCGGCCATCTCTACTAGATTTGGCAGTCAACGGTAAGGTAAGGATAGGTTTGATATTTATCTAGGGTTGTGTTTTTGACATGGTCATTGATTGAAGTTGATCTTGGATGATTTACAACAGGGACCACTGTGTGATATGGTCGTGACTATTTTCGGCCGACCAACTATTGCTCTGGCCACCTTTAGATGTGCTCCGGCAGCCCCCACCAGTAGAGGTAAGGAGTTCAATGAGTTTAGAATTATGTAGATGTGTTATATTGCATATATACATCTTGATTCTTGGATGGTTAGGTATTTGTTAGATTTAGCCATGTGTTGTTTAGATTGTTGTAGTGATATGGTTAGATTATGGGTTGTCTTGTATGATGGAGGAAGTTTGTGTAGTAACATTATGTTTGGACTTAAATTTGCTAGGGTTGAATGAGGTGAATGAATGTCTACTTTCCTTCATGGTTCTCTATGATTAGTTGATTAGGGTTTCATCCTGTATTGTGGTTGTGAATTTAGATTTGTGGTTGATTTGAGTTATTTTGTGTAGTTAGGTTGTAACAAATTTGTGGAGATTAGATGTTCTTGCTTGGTCATCTTGTGGTTTTCAGATTTGGACTATAGAGTGGACTCTAATGGTTGTATACTTGTGAATTAGGGATCTTGGATGAATTCTAGGGTTGTTTGCATACGATTTCATGGATGACCTAATTGGATGTAAGGACATTATCTTTGTTAGGTTTATGAGGAAGAAGAAACTCTTTGGTACATATATCGTGTCATGCCCCGGGAGGATATTTATCCGACGAAAATCGGACAACATCTCCCATGTACGGCGGACAATATCCCAAATACATATACAATAACAAATACAAAAATATACCCCACACGGGTATTCACATCCACGCAATATATAATAATGAAAAAAATACCCTACTCGGGTAATGCACAACCACGCAGTGTATAAATGATACAAAATAAATAGTAAAATTGGTCTACACGACCAAAAAAATCCAAAAACAAACTAATGCGAGCAGGCTCGACTTTGACACCAAGACAAGAATAGAAACAACATCTAAATCCGAATACAAATTCATTAATACAATACCATTGAATTAAATATATGAGGAAGCTAAAACAAACCAACTTAATATGAAAGCAAATCTAGAGCTCGATGTGAGAGGGACAACAAAGGCAGATATCCTCCAAGTTACCCAATCATAATCCTGCTAACAAGGAACATAAAAATAGAAGTAGGGGTGGTGAGTACAAAAGAAATACTCAGCGAGTAAAGAAAGATAGTACATGATAATAACAACAATAAGGGTATCAAAGGAAACAAACAGTCTCGCGGAAAGTACTCTTATATGATCATGTACCGTACATAAGAACAACACAGCAGAAATATAGTCCAACATTTCTATACCACATAACGACACAAGTCTACCATTCTAACACTGTGCAGAACCAGGTATAAGACTTAACTCCAAGATATGGTATTATCTTAGACATAGGTGGGTCAACTCAGCATATAAATATAATCATGTGTTGTACATAAGAACAACTCAGCTGAAGTATTGTCCAATATTCCTATACAACATAACAACACAAGTCCACCATTCTAACACAGTCATATAGTAGGTATAAGAACCTAACTCCAACACATGGGTGCT
>JBBUKS010000078.1:3443298-3455436 GCA_038050645.1 Hedychium gardnerianum | reverse complement strand
GTTGTCTAGTTGAGAAGATTCCTGAAGCATTTGAAGATTACTGAGGACAGTGAAAGTCCTATTACAGTATTCTGTGACAATTATGCTGCTATAGCTTTTTCAAAGGATCCCAAATATCACAGCAAGAGCAAGTATATAAAAATTAAGTATAATTTTGTAAGAGATATTATTGACAAGAAAAAAATAATTCTTGAGTATATTCCTATACGTACTATGCTTGCAGATCATTTTACTAAGTCATTGACTAAAGAGTCATTTCAAGGATATATAAAGTCTTTGGGACTTCGTAGAATGTAACATATTGTTAAGATAATGAGATATATGAAATGCATGATATATTCAGTATATATATCTTTGTTACATTTTTATTAAAGTCTTGGTGAGCATGTTGACAGGTTGAGATTGATCCACTCATATGGACAATCATCTCTATTTGTTAAGTATAAATAGAGATAAGACTATTACTTATGGGACAACTTATATAATTGTGAATAGAGACATATCCATAAGTTGGGGTCGATTTGATAATTATATCAATGATCGAAGTAAATGTATTCACCATTTACTGAATCTGAAAGCCAGATAGGAATTCATGAGTTGAATTTAGGATTAGACATTAGGTATGTCTAGATCAAAATCTATACGATGTTAAAATTTTAACAAAAATATGCACTCTTTATTGGTAAAGAGAACAATATCGTAGCATGTGATTCATACCACATGTGCTATAGCGATAATACCATGAGGTATGGGGGTTAAATCCTGGCTAATAGCCAGGTTCCTGTCTTCCCCATGCACTGGTTATTATTCGGGCTAGTGTCACTCGTGATTTACCTCCTCCGTGTTAATCCTAGGATGGATTAGCAGGGGTGCTGGGGGCGAGCGTTTCGTCTTTTGCCACCAATAAGGGTAGTAGGAGAATGGATCTCTGCTTTTCTACTATGTGAAGCTTTTAAGATTATAAGTTAATCTCAGTTTTACCTTAAATTATTATTTAGCTGTCTACTTGAAGTTCTAATCAGGTTTTGTTACTTTAGTATATATCCTATTGACTATGAATGATTCGGTCTATGGAGCATAACTAGGAAAGCGATTGATTAGAATGAATAAATTCTAGCTAAAAAAGAAAATTAAAATATATTTACATCTTTGACATTTATTCACTAGTCGATCAATTACATTTTTATTGAGTACTTAAAATGTGGTTTATAATTATATTGAATAGAGATATTGAACATGCTCTCAACATGATGGTCATTATGAGAGATCATAAATGTTAGTATTGATATAAATGATTTAATCTGGGGTAAATGTAAGATATTGATGTCTCTGATTTATTCTATAGAACAACTAAGTTAAGTGTAATAATCTTCTTAGCATTAATTGTTCAGTTTGCTTGTTGTCATACAAATTATTTTTTCTTAAGTATGTATTGAATGTTTTGATATGATCTTTGTGACTTGATTTCTATATGATTTTTGTGACTTAATTTGAACGAGTGAGAGTGCCCACGATGCCTATGTACCCCACTACTCCCCTTTATTTCTAAAAGGGATTCATCCAAGTGAAAGGGATATAAGGAGGCTTCGTGTCTTTGGGAAACAGGTTTTTTTTTCCCGAAAGTGGAACGTTCATTGCAGAAGGGAATTTGGTTTGTGAATTGTGAAGGCTTTTCGATTTCGTGATCGTCATTCCGACGACAAGCACTAAGAACAAGAACCACAAATCCATTGTTAAGTGTTTACAGTTTGACATTTTTTTCATGCTTTAGATTGCAACAGAGACTTCACTGGCAAATTGATTTCTCATTTATTTTTATGCAAACTTCGAAATTGCAAATGCTTTGATATCGAATATCGACCCCTTGTTAAGGGTGTATAGTGGTCTATAACATATCTAAAGATCGATGTGTGTTTTGACATCTCAAATATAATTAATCTTCGACGAATCAGCTGGCCTTGCTCAATGCAAAGGCGGTCTTAGATCCAGACTGACGCCCCAGGTGCTTGCAAATGAAGTCACCAGCAGCCATAAGCTTCCCCAGATCCACATTGGTTTTTATCCCTAAACCATGTAGCATGTACGCGACATCTTCAGTGGCAACATTCCCGGAAGCTCCCTTCGCGTAGGGGCATCCACCCAAGCCAGCCACAGACGAATCCACTACACTGATTCCCATCTATAAAAGCAATGGACATGTTAAAAAAGTAGTCGTGGTTATCATCAAGAAGTCGTGTTAGTCCCAAATATTCGGGACTGGCTATGTGCTTCCTAGGAAAAAAAATGGAGGATTCCACTTACTTGGAGGGCCACCAGAATATTCGGAAGTGCTTGGCCATAAGTATCATGGAAATGGACAGCAATCTTGTCCACTGGAATGAGTGAAGTCACAGCTTCAAGCATTGGGATCACAGAACCTTCATGGCAGAAATATCGATGTTACACTAACATCTTGTTTGAATCGATACAGTGTGGATAAAACTACTACCAACACAATATTGATGTTTCAGGATCGATAGTCTTAATAATAATTAAAATTTGGAGCTCAGCTCAAGAAAGCCAAAACAATTTATTCAATCTTAAGCACATCACAGAGAAATGGAAAATCTTACCTAGAGTACCAATTCCAATGGTATCGCCAAGTGAGATCTCATAGCAGCCCATGTCATAGAGTTCTTTTGCCACATATGCCACCTTTTCTGGAGGCATTGGTCCTTCTGTGGGACATCCCACAACACAGGACACATACCTATCAATTAAATGAGGTCCATTTGAGATGCCATCATAAAAATTAGTGCCAAATGCAAATATATATGGAACACAAAATGTGTCGAAAAAAAAAATTATGACAATATTGCAAATACCACACTGAGGTGAACCTCCCTTTCCATTCAGAAAAGGGGGCAACAGTGGATTCCCATTGCTACATAGCACTCTAGTTAGTAAGTAGTGCATTAGCCTATCATCTTGAAACGAGAAAATCATGTGAATCTTCAAGCAAGTTGGGCAGCCAAATTCAAACAAGAATCTGGACAAACTGAGGTTTTCTCAAGAATATGTGGTCAGTGGATTACAATAGCAGTTGCACACAACATGCATCTGATATCAAGGGGGAAAACACAACAGTGGTACTTGTACTGACACTAAAATTGATGGATAAGAGGACGGAGCAAATGATAAACCACCAAGTTGGGAGGATATAATCTATGACAAGTATGTATGAAAAAATGTGTAAAAAACTAGCTAAATATTCTTTGGTTGAGATTGAGCTTTACAATGGTAATGACAGATAACTATGGCTGGGAAGGAAGGTCGTACCCACGAACAGGTATGTTGAGTTCTTTTGCAGCAGCAATAACTTCACGATAACGAGCAAGGCTCTCTTCAATGCTGCAATTAATGTTTGACTTGGAAAAGGACTCAGAAGCTGATGCAAATATTGCGACTTCCTTTGCACCAGCTGCAATGGCTGCTTTAAATCCCTGAATATTCCTTGTGTAACTATAAACTCTTCCTCAGATAATGAGAGCTACCCTGCAACCCTAGGTTCAAACAGAAATTATTGAACTTACTTTTAGATTTGGAGTCAGGACAGGCAATCTGACACCATGAACATCATGAATTGCTTCCACAACATCCTTAGCATCTGCTAACTGCAGTGAAATACTGATCATCAAAATTTGAAGGTTCAATATATCATGAATGACAAATCATGTTATTTACCTCAATCAAATATTTCAAGCTTTGAAGATTAAATTGAGAAATTAGATAAAGAATTTGCATACTCTTTATATAAGATTAAAACTATTCAATTTAAGAATCATTAGCTTATATTGTCTTAACATTCTCTGTTGTTTGTCACTTCATTAGAAGCAAACCTTCGTAAGTTCCTTTGAACAAGTAGATTTATGCTTTTTCACTACTAAAAATTTACAAGTTCAATAAACAACATATTGAATCAATAGGAACTGTTATTACCTGTGGTACCCATTTTGGAGAAACAAAGCTTGTGGCTTCGACAACAGATAAACCAGACAAAACCAGCTTCTTTATTAATTCAACTTTTACAACTGCAGGTATAATGTGCTTTTCATTTTGTAAACCATCTCTAGGACCAACTTCAACTATTTTCACAAATTTTGGCATGCCGCAAAAAAACTGCAAATGCGACATTTATCAGTTTGCTTGTATTTTTTCTTGAATGAAAAAAAAAAATTAAAAAACCTAAGTTATCTATGAAACACATTGGAAAAAAGAATATTCTCCAGCATAAGTCCTACAACAACATTGTTCTGTTTCAAGGGAATGCCATTTCTACTCAAAGCATAGCATTACTATAAATTCAAAAACATTTTCTGGTATTGACACTAATCTCAACATTAAAATAAGCTGAAATTGTTCATTTTCCCATTACTCTTTATAAAGGAATTTTGCTAGCTAAAAATGCACATGTGCAAGTTATTCCAAGAGGACTCATTGAAAGGATTTTGCAGAAAACATGGGTCACAAAAACCTTGTTGAATTCCGCTTGATTCTCATCATCATGTGATAACCAAACCAGGGAATCTCTAGAAAATTTGTCTCTTGTTTGTGTCCTCCAGCCATAATCTTCACTGAACAAAGAAGAAAGTTGAGGCTGATTTGAAACAGACCACAGAAAATAGTAATGACTTAAAACAAACAAAGAAGAGAAATTCATTTTGAACTATGATCATGTAATTTCAGAATAAAGTGGAAAAAGAAAACATGAAACTCCAAGACGAATAATGCAAGATTATATTTTATCTAAAAATGCTGCACCAAATTCTCTTATTCACTCTACTCAAGAAATTCTCTTGGATCACAATGGAACACAAGTGTGATAACATTCATAGCATTTGAAAGGTAAAAACAAAATTGAACATTTGGTAACAAAATTATATTGCAGTTGTTATTTGAAATTTAGATTTCTAATTCAGTAAACAAATCATCAAATTTCCTTTTGTACCTTTCCTAATTACATTTGACATGACATAGACATGAATTATTTATTCATGCACCTACAACATAATAGTGAATACTTTCACAAATTAGCCATTCAAGCAGAGAGATTTCTTTATAACACAGTTGGGCATTTCATATAAAAGATCACATATAAGCTTTCAGTTTGGGTGCAAAATTTCCCATAATAGCCCATCCGGCAGTGGCCATTCTTTACTTTAAATCAATGGGAGTCCATCTACCACAAATAAATGCATTAGTGTATATAATAGTACAAAGAAATATATTAATGATCCTACGGCAGACAGTGCTGCATCAGTCCTGGAAAGGGTTCTTGGAGATCTTCTCATGGTCTAGCATTAATAACAACACTCCTACAATATTTATGTGGAATTCATTCTCCCAAAAGAACAATAGCAATAAAATGTCAATTCACATCATGTAAACAACAGGTTGGTGAATTTTTTTTATATAATATCCTAATATATGATATGACATAGTAGCCTGAATAGAACAAACATGGCTTATTGTGGCAGTGACAAATTATTTGCATGCTCATACCCAACTTTTTGTAGTATCAAAATAGTTTTTTTTTTAGACAACTATCATATAAAATTTTGAAATAATAATATATTTAATCGCTTTTTTGGCTTCCCTTACTGCAAGTAATTAAAGTAAGAGAACTAAAAAAAACTTCTATCTGAAGGGGAGTCTTAGAGCATCTATAAAGTTGTTGTCATGTGACCAAAAGGTCACAGATTCGAGTTTCAGAAACAGCCTCTTGGAAAGGAAGGTAAGACTGCATACAATAGACCCTTCCTTGGGACCCGCATTGGAGGGAGCTTCGTGCACCGGGCCGCCCTTTAACTGAAAAAAAACTTCTATCTATTGACAAATTACAATCTAATAAGGTTTTAATTTTATTCAAGTTTCATATCCATATAAACTAATGTTACAAAATAAATCAGAAATATCATGAAGAAATAAAGCTTCCTCAAAACTTTCTAGGTTATAAAATGTAGTTATACATTATTAGTAACATCAAATGGAAGCCATGGGTAAAGACGGTCTGGTAGAAGTACCTTCAGCCCAATCATGCTTTTACCCTATGGATGCTAGCGCACAGACGACTCCCAGCACGTGCCTGACAGGAGTATCTGGAGGGCAGGCAGTGCACTTGCACTTTCTGCAGACAGGAGGAGGAGTCATTGGACCATGTGTTTTTCAGATGTAGCCCTATCAACCAGCTATGGGAGAGAGTCAGGGTATGGCTGCAGATGAGGCAGAGATGAGCACCTATCGACCTATGTTGCGGGTATTCAGACTTCAGTAAGGGGGACATCAATCCTGACCAGGGCACGCCACCTTGCCGTATCAGCGATGGTTCATCACATATGGAGGGCAAGGACCGACAGCATGCTTGAGGGAGGGAGGCTGGATGGGGAGCAGATCTTTAGGAAAGTATAGGTTCATGTCTGGTCACTTGGCGTCTTCTCTGATCAAGCACTCCGACAGGGTATAGGTTAGGTTATATCATTTTGAGGGCACTTTTCATTTTTATATATGGTGCCCTAGCATGCATTTTCCATACGCATGTAGGTTATAGGTTAGATAGGACACAGCATACATCTGATAGTGCATGAGGTAGGGGTTGAGTTCACATAACCACAGAGCATGCATTATAGATCATAGAGAACATACACATATAGATAGGGCTGGCAGACCCATTTTGCTACTTCTGAGAGGTTGCATCCTGCATAGGTATGGAGAGTCTTGTAGTGTCCCAGTGAGTCCATATCAGGCATACGAGTACGCCACGTAGAGTCTGCCAAACATACACCTTTTTTATGACTACAAATTGTATAGAACTAAGGGTATGACCTTGTACTAGCATTCGTTAGTCCAAGTAAATACCCTTGGTCAAAAAAACAAAAAAACTTGCTTGATGCCTATTTGAAGCCTTGAGAGCCATGGAGCCACATATGGAACCTTATCAGATATAGAGCTTGGGAGACATGGAGCCTTGGAGTCGAGAGGTGTATCTTGCGATGGTGAGTCAGTTGGAGCCACATAAGTGAGTGAGAGATGCAGGAGTTTGGCGGAGCCACATTAGTGAGAGAGAGAGGAGAGCCGGTATGATATGAGACCGTGAGGAGTGAGAATTTACATCATGCGTATTGAGTGCTTATTGATGTAGATGAGGAGCTAGGTGAATAGATCCACCTTTGATGATCTATCTAGTCCGCAACAAACGATTGCGGTAAAGACACGTCAAATTCGCTTATGGCTGGAATTTTGCCAAAAAGCCCAAGAGGGTGAATAGATCTACCAAAAAGATCTATCTAGTCTGCAGCAAATGGCTCGAGGTAAAGACACGTCAAATCCGTTTATAGCTGATCACTTGCTAAAAGTGACCGGAGGATGATTGACTGGCGGATGATGAAACATATACATATTGGAGGCTCTCGATGATCACGGATGCAGATGATGGAGGATTGTGGATACAGACATATGCACCAGGGGACCAGCCACACCATCTGCGCCACACAGGTGATCGGAGGAGCCGGCCATAGAGGAGGAGGACACGCAGAGATGACGGCTAGGACACATGCGGATGCATATGATGGAGGACGGCTGGAGCATGTGTGGTTGGATAGTGACGACGTGGACGTATGTGCATGGAGGACGCAGACCTTTCATGGAGCATTTGTTTGGACAGTGAAGACATCCTCTGGTCGATGTCTGATCTCCCGCTCCCACGCAATAGATGAGTAGTCGACCGGAGCTTGACATGGAGAGTGTTGGTACTCGAGTGAGCACATGTGCACTATACCTTGGTCCCCTTCTCAGATCTGACACTTCGTCAGACATGACAGGAGAGGGAACCACGGTCACTATTGTATGTTTTGTGCATTTTTGATGATATATATTTACCTTTTCATCAAAAAAAAAAAAGGAACTGTTTGATAGTGCAAGTGAAATTTAGTTCTGAACATATGCTAAATAATTATTAATAGGATATGTTAGTTGTTACAAGATAGTGTGGTGGTATTTCTAATGTTTTGAACTTTCTAGGAGATTCCTGTTTTGAAAATTACACATGTATAGAAGCCATGAGAACTGTATATGAGATTACTATCTATAACTTCACTAAATTATAAGACTCGATACAGATTATAAGAAATTGAAATGATAAGTATCGCAGAGGATTAGAGCCTACCAATCTACAAGTTACATTAACTCTTGGAATCTATGTTGAAGTCAGAAACAAACAGTGTGAATTTCCCAAAAGCTATTTTAGCACATGCAGAAAATTAAGATAAATGTAAAAAAAAAAAACCAAATAAAACTATTTACTAGAGATTTTCAAAAGGAATAACCTTAAATCATAATGAACTATAATCCAACTGTCAAACTTACCTGTTAGATGAGCTACACTCTCTGGCTTCAATTAGGCAACTACCAGCTTCGATCTCATCAACCCTTGGCCTACAGGCAGTGGAAGTGCAACGTTGAAGCCTACCAATAATACTCAATCTTGGCATGTTATCAAAACCTAGAGGCTCCTCTAAGCTTGACATTTTTGCAAATGAATGCCAATTATAAGAGCGCCCCTGCAAGAAGCAGTTGGTCCACCACCCTTAGATTTTAACTTATACAAAAATTAGTGTGACAAAAGTTTTTAATGCACTTCCCAAAAATAGAAATCAATAAATTAAACTAGATGATAATTACTTCCACAAACATTTTGTTGAAATGTATGTTCTTAAATTAGTTGATTTTTATTCAAAAAGAAGAAGAATTATTATTCTACAGTGTTAAAATAACATCTCAAATTCTTGCTGGAAAAAATACAAAGGAGGAGAACATGACATTATAATACTGGTTTTCAAGAGAAATTAAAAAAAAAAAAACTAAGAATGCAACTGAAGTCCCTTTGGTTTTGGCCACGTTTTGTCAAGTCTATAGATTCTTCAACAATGCCGGGAGCAATAAATGAAACGCATCTAATGTTTTTAAGAGTTAAAATTAGGGTGTCAACATGTGTGCGAGAACTTCAGTAATTCAACAATATAACCAATGTAACGCTCCTATTCCTTATTCTTCTTCCCATTAGATTTAAATAATCCCAATGAACTAAATTTTGACTCAGTATGAAGGGATTGAAAGTATTAGCAGAAGGAGCCTAAATACTCTGGTACAGCAGGAATCTCGATTGAATGCTAAGAACTTTGTAACTCCAGACTTCAAAATGAACACAGAAATGCATTAATTTGTCATGCGCAGAACCTCAACACACCATTTTATTTCTGATATTCGCCTTAAAAAACAACATTTGCACATTGTTTACATTCTACCAAAAATATATATAAAAAAAAATCAAAACTTGGCTCAGAAAAAGAAAATCTAAGTTTTTTTTTTAAAATGAAATCAAATCCTGGAGCTTACGAGAATCGTGGAATCATCAAAACTAAACCAAACATGAAAAGTTAAACCACCAATTTATTCCTCAGACAGGAACATCAAACCATGACAAAAAGGGGGGAACAAAGAAAAAAGTTTCCTGCTGACCTGCAACCAAAAGCTCAGAAGAGAACGAGGGAGCAAGCAAATGAACCAAAGATTCTCCTTTTCTCAATTTCAAACAGGTAAAAGAGTATACTTCGATTGGAAGCGAAGCAAGCGATTCGATCGAATTGATTGTTAGGGGACCTTGCACTATCGAGTTAACCGACCGGTGCCTTGCCCTTATCACCCACCTACAACTCCAATCGATGCCGCAAAAAATCAAACGATCGATGGAGGAAATAGAGGGGGAGAATTGAGAAAGGAGGACTTGAGTTAGGTGGGAGGAAAGGAGGAGGAGGGGACCAAGAACGCGTCGGCCACAAAGCACCGAGCATTAACGCCCTATTTATTACTTGATCTGGGAGCTTAAAATTATCCGAGCCGTCGATCCGCGGCTCACGTCGACTCAGTCGCATTCCTGGACGTAGGATTTGACGATTCAGGTCAGTAGTCGGGTCGTTGGTTTTTAACCGATCCACTGTGTGCTTGGATGCACGGGACACTGAATTGGGTGCCGCCAATTCTCACACGTGCTCTTTTAAAAGTCATCGGCCTTGTTGGCTTTATATTGTTCGTCATTTTTTTATATATTAACGACAACAAACATATCGAAATTAACGAGGGCTTACCGGGGCAATTACGTGTTGACACTTGCAATTTTAAAGAAGATGTTCTAGTAATTGAATTATTTTCATGAAGAAAAAACAAAACAGTATCTTAGTTAAGTTCAACGCAATCCAGCTTTTCCGGGGTATAGGTAGAAAATAATTATTGACTTGGCTTAAAACATGTTTGTCATGCTCCAATTAGTATATTAATTATGATTTGTGATTAAGTGGTCTCGACTAATTGAGTTAATAAAATGGTCAGGCCTCGGCCCGGGACCACAGTTTTAATTCGTATTTTGATCAGAAAAAGCATGCTATAATCAAAGAGTTTCATTATTTTAAAATAAAGTAAATTTCATTAAAATTCAGAAAAGGAGTTTATCTTAAGGATGAAAAACACCTCCATCGTATTAGCATATTCAAATATCAAATGAGCGTCCTAAATAAATTATACAAGTCATCAAAAGAAAAAAAAAAGTAAAAGAAACATCTTATCAACTATTTTCTCCCAAAAATACACTTTAATTTCAGCACCGATGGTGTAGCAGCTAATGTTATTCTTTACTTTCAATATTATTGTAGCAATTAGTCACAATAACTATGACCAATTGTCACAATATATAGTAATATTTTGTAACTGTTATAACGTATAATCATTAATATGATATTGTTATAATATTATAACAGCTACTTAATAATTTTTATAATTATTTTAAAATAATTTTGATAAAATTTAAATAATTTTAATCAAATTAATAAAGAATTTTTTTAATATAATAGTGTTCAAGATTTAAAATTTTAAAATTTAGGATTTAAGTACAATTATGTAAATAACTATTTAAGTAGATCTTATCATCATTTTAAAATAATTTTGATCAATTTAAAATAATTTTAATAAAATTTTAAAATTTTTGATCAAATTGATAAAAAAATATTTTAATATAATAATATTTTGTATATAATAATTTTGATTAAAATAAAATAATTAATTTTTCATATTATAATAGGTATCGAATAGTTGTTACACATTATAGTAGCTATCAATAACTGCTTACGTAGTTGTTGTTAAACTGTAAATTTTAAATCCTAAATGAATATTATTATATTAAAATATTTTTTACCAACTTATTAAAATTATTTAAATTTCATTAAAATCACTTTAAACAACTATAGAAGCAATTAAGTAGTTGTTATAATACTTCAACAATATTATATTAGGTGTTATTAGAGTTGTCAAATGAATCAATCCATGACGGGGCGGGTTGGCTCATGACGAGCTAGTCATTTGGTAGGGCGGGACGGGTCGATCCATCATCTCGGTGGATTGGAAAATTTTCAACCCAACCCAATTCAAGACGGATTGCGGGTTAAGCGGCTAACCCACGGACCCATCAAAAATTTTAAAAATTTAATATTTTCAATATTCTAGTTCGAAAAATTTCATCAATCAAATATATCTAAAAATAAATATTTTAAATATAAATGGACACAGACAAATATGGAAAGTATTATTTTTATTTCAAAATTATAATAAATTGACATAAAATTTAACTTACGTGTATTTCTCAACTCGCGGGCCAACTCGCGTGGGTCGCGGGCCTAAGCAGGTTGACTCGTGACGGGCTTGAGTTGATAAAATTTTAATCTAACTCGCTTAAATTATCTCACATATAATCAGATTAAAAGTAAAAATATTATTTGTAATGGTTATTACATTAATTATCAATAACTACTATTATAACGTTGAAATAAAAAGTATTCTGGGATAAAATATTTAATGAACTTTTAATATTTTTTAAAAAAGAAACACCTTTTTTTATTCTTTATGTTCTTTCGATTTTTATCCTATTATTTTTTATCATTGAACAAAAATAAGATTACGGATGATTATGAATGCCTAAACACTATACCTTAAATACGATTTTAACAACGAGATAAATATATTTAAGTGATAAAAGTTGGCATTTTACTAATCAAACAA
>JBBUKS010000078.1:3406259-3421462 GCA_038050645.1 Hedychium gardnerianum | reverse complement strand
ATGGATCCAACTATTGGATTGAGTCCAATTCGAATTAGACTCATGGAGTCAATTCAGATTGATCAATGAGTTAGACTTATTAGGTGAACTCGAATTCACCAAGGTAGAGGAAATGTCAATGTTGAATTGATCATGATTACACTCAACTAACCAAGGAGGATTAATGATGCTCATTAATAGAGATTAATGGAGCAATGATGAAAAGAAGACAAAGAGGCAAAAACATTTGGTATTCATTGGATGAATATAAAAGATTGCAAAATGAGATTTTCATTTTCGAATTTGATGCCTCTTCTTCTCCTTCTTCTTCTTGGCTGAAACCCCTTATGTGGTTGCTAGCACAACCTTAGGTGGTTTTTCTTCTCCAAGTTTGTGAGTTCGTGAGATGGACGAAACGTGTTTGTGTGGATATAGAAAGAGGCGTGAACACTTGATCGTGCTGAGATCCAACAAGTACCAAAGTTGCTGTCGGGAGAACGTAGCTCATGCAACGAAGGTATAAGTCTCATAACTCTTAGTATACGGGTTTCCTTCGCATGGATCTTCTAGAAGGATCTTAATTTTATTCCGCTGCACTTATGTTGCTTTTGCGCTAAAGATCCTAAAAAAATCCACATAAACAGTACCAAATACAAGATTCAATGAGAGCTTACCCTAGCTTTGACCGACGACAACTAGGGTTTGGCCGGAGCTATATTAGAACCAATTTGCGACTGGCCAACGAGGCTAGATCCGTAATGGTGGAAGCGAGGGACAGACCGGATGACCATGGTTTGGCCCGACCATGGTGGTGACTAGGGCAGCGACGACCGTAGCTAGGGAAGAGGGCAGTGACTGCCGCGGCAGCTGCGGCCGGTGTGCTTGGACAATAGCCGAGGTCTGTGAAGAGAAGAAGCAATCGTCAGCCGGCGGTCGCAGGAGCAGCTTGAAAGCTCACCTCGTCGGCGGTGAAGAGAAAGTTATCGAGTGGAGAAGGATGAGTCGGCCCAGAAATTGCGTGGCTGATTTAAATAAGGAGAAAGAAATAAAACTTAGGGTTATAAAAATCAAAACCTAAGTTAATTTTTTATCAACTCCTCGTTTAAATAGTAATCTCTCTAAATAATTCATATAAATTCGGTTAAATCCCCGAAAAAGTCCTAAAAATTCCCAAAAATTTCTATAAAGCTATTTCTTAAATTTTTGCTTATTATTTTAATATTATTTAGCTGTTGAATATAACAATATACTCTTGGGGCGTAATAGTATTATTAAATAATACATGCTTGGACTATAAGGAAATCATTTTTTATGCTTACTCAAACCATAAGGGCAATATTTACATGCCTTCTTTTTTGCTTAAGTTTCTTTTAAAAATTATTACTTAATTTTTCTAAAATCTAGCAAAGCATTTAATTTGTTTTTCAATATTTCCTTAGAAAAGGTTTTCAAAAAATTATCTATGTTAAAACATTTTTTTGAAAATTATTAACTTACAATTTTTCTTTAAAAAGTATTTAATATTATTACTTCAATTTTTTTCCAAGTGTTTTCAAACTTGCCTTAGAAAAGTTTTTCAAAAACTTATCTATGTTTAAACATTATTTTTGAAAAATAATAACTTGTAAAACTAATTTTTCAAAAATGTGTTGAAAAGTATCTATGTTTTGATTTCAAAACATGTACATTTTCAAAATATGCTTTCAAAATCTTGAAAGGGAGAATTTTAATTCAGGAAGAGCATGCTTGAAAAGTCTTTGCTTTGAAAATAGTATTCTATACTTTGAAAAAGAAGATATATTTTCAAATTAGTACTTAGAAAAATTATGCAAAATGTTTTGAGTACTTAGAAGATAATTATAAAACCATTTTGTAAATTTTGCATTTTGAAAGGTGCATGAAAACTATTTTTGAAAATTTTATTTTGAAAAGTGCTTGAAAAATATTTTTGTAAATTCTATGTTGCAAAATGCTTGAAAAATATTTTTGAGTGGTTATATTTTTCTTGAAAAATACTTTGAAAATCATAGAATTTACTTGGTCAAAATTTCTTAAGTGGTTATTCTACTCTTCATATCTAACTCTAAGTATTTTTTTTACAAATCACATATTATTGTGATTGCTTTAGCTCCTTGTTCTTTTTGATATATGTCAAAGGGGAGATAAAAAGATGAGTTAAAAGTTAAGGAAAGTTAAGAATATCTTTAAATACTACGACCTTAACTTCAGGGGGAGAGTAACAATTAAGGGAGAGCAACCTACTTTATTTTTATTTATAAATCTTTTCTTTGGTTGTTTCTTTACTTAAAGTTGTTTATGCTTTAAAATCTTTATTTGCAAAATAATGTTACTTAACTTTAAATCAGGTTGCCATAAATCAAAAATGAGAAAATTGTTGGTACTGGAAGCACCAGCTAATCGAACCTATGTTAACGTTCAAAGTTAAAGTTTGTTGTTATCTAATGAGTATAATTGAGTGTGTAGAAAGCTCAAGCAGAAAGTTCTAAGGGAACTTAGGCAAGGTGAAACTCCTAGTTGAGGCTAGGCAACAAAATTTTGGTTAGTTGGACTAGGCAAGAAGACCTTATCAAGGAGATTGGATAACGAAGTCCTAGTCCGGGGGACTAGACAGAAGTCTTGGTAGATCGAGGACACTGGACAAAAGTCCTAGGGGTTGAGGACACTAGATGAAAAAGCCTTGGGGGTCGAGGACACCAGGCAAGAGTTTAGGCGGGTCGAGGATTGGACGTCTAGCGAAAAGTCCCTGAGGTCAAGATCGGATGTTGAGCGAAAGTTCAAACAATCTAGAGGTATAGATGTTTGGCAATAGGTAAACTCTCTTGAGAGGAGTAGGTGAGGACATGTTCCCCGTTGAGGGAACAGTAGGCGTCGCTTTGACCTAGGGTTTCACTTGAAACCCAAAAGTATAAATTTTTTTGTGTTAACACTGTGATGCAAAAGCTAAAGCTTGAAAATTGCTGAACCAGGCGCATGGAAGGATCCAGGCGCCTTAAGTTGAACCAAGTGCCTCAATGACCTCAACATGAAGTAGGATGAGGTGGCAGCCTCTCGTTGGACGACGTACATTAGCAACCAGACGCCTCAAAGGGATTGAAGCACCTGGGTTGGGATAGACTCACTAGAGTCGCGCTGCAATTAGATTGAGCCACATCAGCAATTGAGGCGCCTCAAAGGAATTGAGGTGCTTGGATGAGTCAATAAAAGAAGACTCGACCAACAGCTTTGAACAACCATTCTACACAACTTCTCTACTTGCGCGCTGCTCCGAAAAGCTCTCCACGACGTCGTAATACTACACACCAACGACTACACTCAAGCTCTTACTTTCCAATTGTTGGTATATTTGTCTTTACTTGTACTTTCACTTTCATATTTGTTGTAATTATCGTGTTATTATTGGATTGCCCAACGAAAGAACTCATTTGGGTGTGGGCCTTGGAATAGCCGTCATTGGGCAGTGAACCAAGTAAAAATAAAATGTGTTAACTTGTATTGTCTTTCTTTATTCTATTTCTTTCTGCTGCCTATACTCTTAAGTTTTACGAAAAAAGTAAAAAAAACCACAAGTGCTATTCACCCACACCCCCCTCTAGTGCTTTTCGATCCTACAAGAGAGAATGAGATAGCGAGAGAGAAAGGTCCAGTGAGAATGGATGGTCGCTAAGAGAGGATTGATTTAAGAAGGTGATCATAAGATTTCAGTTTCATTATGTTTCTAGTTGATGTACTATGGATTGTTCATTACCTTACCCTCATTGTTTATGTTCTTGTAGGAATTCTAACCAAATTATCGATATGAACCCGTGAAGGTTACACTAGAGTGTTTACACCATTTCATTCCAATGCCAATAAGTAGAAGAGATAACATAGAAAGTTCGATTAAAAGTAACCCTCTGTCACTAGGGGCTCTCCGATCATACAGTCTAGATTACATAAGTCACTTCCTAACATTGAATTGGTAAAAATCCATTAAACTCTAATTAGCTAATCCCTTATAGAGAATTAGCCCTCATGTCACGATGAAGACTCTAGAAAGTCTGGTTAAAGGTAACCCTTTGTCACTAAGGGCTCCCCGCATACATTCTAAAGCCTCTCCTCTACATGGTGATCAATCCTTCACATCCATATGCATACACTTCACACACATTCAATCAAACACAAACAAGATCACACACATGGAACAAGTCATAAATATGTTATTGAACAAGGAAATTGGCAAATCCATAGTTTATACATCAACATCACATCAAAACTACTTCCTACATCCTAGAATCCAAGAGATCTACTCCATAGCAAGGGAGTTACAAACACAAGACATGAAAAGAAGCATTTTTACAATCCAAACAAAGAGTAGAGAGGAAGAAATGTTTAGCGAGATGAATGTAGATGTCTTGGGATGAAATCCTTGCTCTGAGGTGGACAAATCATCATGGCGGCTCTTGGATGGTAGCTCTAGAGTTTTCCCCAAAGGGGAGAACCCTCCTCCTCCTAAAAAGAGGATCTCAAACCCCTTTTATAGGTGACCCACATAGTCATGCCTCTTCGGCACGGTCGTGTCGTGAGAAGTCCCATAAAAAGGGCACAATCATGCCTCTTGGGCATTGCCCAATAGTGGGAAACAAGCTGAAGGGAGGCATAGTCGTGCCTTTTGGCACGGCCTAGCCATGGTTTGTGCTAGAATCCTTCGATGTGCACGGCTGGACAAGAGACATGGTCGTGCCTTTTGGCATGGCCTGGCCGTGAGTGCTGCTGGAATTTTTGAGGAGAGCTGTTGTGGAGGTACGACCATGCCTTTGGGATGACCTGGCCATGGGAGCTGTTGGAGACACCGATTGATGAAGTACGACCGTGCCTATGAGGTACGGTCATGCTTGGCTTGATAAGGCACGATCGTTCCTATAAGGCATGGCCATGCTTAGCTGCTTTCCCTCCAAACTTGCTCCAATATCCATTTCACTCCATTTTAGCTTTAAATTGCGTCCTATCAATGAAAATACAAAAAGAGAAGATCTTCGAACCAAAAGAGTAAAAGCATGATAATATAATGAAATAGGGTGTGATAATGTAGATCATACTCAGTGAAATGCAAGTAGATGTGTAACAAATAATGCCTAAAAATATATATAATCTACGCACATTAGGCACCTTATCAGCTACTAAGCTAGCTATACCATTCCCAGCAGTAGCTTGTTGGTCCACCTGTGGCGCCTTGTCAACTCCCAAGTTGGCTGCACCATTCTGGACTTGTTGTTGAGTTAGCAGTGCTGACTCTATACATTGTAGAGCAGGCGGTGCATTCTCTAAGGTGCCGCCCACAAGCTTTGCTGTAGCCAATGGCATGTTGGATCGTTGGAGACGAGAGAGAGGGGAGGGGTGTGAATCTCATTCGATTAAAACCTTTTCTTTTATTGTATTCGTAAGACCGAATCAAAGTGATAGCAGTGGAAAATAAAATAAGACACGGACGCAGTTCAATTTTACTTGGTTCGGAGCCCAGCCAACTCCTACTCCAAGAACCCACGACCCTTCGAATCATATTGATGGGTTAATCATTATTATAATTCTTTTGAAGAAGCAAGATCGTACAAGTATGAGATTTACAATTACAGATAATGCAAGTAAAATAAAGATATACCAATAACTTTTAAGAGTAGAAGATTGGCGTAGGTTGTCGGCAGATCATAGCAGTAGAAGCACTTGCACGATCAGAAGTAGAGATGAAATGAAGCAATAAAGAGAGTTGTTGTCAGCTTAGACCCCAAGGCCTTCTTTTATAGGCTGCGTTCCGTTGATTGAAAAAATGATCGGTCGACTAATCCTTTCAGTCGATTGATCCTCCTATCCATTACTGAACCTGCACCCTTCCTTCTTTGCTCTAATATGATCCAGTCGATCTTGAAAATCATGCCTGATCGGTCGACTGATCCAACTGATCAGTCGACTGATACCTGCATTTACCATTTTCGCGCTGATTCAATCTGATCTCTGATTGTTACAATATTTTATCGGTCGACTGATCCCCTGGATATGTCGACTAA
The DNA here is from genome assembly GCA_038050645.1 of Hedychium gardnerianum. Taxonomy (NCBI): domain Eukaryota; kingdom Viridiplantae; phylum Streptophyta; class Magnoliopsida; order Zingiberales; family Zingiberaceae; genus Hedychium; species Hedychium gardnerianum. The sequence continues at coordinate 3,415,424 of JBBUKS010000078.1, read as the reverse complement.
TCCCAGTCTTTTCTAAGTTTGCAACCTTTGTTTGATCCTGTGCTAATCAGATCGGATTGGTCGACTAAATTGCTCATTTAGTCGACCTAACCTAAGTTAAATCTGAACTTTATTTTATTTACAAAACAAAGTTAGCACAGGAAATATAATAGTAATAGTCCTGCAAAACACAGGTTAGACCAAATATAAGTATGCATGAATAAAAATGTTCGACCTGTCTTGATCTCAACTTAGAAACCTCCATTTATCTCTTCAGTTGGATCAGCGCCTAAGGTTTGTCCTACTAGGACACGACCTCACTGCACTAACTCTAGTTTGCTTACCTCAACTCACCTGCCAAACATCGGGTCCTCTAGATCTGTTTGAACTTTGCTCAGCATCGGATCAGCCTTCCAGGTCTTCTACTTGACTCGATATCAGGTCCTCCAGACCTATCGAATCCTCCTGCCAGATGTCAGGTCCTCTTGACCCATCTGAACTTCCTGCCTGGTTCCACGATCTGCCGAGACTTCCTTGCCTAGTATCGGGTCCTCCAAACCTACTAAGGCTTTCAAAGTTGAAATCCTGCACACTAGATTAGTCAATCAGATAACAATTAGACTTAACTTTGAACCTTTAACAACATCAAAATATAGGTTTGATTATGGTTCTCCCTGCACCAACAGTAATCATCATGTTGAAGAGAATCAAGAAAAATATTGGAGGTGGATCTAGTCGAGGAGATGACTCCGATAGAGGAAAAGGGAAGGCCATTAACAAAGGCAAAGGGAAGGTGACTGACAAATCAAAAAGAAAAGGCAACGACGAAGGTAATAAGAATCCTTATGGTATCATTTTTCATAAAGATGAGTCGAAAGCTAGATTTGATTGTCTCGTTACTAGAAAATTAATTTGCACACGATACATTGATAGCTATACAATGGATGTCTTAGGAATTAGGTCAAATGTGCAATGGTTATATAACAATTCAGGTTGGAGTACTTTAATGAGCATTCGATATCCGACTTATCCTAGGATTATCCTTGAATTTTTAAGTTCATTAGAGACCCATTTTAGCTTCGATAGCGACAAAGAAGGAAAAATTAGTTTTCGCTTAATGAATCAAGATTTTGAATGATCCCTATATGATTTCAATAACTGTTTTGGTTTGCCTAATGAGGGATCTCGTAGTTTTGATTGTTCCTTCAAAAGCAAAACATTTTGGAATAAAATTACAATATCAAATGAATCCTATGACCCATCATGATCCAAAGCCTCATCTCTTCAAAACTCCGTTCTTCGTTACCAACATCGTGTCATGAGTAAGACCATCTTTGGTCAGGGAGAAAGTGATGGTGTGGTACGAAAGATAGAACTTTATTATTTTTGGGCGATGTTGAATGAGGTTGATTTTGATTTAGGATTATACTTTCTCCAAAACTTAATGAGATCTAGTTGGGCGTCTTCGAGCACTATAGTTTTTGGTGGGTCTATCACCTACATTGTCGCTCACTTGGAGTGTGAGTTATTTGGATTAGAAGTTGTACATGGATACTCCAAGATTGATATAGACACTTGCTTTGCGATGAAGATGATTTTTCGGGAAGAGAAAGGGTATGACTTTATTAATAAGAAATCCCGCCAATTGGATCATTCAAGACACAACAATAAGAAATCCCTCTCCTCTTACCTAACCCTGACCGTACTTCAATAAGAAATCCCGCCAATTAGATCATTCAAGACACAACACCTGAATATGCCTCTACTCTATTAGAACACTCATTCATGACCTTCCAATCATTGATATGACAGGACCCTCATCTTCTAGGCATGATCCGACTAGACATTCTTTTACTCATGGTGATACGGCTCACTCTAGATTTGATTTTTTTGATTTTCGTACCTCCTTAAAAATGCTTCATGAGGAGCTTGTCGCTCACCAACAATTGTTGGAGAATCGATTTGCTATGACTCAAGATCAGTTCCAAGAGGTAAGAGATCACTTTAGTAGGACTGAGGAGTTCCATGATACTGTATCTAATTTTGTTGACTATCAGTATTGGGAGTGGTCTAGAGAGAAGGAATTTAGATGTTCTCTAGATATTACGAGGCAGGAGGTTGCCACACTATCAGTACCATGAGCATCTTGGTAACCTGCCCCGTGTACCTAGATTTCCTCCTGGCCCCCGCCCACCATCTTATGTTTCTTTCATTGAGGACAATGAAAAGTCTAAGTCTAGGGGGTGCCTATATATATGTACATATCTTTGTTTGTTTTTTCATTTACTTCAGTTTGATTTACTTTTGCATGTTAGTTAGTTTGTTTTGAGTATTTTTTATTTTGTGTTGTGGCATGTCACTTGCATCATCTTCACATTATAGCATTACTTATTTTCCTGCAAAAATTCTAGCACACTTGTATCTAGAATTTCTTGTGTTGTGATGTAGGTGCTAGTATGCTTGGTGATCTAATTTTTTCTATCCATAGTAGCATGAAATGAGCTATATTTTTCTTTCAAAAGTTTGAGATTTGCCTAATTTTAGGATCTCTTTTATACTATGCTTGACTTTTATAGTAGATACATCCGAAAATAGTTATGATTCATAGAACTAGATTAATACTTGTGTTTCTAAGATGATTTTTCAACTATTTTTTTGTTACTGGAGAAACCCAGATTTCAATAACTCATTAGAAAAAAAAATCAAAATTTCCTTACTTATTCTAGTGCTACATAATGCTACATCTTGTTAACACACACAAAAAAGGTATGATTGAATAAGGGAATAAAAAAATAGTTGTCATGAGTGGAAACTAATAAGTTACCCCTTTGAGATCAAGTTAGGTTAATAGGGAAATAACTATTATGTTTTTCTTGATCCAAGCTATCCCTTGAGACTTTGTGTAGTTTGAAAAAGATGAATCATGTGTGTTGTAGGTTAGTGTCTATTGTCGGGAGCATAAAGAACACGATTAGATGACGAATTGACTAGGATTGGAGTTGAAACTTGAATTGTTAATTCATTCATTGCACTGAGGACAGAGAACTTTAACTTAGGTCATTCTCAAACTTTGTATCCTGTTCACCAATCAAACTCTAGGATAGGACTAATATGACTCACTAGGGATTATGATGCATCTTATTTCCATATGAATCTAGATTGCAGGTTTTTTCTTGGTTTAAGTCTGGGGGAGTGATGTGCGTAGATTATATATACTTTTATACATTGTTTAACGCACATTTTCTTGTATTTATTGAATGTGATCTACATTATCGCATCCTATTTTATTATATCATCATGCTTTCACCTTATGTTGTTCGAAAATCTTCTCTTTGTGTATTTTTATTGACAAGACGCGATTTAGAGTGAAAATGGAGCAAAAACGAACATTGGGTAACTTTAGAAGAAAATTAGCAAACATGGGTTATGCTAGGAGGGCACAACTGTGTTCTTCAAGTTAACACGGTCGTATCTTCAAAAGACACGGCCGTGTCTCCCAAGAGCCAGCCAAAGCTCTGCCCTAGCAGAGCTCATGCCAGGTCATGCTAGGAGAGCATGGTCGTGTCTCTGCCCCATCAAAATTCATGCCAGGGCACGACCATGTCTCTAACTAGGAGAATTCATGCTAGAGCTATGCCAAGAGGGCACGACCATGCTTCAAAGGAAGAGCAAAGCATTCTTTATATCAGGGTTGTGCCCAGAGGCACGGTCGTATACCAGGGTCAGGGCATTACACGACCCAATCGTGCCTGAGAAGCATAACAGTGCCTCACTTGTTGAAGGATAACATAGCCCGATCGTACCTCATCCCATGCCTCTCACACGTCCTGTGTCATTCTTGAGAGGCACGGTCATGCCTCAGCCACCGATCTATACACACCCTGGCCGTGTCTTGGAGACACGACTGTGCACCCCAAAAAGGGGTCGTGCCCCCTACCTACTTCTTTTCCATTTACAAAAGAGAGAAGGGTTTTCCCCTCTTGGGAACCCACTAGATCCAGAGTCATCACCAGATTTCGGAGTTCTACCGATGATCCAAAGATGATTTCTCCATTATGTCCACCATCCAAACTAGGAGATCACTCGTGAAGACCCAAATCACAGCCGACTAAGCTTTCTCTTCTCCTTTCTTTGAATTTGAGTTGTAGAATATTTTATTCATTATCTTTGGGTTTAATATCCTTGTTTATGGAGTAGATACTCTTGATTCTAGGGTTAGGAAGTAATTATAATGTGTAATTGATGTATGAACTATTGATATGTCATTTCCTTATTTCTATGAAATGTTTACTTCTTGTGTTATGTGTGTTGTGTCGTGTACATGTTTAACGAAATGTATATGTGAGTAATACATGTAGATGTGAAGGATTTGTTCTTATTTTAAGATTGCTTCTGGGCTAGATAACTAGGGGATCTTTAGTGACAAAGGATATCCATGCAATCGTACTTACTATACCCTTAGCGACAATGGGCATCGATTATTAACCACTTCCTGGGATAATGACCTTGAAATATGGACTAATCCTTTGCTACATAGGTACAAGTATGGAGGATAAGGAAATGAACATGTTCTAGGGACATTATCTAGCATTATAGCGAAATCGAAAATCCTAGAATCTTCCCACGAACTTTCTCAGCTTTCTCAACCCTCTTAACCTTCTTCAATTCTCTAACAACCAACACTCTGTCTCACACACACTCTCTCTCTAATTCACAAGCTTTCACACAATTCGATAGTCTAGATAACTTGCTTTATAGACTCACTAGTGATTAAACCTCAGTCCTTGTAGATTTGATACTTTTTATTACTGATGACGTAATCGTACACTTGCGATTTCATAACAACCACATCCTTCTCGCTCCACCGATGCACTCTTCCGCTGCTCCTCGTCCCTCGGATGCACCGAGCCCGTCGACTCATTTCTCGTGTCATCCTTCTTGCTCGCTATGTCTTCCGCCCGACTTCTTGTGTTGTTAAGTTCCTGCACACTTAGACACAAGACATTAAATACATAGGACCTAACTTAACTCGATTGATCACATCAAAACTCCCCCGGAGTACTTACAATCTTCCCCTTTTTGATGTGCATCAACCCGAGTTAAAGTTAGGCTTAACAAAATAATAATTTATAAAAATTAACTACATCACAGAAATATTGCAATTTAGTAGAAAAAATAACTTGCAATTAAGCAATAGTTTTGCAACCTCCCCCTAAACTTAACCCCTTTAACTTAACTCCTATAATTTCTCCCCCTTTGATCGCATCAAAAATATATGTGAATAAATAGAGGAAAAAATTGAAAAATTTTCTTATGGGTTGTACACAGATGTTCAATAGTTCTATATTTTTACTAAATTTATTTTGGAAATAAAATTATTTTTAAGTTATAAACCTCAAATTTGTCAAAAGTAATTTAAAAATTATTTTATTTTTTGAAAAATCATGATTTTTTTTTACAATGTTAAACAATATCAATTTTATAAAGTAAAAATTTCCTAGAGAAAATAATTTTTTGTATAATGAGAAAATAATTTTTCTTTCAAAATGAGATATTTTCGAAGAAAAATGCTTTAAAATATGATTTATTGTCAAAAAAACCTTGCAAATTTTTTTGAGGATTCAAAATGTAACATTTAACTCTAGAAAAATTAAAAATTTTAAAAACTAATTTCTGAAAATTTCTAATTTTAAAATATTAATTTTTGTTATAAAATTCATAGAAAATTATATAACGGTCAAAAAATTTGAAATATTTTTTGTTAGTAGATAACATATATGTTTATCATAGAAACAAATTTAAAATTATAAATTAGAATAGAAAGTTTATGAAAGATAATTTTGAAAAAAAATATGTTAATAATTCAAAGAACTTATTTTCTAGTATGCAAGTAAAAATATTTTAATATGCTAGAATAGATTTTGGTACCCAATATAAATTTATACCTACTGGATTTATCAGGTATTTTTGTGAAATATTAAAATTTGAAAATTTTCTCATTTGACCTTTGTGATTTCTAATATACCAGTTAAGCCCACCATAATATGTAAAATTTCTAGTAGGAGTAAGAAATGAGTTTGAAACCTGTAATGAAGTAACCTTTTATAAGATTTTTATTTTATTTTTTAATTTTACATTTTTAATTTTTAGTTTATTAAATTCTGCTAGTGGACATGCATTTCCTAATTGTATTTTTAAATCAATGACAATCTTTTTCAAACTAACATATTTGGTTCTTAATTTGCACAAAGATCTAGACATCAATTTAATATCTTCATATATCTGATTGGGAGGTAGAAGACGTACCTCACTTACCATGTTAGATTCACTGTTGGAGGCTCCCCCTTCATCGTTGCTTTCCTCTGAAGTAACTCCCCCTTCATTGATGCTCTCCTCCTAGTAGTCTGTTGTTAGTGTTAGTCCAGCGTATTCTTCATTCTCAGACTCTTTAGATGATGAGTCACTCCATCTTGCCTTGAGACTCTTATGCTTGGACCTTCTTAATCTTGTGTCTTTATCTTGTTCTTTCCCCTTCAATTTGGGGCAGTTGTCCTTGATATGCTTTTCTTCATTGTAGTTGTAGCACCTCACTTTCCTTTTTCCTCGTAGAACCTTCTTCGCCTGTGTCTTACCAAAATTATTAATTTTAAAAAACGTATTTAAATTTCTTACCATAAACGAAGCTTCATCTTCGTCGGGTGATGAATCTGAATTTGATTTTTTCTTTTTAGCTTTAAGTGCTAGGTTCTGATTTGGCTCCTTGTCTTTTCTTAGTCCTACACATCGAGACTCGTGTAATTCTAAAGTTGAAAATAGATTTTCTAAACTACTTACGTCAAGGTCCTTGGAAATGTAGTAGGAGTCTATGATGGATATCCATTCCGGGGTTCTTAGAAATGCATTTAATGCGTACTTTAGCGAATCCCGATTCGTTACTGTTTCTCCGAGGTTGGTGAGTCTGATGATCAGCTCCTTGATCTTTGCGTGTAGTTAAGCCACCTTTTCTCCCTTTTCCATTTGGAGGTTCGTTAGTTGATTACGGAGAAGGTTTCATCTTGATAGTTTGGCCTCCGAGGTTCCTTCATGGAGCTCCAGGAACTTTTCCCAGAGTTCTTTAGCGGAGTCGTAGATGTCGATCGATTGATTTCTTGAAGCGATAGAACGCTTAGCAGATGAAACTCTGCCTTACCATTTGCCACAAAGTTGGCATGTTGCTTCTTGTTCCATTAGTGCTCTTCTTTTTCTTCTTCGTTCTCATCTTTGGGTACTTCATAACCATATTTAATTGTTAGAATAATATCAAAGTCTGTTTGAAAAAACATATCCATTCGACATTTTCAAAGCACGAACTCCCGCTCAAACTTTGGCGGATAGATGCTTGATCCAGTCATCTTCTTGTTGCTTTAGTTGGTGGTTAGTCCTTCTAAAGCGGTTTGGCTCGGATACTACTTGTTGGATCGGGTAAACCGACTAGAGAGGGGGGGGGTGAATAGCCTGCAATAAAAATTAAACTTCTCTTGCTATCGAACTAAGCAAGGACACACACAAATTAAGCCAAAATAAATAACATAAAAATAAAGTAAAAGACTCACAAGTTACTTGGTTACAACCTGGTTGGTTGTTAATCCAAGGCAAATGAAAACACTAAAAACTCATTCATGAAGGTGGAGTAGCCTCTTACAAACTTTAAAAACTTAGATATTGAAAAGGAGAAGAATATGGAAATGAATACAAGTGTGTTGTATTATAATAGAGGACATGACCTTTATTTATAGCATTTTGGTCAAAATGACCGTTATGCTGATGTGGCACTATTCGGGGCGCCTCCATTGACTCGGGCGCCTCCATCAGGGCGAAACTCATCCATTCAGCAATAGTTTGCTGATCTGGTAGCAATGGGGGTGCCTCCAAGGGTTGGGGGCGCCTCGAGTCAGCTGACTTGGCTTCAGCTCCGCAACGGCCTTCTGGGCGCTTGAGGCGCCTCCATTCAATGAGGGTGCATCCATTGTCTTGGCGCTTGAGGCACCTCTATTCAATGGGGGCGCCTCCATTGACTTGGCTCTCGAGGCGCCTCTATTGACTTGGCGCTTGAGACACCTCCATTAAATGGGGGCGCCTCGAATGGTCAACTTCAGTTGTTGATCATTCTTTCTTCCGCTCCTTTGGGTGATTATCCGGTTGTCCGGAGTTGAGCTCACCCGAACTCAACTCTGACCTTCTCGAGAAGACTTCCTCCCTGGTTTCTCGTCCCTCGAACCTCATTCTTCTCGCCTCGCGTCCCTCAAACTGCATCCTTATCGCTCCACCGGTATACTCTTCTGCAACTCCTCGTCCCTCGGATGCACCGAGCTCGTTGACTCATTTCCCATGTCATCTTTCTCGCTCGTTGTGTCTCCGTTGGACTTCTCATGTTCCTAAGTTCTTGCACACTTAGACACAAGACATCAAAATAACACAGGACCTAACTTAACTCGGTTGATCACATCAAAATTACCCCGGGATTCTTATAATAAGAACATCAAATCTAGCTTTTTGCTCATCATTACAAAATATGATTCCATAAGAATTTTTGATACCTTCGTCATGTGCCTGACGTTTTACTTTTCGGTGGCCTTCCCTTTTTTGATAGACTTCCCTTTTTCTTTGCTGAAGTCATCCCCTTCGCTAGATCCACCACTTTTGCGGAAATGCTTCAACATTTTGAATGGTCACAAGTGAAAGAGGGGTGATTAGTTGCTTGTGGGGGAAGAGGAAACAAGAGAAGAGGGATTTTGAAATCTTGAGATCTAAAGATCTAGATCTTAGATCTTGAGAAGAGATCAAGAAAGGAAAAGGAAAGAGATGGAAGATCTTAAGATTTAGAAGAGGAGAGTTCTTGGAGAGAAGGCTTGAAGAAGAAGGGAGTTAGGAGAAGGCTCTTGTTTGGATAAATTAGAGAAGAATTGAAGAAAGAAGAAGCTTAGATCTTGATTTGGGGAAGAGATCTAGAGGGAAGGGGAGAAGTAGAAGAAGAAGAGAGAAGGATTTGAAAAATGAAGGCATGGTTGTGTGAATGGGGAGCACGGGCCATGTCATAGGTTTTATTATCCAAACTGGAGCACCACACGGTCGTGCCAAAAGGCACAGACTCGACATGATGTCATATGTTGCTGCATGGAGTCTTCACACGGTTGTGTCTTTCGACAC
>JBBUKS010000078.1:3388225-3403813 GCA_038050645.1 Hedychium gardnerianum | reverse complement strand
TTGATTTGGTTCACAACTAAATCAAGTTGGTTCATGACTAAACCAAATAGGGTCTAACTCTTCCATAAGAGATGTGAGCCATCCGTGCTTCCATTCCAACAAAATATATTTCATATTTATCCTTTGTTTGATCCAACCAAACATTATATCTCTTGATCTAAGAATCGAATTTTCAAATTTGTTTTATGTCTTTTAGATACTCGTAGTGCGTGTGACCTAATAGGTTCTCGATTTATCTAGGCCGTCTATAATTAATTATTTAATTATGAATCGATTATGAGTGACACCTAGTAATACATTATGATTCTCATTTAATCAAAAAAATCACAGTTGATCTCAGAACTAATTTTGAACTCTTTCAGCAGCTATAGTGAATCGTGCTTCGTTTCTTTCACTCGTCTTATACCCACTTAGTTCAGGAAATGATCTATTGTATCTGTCCCCACTAGGCTGACTACGTCACACCTAGCGCAAGTTATATTTACTTGTCTTGTGGATTCTAATTACTCGTACATGTGTCTAAGAATCCAATACTCTTAATATGTGATGCTTTGGTCAAAGACTTTGAGTAACAATCCTGAGAAGTGGCCATAGGGTATACGTCTTCTCGCAAGGAGCGGTGAATCCTCCGTAGGCTATCCAAACACATTCGGGCACTTTGACTTATACCCAATCATCTCGGGTTTACATCTCCAAGGAGATGCTTTGCTTAAGATGTCAAAACATAAATCTTCATGACCAAGGTGACTTGAATACCTCAAGTCGAAGGAAACTTGCACTCGAGCTATAGTAAAAACTTCATAGACATATCTATATATAGAGAGAATCATATGAAGTCTCACAACAGGTCACTCCAATGAACTAGTTATCATAACTAGCATCTATGTTTAACTCTTGACATCCCAATATTTTCAACTAGTGAGTAATGGTTGTTTGGTTAGATCAAGGAGTATAACTCGTGCTAGTCTTACAGAATTGATGATGTCCGAATACATCAATTCGTTGACTAGAGAAGATTTCAATACATTCATAATTACACATGTAGAGACACTCACTAGTTGTGATCCAATCACAAGTTTTCTCATGCTATGAATCATATTGTCGACATTCAGTAATTGAGTTTAAGACCAATTCAAACATTTAAAGAATATGCACTCAGATAATGAATATATATTTATCATATAAATAGTACAAGTCATAAGGCGATTGCCTTAGGACACCTCTCAAACATAACACGAGGTTGCAGTCGGGCCATGGTTGAGGCGGCGGTCGCGAGGGCTGCCGCATCTTGCAACAACAAGAGGGGAGAGGAGAGGTAGAGAAGCTTACCAGGGTCGGAGAGGAGATCACGCTAGAGATTGGAAGGATTTGAAGGTATTAAGGTTAATTCGGGTCGAGGGAGGGATGCGTCGTGTTGATTTTCAAATTTTAGGGCTAAATTAGTGACCGAAGTATAGTACGGTCGCTAAATTAGTGATCGAAATATACTTCGGTCGCTAATTTAGCCCTAAAATCTTGATATCCAAATTTAGCGACCGAACTATACTTCGGTCGCAAATTTAGCGACCGAAATATAAAATAGATTTCAGTCGCTAAATTAGCGACCAAAATAAATTTCGTCGCCATTTAACGATCGAAATATTAATTCGATCGCTAAATTAGCGACAGAACTATATTCCATCGTTGTTCGAGGATATTCTTGTAGTGTGATCACGATCGATCGTGTAGAAGTTAACAAGTAATTTCTACAATGTATAAAAGCTAGTTGTTAGCTTTTATAATAATGACTTTATATCATTTTGATTTTACTTTTTTAAGAGTGATAAACTAATTCAAATAATATTTCAATGAGCAAAATAAACGAAAGGGATTCCATGATATTCATTATATTTTAAATGAATATTATCTGATCATGATCGACTGTGTAGAAACTAGTATATAGTTTTTGCAATATGTAGACGTTGTAGGAGTTATATGTTAGCTTCTACAATAATAATTTTATGTCATTTTGATTTTGTTTATCCTACGGTGATAATCTGAATAAAATAATAATTTTTATGAATAAAACAAATAATGAGATTTCATAATATATATTACAGGTCAAATGAATATTATTTGATCACGACTAATTACGTAGAAGTTAATAGGTAATTATTATATCATATAAAAATTAGCAGCAGGTATATTAAGTGATTATGGTTCAAACTCTTAAATCTGATTTAGAATTTAAATCCGGTTCATAAATACAACTTTGAATCAGATATAAAGGAAGAGTATTTTGAATAATTCATATTAAATAAGATATCCATTTAATTTTAATTAGAAATGTGATGCCCAGCATGAAAATGGATGCCCTTTTAATTTTTACTTTCCCCCACCCCCAACAGTAGTCACGTCAAACAGAGTAAAACTTTACTTGGGGGTGTAATCGAACTGAATTGAATTAAACAGTCAGAGGCTCGAATTTGATTCTGTTTATTTTTTAAAAACTTGATTTCGATTTTAACCTTTAAAAGTTAACGAGTTTATAAGTTTGAGCCCGTTTAAAATACTTAAGTATAATAATTATTAAAATATTATTATATTTATAATTCATATAATATTTAATTATATATATATATAATAAAATAAATAATTTTTTTAATGAATATGTTCGAGCTTTTTAATGAATATGTTCATGAGTTTATGAATTTTAAATTTAATTTTAGCTCGATAATATTTTTGAACTTAAAATTAAATTAAGATTAAACTCAGTTTAATAATTTAATTGAAGAGTAAAGCCCAATCTTTCACCATGCATGAGCACGTACACAGGATGACTAGTAGTCAGGTTCCTGCCCCCTTTATATACTAGTCATTGTTCGGGCTGGTTAGACTAGCCCCCGTGATTTACCTTCTCCGTGTTGGTCCTGAGACGGACTGGCGGAGGTGCTGGGGGCGAGCGTTTCGCCTTTTGCCACAATAGAATGATATTTTACTGAATCAGGCACATGTAAATTCAAAAATTTTCATTTCGTATATCTAACTTTCATAATATCAAAATCATACAATGCATTTTCGTTATACCCCTCCTCTTTTCACTACTCAAAGAAATCTCTCTTCTCTAAATTTTTGTTTTACTAATTTAAAATTTTATCATTCTTAATTTACGCTGTTGAATTTAATTATGAAAGTATAGATACAGTAAGAAGGCTTCAAAAATACATTAATTTTGATTTAAAATTTTCTAATCCATTAAATCCCTCTCGAAGATTTTGAATTATGTAAAATCGATTTATGTATGATTGGAGGCATAGAACTCGCTCAATTATAGCAATGTAGTGGAACGATAAGGATGTTTTTGGCATGTGTTCATGATAGTTACTCACCAACTAACATTAGCGACTTAGTCAATAAAGCTGAACAACCACAAACTTTGTTTATATATTTCATTTCCTTTTCATTAATCAGTTCCATTTTGTTCATTTATAACACAGTTTAATTAATTAATTAGCACAGCAAGGCACGCAGTAAATTATAATTAAGGAGCTTATTAATTGCTCCTGTCATCCAATAATAAAAAAAAGGGAAAATTAAGCTGTTCGTCATTTAATTTCAACACCTTATTAATTGACTTAATACAGAAGCTTAAAATTAAACTCCGAATTTCACACCCAAATTAAGCTTAATTTTGGTAATTAATCAGCTAGCCCAAATGGACGTGGACGCCAATGGCGAGGATGAAGACGGCGGCGAGGCCGAGGAAGATGATGGAGTGGATGAAGATGGACATACCGCTGGTTTGCAGGTTGCCGAACTCCACCACCCGACCCTTGGCCGGAACCTGGAAGAGCAGCCCCGGCGAGAGCAGCACGAAGAGCACCACCGCCACGAACACCGGCCCCCAGTCTGCCATCGATCTGGCCGCTAACAGATCAAGTACTCCAAGCAGCAGCAGTAGCAGCCAAGCAGACTGATCGAGGAAGGAAAGAAACAGAGAAGAAGGAGAAGAAAAATGCATATAGGAGGGAGGCCCAATATGTATAGAGAATTAAGTAGAGTGCGGTGAGGTCAACCTCTCCATGACATGATGCTAAGCATGAGGATCAGGATGAAGACGAGAGTGGTTGTGGCTTTTGGAAGTCTTCTCTCATGGACCATGAGTAGAAAAGACTTTGCGATGCCCCTTATTAAACAATGACTAATTGTGATGGAACTTGTCTTCTTTTTCACTCGGTTGATTATAGGGAATCATTAGCGAGTGAATATTACTCGTAAATTTATCATTTTAAGCATAAATAATAACGAAGAAACGTAAAAGCATATAGTCTATTTTTATTTATTTCATAGTCCTCCATACGGTTACTTTAAGGCACAGGATCGTGGTGAAAAAAATAATAATAACGCTCACCTCAGGCGTCTCTCACAGCCCATCCCCAGATTATATGAAGAGAGGTAAATCACAGATGACTACTAGCCTGAGCAATGACCAGTGCATAAAGAAGAATAGGAATCTGGCTATTGGTCAGGAATTGACCCTCAAATCTCATGATGACAACACCCAATGCACTAACCAACTTAGAATGTAGCGGAAATAATAACGAAGAAACATAAAAGCATATAATCAATTTTTACTTGGTTCATAGTCCTCCAGACTGCTACTTCAAGACTCACAATTGTGGATTGCTTATGAGTGGACAATCACAATATTTCTTCTTCCGAAAAAAAAATTCGAAGGTAGAGAAAATCCTCTTATAAATGAAAAGGTACGGTAACACTTTACCGTCCTTCTAGAAATGAATACATAGAAAATAAAGCAACTAATTTACCGACAACGAAGCGAGATCGAAGTGGAGCGTTGGTTGTCGGAGGGCACAACGACACAGAGATGTTGCTTTTGCACGTGACGAGGACTTGAGAGTGTATGAGTTGATGATCTGAACCTTCTGGTTGAGCCTTCTTTTATAAGAATTTATCGTTTAACTGATCCCCTTGTTCGGTCAATTAATGGCCTCAATAATTGGATCCATATATGGTTCTTGATCGATCGAACGCCTTTATTGATCGATTGAACCTGCCACATCAACTTTTTGTCCCGAGTCCACAACTAACTTTGCTTTGCCAATCGCTTGAACAGGGTTTTTCAGTTATATGAACATTGTTGAGTCACTTCGTTGCCACGTCAGCTGCTCAAGGTTAATCTTCTGCCACATCAGCAAGACGAAGCCCATCTTGACCGAGCAACTTGACATGACAACAATTCAATCTTTATCCTCTACCACAGCAGCAATTTGAGACTTATCGTCATCCACATCAAATGTCACATCAACTCAATAGATACTTCAGCTGCCAAGTCATCATATCGTGCCACATCAACTTTCAGTCGAATAAACCCACTTGTTCAGTTACTCGGACCGTTCGGTCGATCGGACTTAGCATTCGGTCGTCCAGACCGTTCGGTCGTCCAGACCGTTCGGTCGATCGGACTTACCATTCGATCTAACCTCGACTTCGAGATCCGAGCAAGACTCTTAGTCGGATCACCGCCTAAGTTTTGTCCCCTTAATGAGGACCAATCCTCACTGTCCTTAGAAGGACCTCTCCACTCCAGGAGTTTATCTTCATTATTTTTTGTCAAACATCTAGTCTAGCTGACATGTTTGAGCTTCCTCTGCTTAGCGTCTGAGCACTTGACTCATCAAGGCTTCCTTTGACTGATATCTGGTCTTTACTGACCCATCAAGTTCGTTTTGTCAAATGTCAGATCTCGCTGATCCATCTAGACTTCCTCTGCTTGGTGTCCAATCATCTTGATACGCTAAGATTTCAGTTGCCTAGTATTTGGTCCACCTAACATACTAGAGTTTTCTTGTTAAGTAACTTGCATACTTAACAAACATATTAGTTCACCCCCGGCTTAACTTTAAATCATTTGTCAATATCAAAATACAGG
Source organism: Hedychium gardnerianum (assembly GCA_038050645.1). Taxonomy (NCBI): domain Eukaryota; kingdom Viridiplantae; phylum Streptophyta; class Magnoliopsida; order Zingiberales; family Zingiberaceae; genus Hedychium; species Hedychium gardnerianum. Next base: position 3,397,881 of record JBBUKS010000078.1, on the reverse strand, counting down.
TTCAATTCTGGTACTTCCTGCACTAATATCATTCAGCTCAATCAATTTAACTCTACTAAAATGATAAGTTTCAGAGATCAATTGATAGCTTAATTCAACTCATTGATAAAGTTTTGAGATATGTAGTAACTTAAATTTTGATCGATTGGTTTGGTTCTAGTAAACTTTTTTTTCTAGGAGAGTTTTCTTCTTCTTTTTTCCCCGCATATTTGGGATGAATAAGATTTCAAATAGAATTATAAATGAATCAAACATTAACCAACTTAGTGTTTGATTTGGTAAGAGCTCATTTATATTCATTCAATACATATAAGGTCAATTAAATGAATAACCTTAGACATATTTGTTTTCAACTTATTCATATTCATGAACAAAAATTATGAACTATTCATAAACAATATTCATAATAAAATTTGTAAATTATATTCATCAATAAATTTTTTATTAACATAGTAAATAAATAAAAACATTTTTAAGATGAATAAATAAATTTATATCTAAAAATATAAAAATTTTAAATAAACAAGTTTGAATTAAGAATTCGATAATATATAAATAAATTAAGCTCAAATCAAATTTGAATCAAACTTAAGTTTATAAAAAAGAAATTAAGTCAAACTTAAATAATCATTTTAATAATTTGATTATTTTAAACTTAACCTGACTTAATTCGATTATTTTATTAAATAAATTTGAACATTATCAAAGTTGATTCAGTTTAGTTCATTAAACGTCCTAATTTCAAGTTTAAGATTTTCATAATAATATAATAATTTATAAAGCTTTCATTGATTGTGTTAGGTGGCGTGCCTCTTTAAATCTGATAAGTAGCTAGCTAGTGTTTAATGTTGTTTAAGTTTATTAAAATTTACATAGGATCTAGTGATTCTTTAGAGCTACGATGGAATTGAGAGTCTGAAAGTGACGTAGCAGATTCTGTTGATTCACATGTAAATAGACGTAATTTTTTAAATCCTATTGATTTTGGAGAATACCAAGAGATAGACATCTAAACATGATATTTAGAAAGAAATGACATGATTACAAATTCTTAAAATTATTTTTCTATTCTCACATCACTCTCCCCATGGTGAAAAAAATTCGCTCTCGAATTATTGATCATATCATCATCAGAAGCATTGTTGACGTTGGTGTGATGTAACGGAAAGCTATTGAATCTGTTGATTCACACACGAATATCGAAAATAATCTTTTAAATCTTGTTAATTCGAGCATGAATACTAGCAAATAGAAAAGAAAAACTCATCGTTCCTGAAAAAAGAGATGACGACTGACTCCACAAGATTAACCTCGCTTTGATATCAAATGACGCAGCGAATAACTATCGGTTTCGTTGATTCGCACACGAATACCGGAAGCAATCTTCTAAACCTTGTTGATTTCGCAGAATGTCAGGAGATAGATAATCAAACTCAACGTTTAAGAAGAAATGACATGATCGCAAATTCTTATTAATAAAAAATTATCCCTTAAATCAACTAAGCAAATGTTTAAATAGACTCCAAATCCTAACATTACAAAGATGAAAGACTCAAAATTTTAACTCGATAAAAATAATAAAAAGATTAAAATTATTCTTCTATTTCCGCATGCAATGGTGGCAAAAGGAGAAATACTCACCCTTAGCGCCCCCGCCAGCCCGTCCAAGACCAACACGAAGGAGGTACGTAAATCAATGCATGGGGAGGGTAGGAACCTGGCTATTAACTAAAATTTGACTCTCAGACCTTATGATGACAATATCCTATATACTAACCATCAGTCCATCTCGTGAGACTTCTATTTCCGCATGCAATACTTAATTGCATGTGGAGTATATATTGATTTAATTAGGGTTTCAACTTTCAAGTTTACTTCAACGTTGTGGATTGATGAGATTTGTATATTTAATTTAGTAGTAAAGGGATATTTGAAAAGAAAATTGTTTGTTATTTTATTTTATAATTTAGATATCTAATTCTTCACATCGATTAATTTTAAAGATGATTCATTCGATTTTATGAAAAAAAAATTATCAACTATCAAGATAAATCCAAAAATATGAATGATTCATCACTCCTCAATCAAAATTCCAAGGTTATCTTTTTTAGAAAAAATTAATTCCGCAATGCGTCGAAGTTAGGAATTATAAGATGATTTTAATTACTCATGTTGGATTTTGTATCTAGGTACAAAGCATCCAATTTGTTGATTGATCGAGTCGAGTTGGCCGGTCTCATTAAATTGATTTGGGCAAGCTATTTAATTTGAACAATTTTAGTGAGCTTGTCCATAGTGGTCCATGCAAACCATAAGCAAGTCAGAACGATCGAGCAAGTTGTCATGTTAGGTGAGCTAGACGGTCCAAGTGGGATTGGGAAGGTTATATGATTCATTTGAGTTGATTGATTTAGTTGAATTAAGTAGATTGGCCAATCTCTATAGGACTCGACGCGAATAAAAAGTTCGAATTAGAGATGATATTGGATTAAGTGCTCATGATTTTTCTAATACCTAACTTATATTTATCTCCTTTTAATTAATTTAGTAATCGGAGAAGGGGATGTTGGACCATCTTGTCGTCATAGATCGAGAAAAAAATTATTATATTAAAATCAAAATTAAACTTCAATTTATTTATCGAGTGGTCTGAGTGAATAATTTTAAACTATTGAATAAGCTCTTGGTTCGATCGAGTTGATCTGAGTGCTTACCAAGTTCGTCCAAGTGAAGTCATTGTGATGCCGAGAAGACACATCGCCCGGCTACCTAGTCAACCGAATGCTTCTGCTCAAGAGTTGAGTTAGGAGAGAGATCGCACGACTACCGAGTGGATTCTTCGCACGACTACCGAGTCGATTGAACTATTGAATCACCGAGTGCCGAGTCGGTCGAGTAAGACGAGCAGGTTGTTGAGTACTGAGTCGGTCGAGCTGTCACGTTGCCCGAACTGCCGAGTGGGTCGTCAAACGACGAGTGTAGAGTGCTCGGGGAACGAGACAGAGTGCTCGGGAAGATGTCAATCCGATCTGGAATTGACGCCAAGTATTCGGGCAATAGTCCCAAGTCTGAAAAGAACAAAGTCAAGGCATGTGTCAACATAGTTTTCTTAAAACAAATTCACTCCATCTCCGACAGTACTTCAAGATTGTCGTGGATCGTCTGTTTTTCAGGATACAACTACAAATCGCGATCATCACCAAGCACTAGTGGTTGCGGCAAATTTAGTAAGTATTTGATTGCTATCAAGGATCGAGTTGTAGAGCAAGTGCATGACAAAGAGGAAAACTAGGGGGAACGAAGGTGAAAGAGAATCTCTTTGCTATTGCTCTCATTGCTACTTTTGCTCTTTCTCACGACCTCCTTTTATAGAAGTGTCCACTCCTGGCTGTAGTGAATGGTCGAGTTATGGTCATTCAACGCCTGATTTCAATGACAGTCGCCTCGGTTATTACTGTCCGAGAGGTTAATGAATCGCCTTTAACTTTCGATTAATGCTTCTGTTACCCTCTTGAGCAGATAGCAAAAAGAGATTCAGGTGGCAAAATATTGATTCATTCGCTTGAACAAATTTTATCTCGATCGGTCCAACATTTTACATGCACAGGTCATGCTCGTACACGAGTCAACTTGGTTCAATGCAATCCGGGTCCTAGATTTGCACCGCCTCTATGGGCTCACACATGAGAGAGAGTCACTCCCTATGCATTTGCTCACAATATTAATGTTTGTGAATCAATATAAACCAATAAAAATGTCTTAAAACTTTATCTCGAAACTTTCAATGTGGAACTAAAGTTTCATTCACAATGTAGTCTCTTTCTTCTTTTCCATCTCCTTTCCATTCACATTTCTAACAATCCTCCACATGAATAAAAATATGATATGTGATAGCATTCAACAGTTGAGTCCAGTATAAGACAAATAGGTTTTACCCTTTGAACATTCCCTTATGAAGACAAATTTGTTTACTAGCTGACAATAGATATGATGTCCTTGAACTGTTTTGTCGTCTGTGTAAGAATTGACACATCTCACCTAGGACTCTCTCTGATACAACTCAATTCTTATGAGTTGTTTGTTCTTGGCCATGAACACGCTTAGTTCTGTGAGAAATTCTAAGAATTGTGCCTTCAATTCTCTTCGAAACAGCTATATTTCTTTCTCATATAGGTGATCTCTTAAGAGTATTCTACATTACTCTATTGGATCATTAAAAGTTATATACTTAATCTTCATCCTCTCACTGATCATTGGGTCATTCCTCCACAATGAGTTTACTTTGTGGGTGCAGTTAGGTTGTCTTTTTTAATTTAATTATTGGGATCTCCAGTTTGTATAGATTGAATTTTCTTTGCACTAACATATTTCATCAGCATCAAGCACATCCCTCACGATAAGCTTACAACTAACTCTTTATTTAACCCTTTGGTTAGTGGATCCGCTGATTATCCTTTGACTTTATATAGTCAATAGTGATAACTCCTGTTGAGAGAAATTGTCTAATGGTACTGTGTATACGATGTATATGTCTAGAATTATCATTATACAAATGACTCTGTATTTGATCAATAGCTGATTAACTATCATAATATATGCATATCGCTGACATAGGTTTCGATCGTCTTGGAATACCTTCTAAAAATTATCGTAGTCATTCAATCTCTTCACCACACTTGTCAAAGACTACAAACTCAGATTCCATCATGGATCTAGTTATTACGATTTGCTTAGAAAATTTTCATGAAATGACTGTACTTCCTAAAGTGAATACATATCCACTCATAGACTTAGAGTCTTCTATGTTCGATATCCAATAAATATGCAATCAATAGTTTTTGGTCATATCTTAATCCTTTTCGGATCAGACACCAAAACTTTAGCAAGACACTTTCACATTCGCAAGTATTTGTAAGATGATTATCTTCCATTTCACAACTCATAAGGGTTCTTATCTATTTTATTGGGGGCACCTTATTTAAAAAATAAGTTGTTAACACATCTTCCCTCACATGTACACTAACAGCCCAGAGCTCAATAAAAGAACATTCATCATCTCCTTTAGAGTGTGATTCTTTCGCTCAACAATACCATTTTGTTGAAGAGTATAGGGAGTTGTCGTTTCGTGTCTGATCTCATATTCAACACACAACTCAACGAATGGTAATATATATTTACCGCCTCGATCACTTTGAACCACATTAATCATTTTATTACGTTAGTTTTCAACCTCATTCTTATAGAGAACGAATTTCTCTATCGTTTCATCCTTACTTTTGAGAAAATACACATAATAATATTTTGTGTTATCATCAACAAAAGTCATGAAATACTAACTCCCACAACGTGTCGATGTACCATTTAGGTAGCATACGTCAGTGTGGATTAGGCCGAGTGATTTGTTGCTTCTTTCAACATATTGAAATGATGACTTTGTCATTTTAACTTCAACACAAGTCTCATATTTATGTTTCGGGTCAAGATGGAATGTAGGTATACTTTGTATGTTTATCAATCTATGCAATACACAGTAGTTAGCATGTCCTAGTTTGTCATGCTACAAACACGAAGACTCAAGCATATAAGTAAAAAAATAATTCATTTTTATTTATCTTAGGCCTAATGACCATTACATTGAGCTTGAATATCCTATCAAACATAGTCTTTTCCTACAAACATTCTCTTCTTGGACAATACAACTTTGTCCGACTCAAAAATAATACGAAAATCATGCTTGCTCAGAAGAGATCCGGACACCAAATTCTTTCGAATCTCTAGAACATACAATACACTGTTCAGAGTGAACTCCTTGTCCGAAGTCATCTTCTTTGCCACTTTTCTTTGGCCCATGATGTTTAAGTATGCTGAGTTCCCTATAAACAGTTTGTCTCCGTCTTTGAAAGTTGTGGAGCAGCTCTTTGTTGTAGTATATATGTCTGGTGGCACCGGTGTCGATCCACCATTGCCGCGGGTTTGAACCAACTAGGTTCAGTTAAGAGACCACGACATAAAGGTCGTCAATTTTTAGTGCCTCGTTCAGGTTGGCCTCCTGTTTCTTCTTCGGCTTTCTTTACTTGAAGATTTGTGAACGACTCGGTCACAATTGAAGCACTTCCCAGAGAACTTATTTTTTCTAATGCCTCCTATGGGTTTCATCTTGGAAGACTTGGGATTCTTCTGTTTCGAATTTTGACTATGTTCGATCACGTTAGCTTTTACAGTGGCCTAAGAGAACATCTTTCTCTTTGAACTATTATTGTCTTCCTCAATGCGAAGTCTAACAACGAGTTCTTTCATGTTCATCTCCTTCCGCATATGCTTCAGGTAGTTCTTGAAGTCCTTCCATCCGAGAGGCGGCTTCTCAATGATAATTGTCACCTAGAAGGTTTCACTCAACACCATATCTTCTAAGTAAATCTCATGCAATATAACCTTAAGCTCTTGGACTTGATTGATTATTGTCTTAGAGTCAAGCATCTTGTAGTCCACGAATTGGCCCATGATGAATTTCTTGACCCCCACATCCTCCATTTTATACTTCTTGTCCAAGGATTCTCACAACTCCTTGGTTGTTCTCTTCGTGCTATACATAGCGTATAGCAAATCGACAAGACAGTTAAGCATGTAGTTTCGGCATAGGAACTTAGAATGAGACCATGCCTCCACTACACAAATGGTCTGGACATCAGTAGCATCCTTAGCATGCTTGAGAGGTTCCTCAGAGCCAAATTTAGCGTGGTCAGGTAGAAGAACATTTTTTGCTGTCATCGCTTGAAGTTCAACCCAGTGAACTTCTCTAGCTTTGATTGGAACATTTTCAGTCGGGGCAGAAGGGGTCGTCACGCGTTGAGTCTATTGCACCTCAACACTTTTTTGTGACTATCTCAATAGAAACGAGTCTGTTTTAAGATTGTTGGATAATCTTGTTGCTAGAGATAGATGGAAAATTACTGAATTGAAATCGAAGTTCAACGTCAACTTATCTGTTGAGTGGCCTGAGCAGATAATCTCAAGCTGCCACGTAAGCTCTTGGTTCGGCTGAGCTGATCTGAGCGCTTCCCGAGTTAGTTCGAGTGGAAGTCGTTGTGCTGCCGAGGAGACACGTTGCCCGACTACAGAGTTGGCCGAATGCTTCTGCTCGAGAGCCGAGTCAAGAGAGAGATCGCCCAACTATCGAGTGGATCATTCGCCCGACCACAAGTCGATCGAGCTATTGAGTTGCCGAGTGCCGAGTAAGTCGAGTAAGTTGACGAGTATCAAGTCGGCCGATTTGTCATGTTGCCCAAACTGTCGAGTGGGTCATTGAACACCAACTGCAGAGTGCTCAGGGAAGAAGGCCGAGTGCTCAGGAAGATGTCAATCAGGTTTGGAATTGACGCCGATTACTCGGGAAGCAATCCCAAGTCTGAAAAAGAACGAAGGCGAGGCATATGTCAACGTAGTTTCCTTAAAATAGATTCGTCACATCTCCGACGGTGCTTCGAGGTTGTCGTGGGTCGTCTGTTTCCCAAGATACAACGGCAAATTGCGATCACCACCAAGCACTAGTGGTCACGGTGAACTGAATAAGTATCTGATTGCTATCACGAGTATTGTTGCCGAGCGGGTGCATGACAGAGAGAAAAAACAAGGGAACAAAGGTGAAAGAGAATCTCCTTGCTACTTCTGCTCTTGTTCACGGCCTCCTTTTATAGGAGCACTCACCCCAAGCTGCAATGAATTAATAACCGAGTTATGGTCATTCAACGCTTGAGTTCAATGACAGTCGCCTCGGCTATTATTGTTTGAGAGGTTACGGAATCACCATTAACATCCGATTAATGCTTCTGGTTGCTCTCTTGAGCAACGGCAAAAAAAAAGAATCAAGTGGCTAAACATTAGTTCATTCGCTTAGACAAATTTTATCGTGGCAGGTTTGGAATTAAATTCGTGCAAGTCTTGCTCGTACACAAGTCAACTTCGTTCTGTGTAATTTGAGTCCTAAATTTGCACCCCTGCATGCCCACATGTGAGAGAAAGCATTTTTTCATGTATTTATTCACAACATCAATGCTTGTGAATCAATATAAATCAACAAAAATACATTGAAACTTTCAATGTGGAACTAAAATATCATTCATAATGGAGTCTCCTTCTTTTCCATTTACATTTCTAACAGAGGAATCTTGGTGTAACGATAGTTATTATCGTATGACTTTATATTCATGGATTAGAGTCATGAAAATATTCTCTTACAATGTAAAATAAAACTGCATATAATAAATTTAATATGATTAGACACTTCTCTGAAATCCTAAGTCAAGTGGAGTTTCATGCACCACCGACATAAAATCTAAAATTTAAATAAACTAGTTGAATTTTAATTTTTAAACTTCATCATATTATTATTATTATAGATATTTTAGTGTCTGAATTGTATTCACTCACAATGCATCTGTAATCGATACTAAATCAAATTCGTCATGATAAATAGGTACTCAAACCTTATTCAAGCTTGAATATTCATTAAAGTAAAAAAAAAATCCACTTCACACCAAATAAAGGAAAATAATTTTTGACATACTTTAATCAGAAAAAACTATTTTTTTCTTTAAAAAAATTAAAAGAATATTTTGTATAAAAATTAATATTTCTTCATCCTTAAATAGTAAAATTGTATACTATCAAACTTCAAATAGTTTCTTGGTCTACAAGTCAAGAATTGGAAAATTATCTCATTTTGAATAATACATTATTTTCTAGGCCAAATTTCTGTACGTTTTCTTTCCCGAAAAAGCACACAACAAAATCGAAAGGAGCTGTCTCAGCCCAAAGGAAATGTGAGGCCCAACTAGAGAGCCTAGAATAATTCCAATGCCCAGCCCATTACAAATCATTCCAATTCTCTTTTTTTATTTATTTTTTTTAATTGACACTATGTGTCAGTTTACTATGACTAATTTTAGAGGCGACTACTTCAATCTCATATAAGTTTTTCACTGGCCACTAAAATAAATCGGACAGTATATCGCATTGAGCGATCCATCAGTCAAGTATTATTCGGTCAACCATCCATTAAGTAAAATTCATCCATTAATTCATCAAAATTGGGACTAGATTATTAAATGCTTGGAAAATTGAGAAGGTACTTTGCCGGTGCATTATTGCCCCAAGGGCAATGATTCTATTTTTTTTTTTGATAATTCAAGTATCTAATTTTTCGAATCGACTAATTCTAAAAATGATTAATTCGATCCCATAAAAGTTTTTCATCGATCATCAAGATAAATCAAAAAACACTCACGAAATTTCATCCAAACAATCAACATTCTTAAAATTATTATCTCATTTCACTATAATTAAAATTTGATTTTTAAATACTTCATTAATCATTTAGATTTAGAGAAATAACCGTTATTCCATTGTCCAGGCAATGGTTCCAATTCTCTTGACTCTTGAGATATCAGCTAAGAAAATTTTGTTCCTGATTTTATCCATTTTTTTCAAAATTTATTTTGATTTGTGTAATTAGTGATGAATTTTAACAATCAATAAATTTTGATTTATCCATTTCTATTAAACATCGAGCCCAGCATGTATTTTATTGTGGCAAAAGGCGAAACGCTCGCCCCCCAGCATGCATTTCATAATATTATATATGGTTGAAGGAATTTCTT
>JBBUKS010000078.1:3362262-3373233 GCA_038050645.1 Hedychium gardnerianum | reverse complement strand
TTCAGTTTTTTTAATATATATTTTTTTTAAGTCAAAAGAGCCATCTTTTTTATCGCAGACTTCGATTTTTTTTTTTATATCAAAAATCCCTTATAAAATGATACAAATATTCTCTGAAATACTTATATGCTTTTGACACGTACACTATCATTTATATTCTGTTTAAATTAGATCACGTTGTAATTATGATTTTATAATTATTATAATATATATGTTGGATAAATTTTAAGAAATCATAATTTTTAACTCAAATTAAACCATATAATGCACAATATCAATTTGATATATTGTGTGTTTCTTAGTTTAATCTGAATCAAAAGTTATGATTTTTTTAAATTTATAATTTATAGTTTCATAATTGTTATAATATATATACTAGGTAAATTTTGATAGATTATAATTTTTGACTCGGATTGAATCATGAGACGTATAATATATCAAATCGAAGATAACGAGATTTGATATATTGTGCGTCTCATGATTCAATTAGAATTAAAAATTATGATCTTTTAAAATTGAACTTATAGTTGTAACAATTACGATTATTATTACAGCGTGTATGCTAGGTAAATTTTGAGAGATCATAATTTTTAATTCGGATTGAACTATAAGACGTATAATATATCAAATCAAAGATTTTTAAATGAATTTTGATTTTATATATTGTGTGTCTAATGATTCAATCTGAATAAAAAATTATAATTTTAAAAAATTAAATTTATAATTATAATAATTATGATTTTATTTTATAACTATTACATCATGATTAATTTAAATGAGAATATAAGCAAGAGTACGCATGTGAGTATGAAGTATGCCAGAGAATATTTATGTTATTTTAAAAGAATATTTATGTCATTTTAAAAAGATGGGTATTTTTTTGATTAAAAAAATAAAATGAAACATACGATTTGATTAAAAAGAGACCTCCATGATAATATTGATTGTTTTACCTAATTATGAGATGGAGGTTCGCAGACGGGCGTGTGGGCTTGAGCGGTGCCACGTGGAGCGATCCCGCCTCTTTCCTCACTCGCACACCATCCAATCCGCTTCGATTTTTCAATTTATTGGAACCCTTCTTCCCTCTCGCTTCTTCTACTCGCCACTTCGCCTGCCCTCATTGTCCGATAAGATGTACGCCGCGGTCGGCGGCCTCCCGGTCGTTCGCCACCCCTTCGACGGGCCTTCCCTCTCCGCTGCCGCTCCCCCCAAGACCGTACCTTCGTCCCGCCTGCTGCTACCGCTCCGAATCAAGGCTCACTCCTTCACGCGAATCGCTTGCGTGGCGAAGCCCGCTACCTCCGGAGGGAGCGGCGTAGAGAAAGAGGAGGCGCCGCCCCGTGAGGAGAAGTCCGGGGACGTCGACTCTCGCCAACTCCGCGTACCGTGTTCCTCCCCGTTTATCCGCAGGATTTCTTCTTTTCGCCTTTACCCTTTTTTGTAAAATGTGCCATGGAAGAGGGAAGTTCGTATTCCGTAAAGGCTAAATTTTTGATGTATTCTTGATGGCCAGTAACATTAAAGGACTGCCCTCGATAAACTAGTTCATCTCTGGATGAGGAATAGCAGGAAGAAAAAAATTATTGCTGTTTGATATGTTATCATAATCTAGTTATATGTACTTATTGAATGATTAGAAGTATACATTTCCCTGTTGGTAAACTTCATAAGCATATTAGAAATATGTAGTTACCAGAGTCATTCTGAAATTAAGAATCATTTGTAAGCTAAGTTTAATTTCTGTCTTTTCCCCACATTCTGAACTCCATCCAATTTTAACCTTTATTATGAGACTGTCAAAACTGCTGTTTTATTGTTCACTAAGTTTATTTTCCACTGTTTTTCTAGTTCACATCATTGATCGGCACAGGGTATATTTGCATTATGCTACTTGTATACTTAACTATTCATCTGATACTGAGTTTATGTGAAGAAATAGAGGTCTGCTGACTGGAGGGCAGCAAGGGCTTATAAAGATAGTGGTGTTCTTTTTGATGGAAAGATTGAAGCCTTCAATAATGGGGGTCTGATTATTCGGTTTTATTCACTTACTGGATTTCTTCCATTCCCTCTTGTGTCTCCATACCATTCATGTAAAGGTGTAATCCTGTTTCTTGTTCTATATAAATTATCTTCTTTTGCCCAAAATTTGGAGAACACATTTGGTGAATCTTTTTTCCTTACAGATCCATCAAGAGCCATTCAAGATGTAGCAAAAGACCTCGTAGGCTCAACGATTTCTGTGAAGGTAATTAGTTTGACTTTGCATAGTATGCTTCCGAAGCGACTAAGAAAAATGTGGTCCAGAACTATGGAAGAATGGCTAGCATGATCTGAAAAGTGTTCTTCTATAGTAGAATTACAAATTATGAATTTAGTATGATTTTTCGTACTAGGATCTCTATAATGGTGGTGCATTATAGATTGGAAAATTAAAGTTAAGTAGCGCATCCATATTATGGATGCATCTTACTAACACTTTCTCAAAATTGTGAAGCATAAATCTATAAATAGGGCCAAGTACAAAGTATCAAAGCACAGGACATGCAATCAAATTTTGCCTTCCTCCTAATTCTTTTCTTGTGTCCTTGTTCATTCATTCAACATGGACTAGTTTGTAAAAGTTCAATATGTCTTTGGCATGCCCTCTTGCAATTCAGTGTAGGGTCAAGCTTAGTCTACTTTGATCTTTAGAAGGAATGTTAACCATAAATCTACAAGTCCGTTTATTACCTTATAGTTGGTGCTTCTATGATATATGGTTGCCTACTTAAATTGTTAGAAGTTTGCTATATGTATCAATTTCTAAGTACACTTTTCTACAATTTCTCAAGTCCATACATCTTCATGTTGCCATCAAAGATGCTTGATGCTTAGTTAAGGTGGTTCGTCTGACTTGGCAGTTTTAACATTGTTAGTTTAATTAATTGCTATGGAACTGAGAACACATGGAATCAAAGTTTTGAAAATCGGGTCAGGAAAATGCCAGATGTCCCTTTGGTTGATATTGTTTCCAGTTGAATCAACCACCCATGCTGCTTCAATCTGGTTTTAAAAATTGTAGCATCAGGTGAGGTTGTCCGCTAGTTCTTATTGAATGATTGAATCAAGTATGGTTTAGTTTGAAAATGCTGCATAGTGCAAGATGACCATGAAGTTAATACTCTTTAATCATTAAAAAGCAATATAATGGTATGATGTTACACGGTTACCCAATAACTAATTTTTAGTACTTGCCATTATTCTGTTTATTCCAAAGAATTTGGTTCATTTAAGTGGTTCCTTTGAGCCTTGAGGTCAGCAAAGGTGGCACATAACCTTTTTTCACTTTTTTTGTACACTATGTGTCAAAGTTTTTCATGCATCTTGTTCATGCAAACCACAAGTAACCTGACCTACTTTCTGCGAGTTTTAAAATGTGCTTTGAATATGAACTAGCATAACTAATGGGTAATTATTCTTTCTTGGAAATCTTGCAATTCAAGTAATTCCTAAGGCCTTTCTATATGTTTCATTTTCCTTTCAAGTAGTTGTATTGTGGAATATCAAGCTTAAATTACTGTATATCCTTCTTTCTTTTTTTTTCTTTGCCAGATTACTTTGTTGGTTATGGTGATTTTGCTAATGTGATTCAACTAATCGTGTCTACACGTATTATGTTTTTTTTGTTTGGTTCCAATCTGAATATCTTTCTGCATACTACAAACACAGGGTATTTTTGATGTAAATCACTTTTTCATAGAACAGTACCTACATTGTGATTAAGCTTTTAGTTTTGGGGGAGCTTCTCTACAGCCCTCTTGAAGCTAACACTGTGTTAATAATCACTGAGACACTTACTGAAGGTCACCCCTGAATCTATGAATTTGCCTTGAACTAATCCCTTTTAGCCTACTTTATGCAGCAATATTATATTAATTGTTCTCTGAATTCTTTAACTCCACAAAGTATTCTTTTTTCGTATGCAATGTTTCAGATATATTGTTTTTGGTTGGATACAATATCTTCAAAAGTAAAATGAAAATCCATTACTTATTATAATAGGTTATTGAAGCAATTGAAGAGGAAAAGAAGTTCATCTTTTCTGAGAAGGATGCATCTTGGTCAAAGTATTCTAGTCAAATAAAGGTTGGTGATGTTTTTGATGGAATGGTGGGTTCCTTTGAAGATTATGGTGCATTTGTTCACCTACGTTTCCCAGATGGTACATAAGTTTAATTGAAAGATTCATACCAGTTGTATTTGGATATTTTTAATGTCCTATTAACAACCAAAATGCAATTTGGTATAGGTAATTATAATCTCACTGGACTTGTTCATGTCACTGAGGTTTCCTGGGACTTGGTTCAAGATGTGAGAGATTTTCTAAATGAAGGTGATATGGTGAAAGTCAAAATAATACATATCGATAGGTAAGGTTGTATTCCATTCTCAACATAATTATTTGAAATATATGGTATTAACATTTAACAGTAGAAAATGGTGTCTTTGTTTAAGTATGCTACACTATATTCTAAATTCTTGTTCGTAATGTCAATTTATTGTGATATGAATATCTACTTATTGTGAACTTGATTGCAAAATGTTAGCCCACAGAAGCTAAGTCCAGTTTATTATTTTGTCCAGATAGCTTGCTAATTTAATATTACCTTAATGTTTGTTTAGTTTATAAATTTTATGTGTATGTGTGTGCTTCACTCAGCCGTGTTGTAAGGTGTTCTTTTTTGCTCCTTAAAATATGAGCTGTCCTTTAAACATTGGAAAAAAACAATTCTAGTTCATATTTGTTTGTGATTGTCTTTACAGGAACATGGGGACAAGGTAATAGAATTAAAAATTACACAAATACATGGGTAATGATATAGAAAATTTAATAAAAACCTTATGCAAGTATAAGTAGTCTCTAGTAGAAACTAGAAGTACTACCTTTTTTTTATCAAATTAGCAAGTTCCGAAGGATATTATCGTGGAAGGGAATTATTCCCTATGGAAACCTAAATAGCTCCCCACTACCTTTATATATATATTCATGAATAGGCATGGTACGTCCCCACGGGATGGACTGATGGCTAGTGCATGTGGTGTTGCCACCATGAGGTCTGAGGGTCAAATCCTGGCTAGTAGTCAGGTTCCTGTCCTCTCCCATGCACTGGTCGCTGTTTGGGCTAGCTAAACTAGTCCCCGTGATTTACCTCCTCGGTGTTGGTCCTGGGACGGGCTGGCGGGGGCGCTGGGGGTGAGCGTTTCGCCTTTTTGCCACCATGAATAGGAATGGTACAAATGATCCCTATAAGTTCTTAGATATTTACACATGGGCACACTGTCCTCAACAGCCATCCTAAAACTTGTTTGAATATATTATAGGGACTCAGCTTGTTACGAATATGTTCAATTCTTTGACCCAAATGAGCTCACATGTTACTAGGGCCATGGATCTGTACTTTGCCTTTATACTTGACTTAGATACTACTATTTTCTTCTTCTCTTCTAGGATTTGATGTTACCTCTGAGAAAACATAATATCCTAAAGTAGATCGTCTAAGGGAGTCTATCCAATCTATATCCGAAGTAACCCACTATCTATTGACGACCCTGATCTTGAAAAAAAGACATTTTTCAAATACTGTAGAATCTTAATAGATGTTGCCCAGTGGTCTTGACATGGATTGTTTAGAAATATACTGACCAAACTAATTGCCATCGATATGTCATCGATATTTCAGGTTTGGTTCCTGTGAAATAATTGAGTTTCCTTACCAACCTCTTGTATTTCCCAGGGTCAATTAGTGACTACCTTGTCTTGAGACTAAACTGATGTTAGGATCCATGGGAGTTTCCAGTTGTCTTGTCCTTAGCATATTTGCCTCTTCGAGCATATCAAGTACATACTGGCCTTGAAATATATATCTAAATTTCTAAGTGAGCAACTTCTACAACCAAAATGTATTTAAGCTCATCTAGGTTTTAGTCTGAAAATGCTAATGAAGATAGACTTTCAAATTTGGGAATGCGGTTGAATCATTTCCTGTAATAATAACATCGTCCAGATAAACAATAAGAAGAATATGTCCTCCCCTCTGAGAGATGAGGTAGAAGACTCAGTCAGTGCCACTTTTGGGCAAGTCATATTGAAGAAGTGCTAAGCTAAATTTTCCAAACCATGCTCTCGGAGATTGATTGATCCCATACAGTGATTTCCAGAACTTGCAAACTAGTACAGTCTCCACCAAGCAGCAAACTCTAGAGATTCCTTTGTATAAACCTTCTCCAAAAGATCACCTTGAAGGAACGCATTCTTGATGTTAAGCTGATAAAGGAGCCAATGAAAGACAACAAGCAAAAGGAGAACACAAACTAAGATAATCTTGGCCATTGAGGAGAAGGTATCAAGGTGGTCTACAACATAAGCCTGTTTGCAACCATTGACCGCTAGGCAGACTTTAAAGCAATCATCGAGTCATCTAGGGAACATCTGATTAAGAAAATCCATTTACAGCCTATTGTAGACTTTTCGGAATGAAGAGACTATTTCCCAGGTGTCATTGTATTGTAAAGCACCCATCTCTTCTACCGTGCTGTGTGCCCACTGAGGATCCAGAAGTGCCTCTGTGACATCTTTACGAAGAAGTGATAAAAGCATAATAGTATAGAGATAAACAATGTATAAGATATAAAACAAGAAAATAAGTGGGTGGTGAAACACTTATGAGTGCCCTTGCAAAAAACAATGGGAACATTCGAATCATTTGGTGGATCTAGAATAACCAGAGGTGTCTGGAGAGCAAGAGAGTCTTGAGGATGTGTTATTGTACTATCATGTTGTGGACGTTGGTTGTACAACCATAGAGGAGGTGTTGTGGAGGGTGGAAGCTCAAGAGTCAAGGATGTAGAAAGAAAATGATGGTTCACAGTTGAAGTGGGGCAGTTGGTGGTGTAAGAGCAGGAAGGACCTCCTTGAGAGCCTTAGAGAGGGATAGAGTAGATGAGTGAAATGAAGTGGACTTAAAGAAGTTCACTCTAGCAGATATAAAGGCTTGTTGGGACTTGAGAGTGTAGCAAGGACAACCTTTTTAGAGGCGTGAATAATTGAGGAGGATACACTTGAGAGACTGCAGGGATAACTTAATGGAGAATGGATGAACAAAGCACGTATAATTAAAGACCTATGGTGGAAGAAAATATAGTGTCTTGGGGATATTGAACACTAAAAGGGACTTGATCCTAAATGGTGGAGGATGACATGCGATTGATAAGCTAGCACACAGTGAGAATGACATCTCTCAGAATGAAAAGTGAACATGCATATACAAGAGAAGAGTCCAAATTGTGTCCAACATATGTTGATTTTTTTTGTTCAGTCACACTATTCTACTGAGATGTGTGAGGACATGAAGAGTTATGGAGAATACCATGGTGAGGTAGAAACAAATGTAGCATCAAAGATGACATAATAATTCAACAATTTAGTAAGAGGACTAATAAACAATAGGCTTGATAGAGATTTAGGAATATAACACCAGATTACAAATTAAGTAAGAGGGAAAGTGGAATTCACCAATGCCCTTAACTAATGAGTGAGACCCAACAACTATTGTGACACTAGAGGGAGATGTGAGAGAGGTGAATGTAGAAAAAAGAAATGTGCCAGAAATTTGCTTGAGAATCTTGAGTCTACAATTCAAGGCGATGACTTAGCGATATGTGATAGACAGGCAATAGAGGGACCTTCATCAGCAAGCAAGGTAACCAGCTGAGATGATGCATTGGTATTTGTTTGCACTTGAAAGATCTAAGAGTACTCTGCAGGAATTGTTATAGTGGAACCTGCTGAACGGACATAGGATAATCAAATTAGGCAACATGAGAATAGGAGATGAATGATGAGTAGGAAATCCATAGAGAATATGAATGATGGGTAGGAAATCCATAGAGAATATAGCAAGTATCCCTAATATGCCCAAGTGAGTGCGCTCGAGTTTGTTCTCTTTGCAACAATCTCTTCTACCATGTTGTCAACCTTTGGACCACCCCACTATATTTCAGTAGGAGAATCAACTACCAAACTGGAATGATAACCGAACGATTGGATGAGATCAGAGTGGAAGTCGATGTATGGAACATTGTGTACACATAAGATAAAGGAATGAAAAAATCACCTATGATTTGTGATTTCACTAAATCAAACTTAGGGTGGATTGTGTGGAGGAACATGATGCATCTCATGGACATCAGCAATGACTAAAAGAATATCATGAAATTCGCGATACTTGGAAACTGACGACATGGGTGGTCATCCCTGTGGGGAGGTATTGCAAGCGGCATTGGAGGGCGTTGCAATTGATGCTCGAGGGCTTGTGGCAATGCCAGAAAAAACCGCACGTGACACGATCCAAAATGAAGAACATCTTGGACGAGTAGGCATTGCGTGGAAATGTTCGTGCGACACAAACGGAGAAGATGAGATACGCCATGCATGAATTGCGAGATGCGAAGTAAATAACGGGAATTAATTTGGCTCCAATACTGTGTATGGGGAATTATTCGCTGTGAAAGCCTTAGTAACCCCCACTATCTTTATATATAGGAATGTTACAAATGCCCCTTATAATTCTTATTTACACATGGAAACATTGGAAGTGCCGTGTGACCTAGAGGTCACACGTTCTAGTCTCGGAAACAGTCTCTTGCAAAAGCAGGGTAAGACTGCGTACAATAGACCCTTTCCTGCATTGGCGGGAGCTTCGGACTGTCCTTTTTTTACTGATTAATTTAACAGCTAAGTAAAAAAATCTAAACTTCATAGAAGTAGGAAGCACAGGGAGCATTTGATCTCGTCATGCAGTGTCAATCTGTAATTGGGTGGTTATTTTTTATATTGGTTTCTTTTCTTCCTCCGAAATCTGGAAACTGACTCATTTTTTGTTGTTTGTTGCTATAATCAGAGAGAAATCAAGGATTAGTCTTTCAATTAAGCAGCTGGAGGATGATCCTCTCATGGAGACATTGGAGAAAGTAAATTTTCAAGTAAGTCGTGAGTATGAGTTCTGACAAGTCACTATTTTTCCCAACAGTAACACATTGACTAGCTCAACAATAATACATCTTCTCAGGATGGCGAACTTGTATCTGATAGGCTTAACATGTCTTCGACCACTAATATTGAGCCACTTCCTGGGCTTGAGAGCATTTGTAAAGAGCTACTACAAGAGGATGGGTATAAATCTTATATGATTTCACTATGCTAAGCCTTCCCTTTTGTTCAAAATTGGTTTATAGTTACTACAATGTAAATTTGCTTGAAAAATTTGTATGAACTATTCATCATAGGCTCTTAGCAGAGTTAACCTGTTTATAGGAGCATCCTAAGTGAAACTTAAGTTAAATCCTCCTTTTTGGGCTGAGAAGCATCCCAAGTGAAACTCGATTAAGTTAATCTTCTTTTTTGGGTTGACAAACTCTAAACAGAACAAAATATTTCATTTTTCTTGGGCAAAGGGAAGGCATGGGGCATAGGAAAATACATAACACAAGTCGGTTATTTTATGAAGAAGCCATCTAAAAGATAACAATGCACAACCATGTTGCGAAAAATGGTTTCTCCATACCTATATGGTATTCAATATTCCGAAATCCTAATAGTCTATTTTTACAGCTAAATCATTTTAGAATTCAAAATTTTTGTTCTTGATGACCTTGTAGTTGTTGAACATAAGAGAAAGGGGAATGATCGAATGAGTTATTGTCTTTGATCCTAGTAATTATTAGCTCAAGAAGGATGAAAGAATAAAGAGTAGGTCACAATGACCTTTTAAGTTGTTTATGTCGGTTTATAAATAATATGCAGCATAACTGAGGTACGATTAGGGCGTCAAGGACTGGAGAAGCGCGTTGTCTCACAAGACTTGCAGCTTTGGCTTTCAAATGTAAGATGTCACTTCGTAAGAGTAATAATTGCTTTAGCCTTTTCAATGACAGTTGTTCTTTCCAGGCTCCAGCAAAAGACAAGCAGTTTACACTCCTTGCTAGAGCTGGAAGACAGGTTAGATTCTCTTCCTATGGAATTTTATTCTCTTCCAATGACACCTGCAAACATATCATCATCAGGTCATGTTCATCTTGACTTTTTGGTATATTTAAATGGTGCAAATATCTGTTTCCTGTGATATCTAAGCAAGGATCATTCTTTGTCGTTGGCATAATCAAACATGATTAAATGGGCGGAAAAAAAAAACAGATGCACTTCTTTTATACTGCTACGTATTCAACAAAGTGTTATATCATACCCTATTTTTTTTCACTATCCGCAAATCCTCATTGTTTGATGTAGTGTATCTTCACACAATTCAATGCATGCATGTATGGGCTTAACATGTTCAACGGAGATCCTTTTTAGTTCTGAGCTTAAAAATTAGTGTTTTGAAAACCAGATCAGATAGGTCAGTTCAACCAGGAACTAGTAATCACTCTGGTCCAGTTGAAACGATAAAGGCATCCTGGTTGAACTGGTTTTTTGGAGGGCTCGACCGGTTCCTCTCAATTTGAAACACTGCATAAGATCTTTACACTTGAAACACTACATATTACTGAATGACAGGTCCAAGAGGTGTATTTGACAACCACACTGGATCAAGATGGCATAAAGAAGGCCGTACAGCGAGTGCTGGGTAGAGTTCCTTGAGGTCAAGTTGATACGAAATTTGGTGCTATAATTCACGAGTACTGGGTATTTGAAAATCATATGAAATAGGTCAAATGTACATGAACAAATGGAGGCATCAGTTTATTTTGCCCTTTTCTTTAATTTCGAATTTATGTGAATTCATTGGTCATGGTCTTTTTAATTTGTTGCCCATATTTATTTATTATGTAAAATCTCTCCGGTTTAGGGTTTAGAACAAATATTATAAGAAAACTAATACTCTAAGATTTGGAACATGGAACATAGGAACCCTCACGGGTAAATCAATG
>JBBUKS010000078.1:3309982-3362162 GCA_038050645.1 Hedychium gardnerianum | reverse complement strand
AATGGCGTAAAATGATCCATATAGCCGACCCCACATAGTGGGATAAGGCTCGGTTGTTGTTGTTGTTGTTGTTGTATGTAAAATCTCTCCGGTTTAGATAGATGTCATTCGGTCATCGTGATTTATCTTTCTTTTAAATGACTTGGGGCAAGTGTGGAGGGGTGTCTGGGTGAGCGTATTTTCTTTTGCCACAAGTGAGGTATAAAATGTTTGGTTATTTGAATCAAATTATTTAGTGAAATAACATGAGTAATTAAAAAGATTAAAACGAGAGGTAAATTTATTTAATTCAGTTTAAAAAACTGTTTAGTGAAACAGTTGCTGATTTAAATTATATTTGTTTCTTAAAAAAAATCCCTATGTTAGTTTAATTGATATTCAAGTATTTAAAAAAAATTAATTTGTTTTTTTTTCTAATTTCAAATATATGATAGAATAAATTTGATTAATTTTGTCCATTAATTTAAAACGTTTGTTTGCAAATTGAATTGACAATTGTTTTTTTTTTAAAATTTTAATGGAGGTTTATTTAGTAAAGATAAAAAGATAATTTAATTTAGCTAATATTTCATTAGTTTAACGAGGAGTTAAATGACTAAATTATTTTAAGCTATATATTAGTCTGTAAAATACATGTCATACTCCTTAAGAGAATTTTAAGAGAATGAGTCCGTACAGGCAAATACTAATCTTATCACATCTTTGCAAAAGCTGTCTCTAGGTGTTAAGCTGTGTCGAGGTGTTGGTCCACCTCAACGCCTCAGTCCACATCCGATACAGCGGAGCACGAATAATTTGGTGAAGTACCAGCGAAGTAGTTGGTCTACTTCACTCGACTTAAGGCGTGTGCAGATATTTTTATTTTTTATTTATTTGAAAAAAATCAATTTAATCCTACATTTTTTTTTATTATAAATTCTTAAAACATAGATGAGCTACAAAAGACGCCCAACATCATGAGTAATTCAAACATTGTGTTATGTAAAAATCAAACTCTTATTATTATTTAAAAAATTCATTCATTTATTTAGCATCAAATCCCGAGAGTGATTTACTTCACTTAACCTTCTACCTTTATCATTTATTCCTGTGTCCATTATGAAAGGGCATAAATTAAAGGGGTTTCAAATTATTAAAAAAGTGTTTTTTTTAAAAAAAAATAAAAATCAAAAGAATGCTATATCAGAAATTTTATTGTCAGAATTCTCCTTTGGAGTAGCTATCGACAACTGTTATAATAGGTAAAAATTACTAGATAATTACTACAATAGGTAGAAATTAGAGAACAACATTATCATTATTAATATTTTACTTTTAATGTTATTGTAGTAGTTAAGATTAATTGATACCACGTGTAAAAATTACTCCATAACTACTATAACATATAAAAACACTTTATAATTACTATAACGTGTAGAAATTATTTCATAACAACTGTTATAATTATTTTAAAATAATTTTGATTAATTTAAAGTAATTTTGATGAAGTTTAATATTTTTTACCAAGTTGATGTTTAATATTTTAATATAATAATGTTCAAAATTTAAAATTTTAAGATTTAAAATTTAACTATAACGGTATAGCAGCTATTGATAGCTGCTATAATACGTAGAAATTAATTAATAGCTGTTACAAAGTAAAAAATCAACTCACTTTAATCAAAATTATTATACACAAATCACTATTAAATCAAAAATTTCTTTATGAATTTGATTAAAATTATTTAAATTTCATCCAAATAATTCTAAATGAATTAAAATTATTTTAGAATAATTATAATTGAATCCTAAATTCTAAACTCAAAATCATAAATCTCAAATTTTAAAATCACTTGAAAATAATTATAACAATTACCAAATAGCTTTTACGTTATAACAATCACTTAATAGCTTCTACGCATTGTATTCAATAAAAAAGTAAAATCTGTTATCTTAGCGGCTCTCCATGACTACCTAATATCATTAATGGGAGGGAGTAAATCAGAAAATCAAAATAAATCCCAT
This sequence comes from Hedychium gardnerianum, assembly GCA_038050645.1. NCBI lineage: Eukaryota > Viridiplantae > Streptophyta > Magnoliopsida > Zingiberales > Zingiberaceae > Hedychium > Hedychium gardnerianum. Next base: position 3,360,158 of record JBBUKS010000078.1, on the reverse strand, counting down.
GTGAGAGGATATATTTTGCCGGGATTCGATCCTTACTTGAATTCGATAATTTTTTTATATGATGATTAACTTGGCCATATCCTGTGAGCACTTCTATACGTGATAATAGCTATCGATAATTGTTACAACATCATTGAATAAGGGGTATTTTGAAATTAAATTTATTGATGGAGCATTTTTTTTTTTGATTATTTACGTAATTTAGAGTCCTTTGATTTTTACCCATTATGAAATATATAATTTAAATAAAACATATATATTATGTTAAATTATTTTTGATATACATCTGTGCATCTGTATCATGATTATTCTATTTTTATTAAAAATAAATAAATACAATTAAATACAAATATCTACTCACTTATCTAATAATATAATAAAGATTAAAAAAATACACGCATCTAGTTAAAAATTTAATAAAAATACTAAGATTAATGTTACTAAGATTTATTTAGCACTAACGTGATTTGAGAATCAAATTTTGATAAATAATTATATTTCTGTTCTATTTTATATATTAATCATTATTTAAAATAATTAAATTAATTTTTTTTTGATTTATTTCTTTCGTATTAAATTTAAAATAAACTATGAAAGTACTGAAAACGACCATTCATCATCAAAGCTGCCAAAAGATGGAGCACTTAAATTATTAGTGGATTGCTATGACAATTAGGGGCGCCTTTTAATTTTCTCCCTAAACTTTATAATTATGTGGTCCCAAATGGTAATATATAATTCCTTTCCAGCCCTAAGAAAGGAAAGGCGGCTCCTTCAATTCCATTCCATCGCCTTCTTGTTCGCTCCGCTCGTCGATCGAAGTCGCCTCGAGTTATTCGGTCGTGGTTTATGAGGTAATATTTGTGATTTAAGCTTTGTTTTCCCCTTTCCAGTTCGGATTTGTTGCTTTTTGAGGAACGTTTTAATGATTTCTGTTTTAGATCGCGATAGTGTGGCGGATCGCCTGCTTTCCAGTTCGGATTTGGCTTTCTATCTTGGTCTCGGGGGCTTTTATCGATCTGTTAAACACCCGATCTTCCTGTGCTATTAGATTCATGACGTTCTGGCTCAGATTCTAGTGTTCATTGACTGCGAACTTTCTCGGGTCGTCTTTTTCCCCCCTTTTTTGCTGTGCATCCTACGAATTTTTGGTTCTTGAAGTTGCTTATATTTTTCGGAGCTTTCGTTGTAGAAATTCTTGTTGATGTTCTGTTAGTCTACAGTATCTAATCTGTTTCTGTTTGGATAATTTTGCAGCTCGAAGGAGAAACCCACTCTAGGGTATGCTAATCTGTTTCCCTTCCTTTAATTTTGTTTGCATTATTGTCGTAAGATCATTATTTTGCTAGGATTGATGTGGGATCATATTACGATTTAATTTTGATGGATGATCTAATGTGATGCCATTTAAGTCATATTTATCCGAGTATCAGAGGGTTGCTGTTGTTAGGAAGACTCAATAACTTAATTTAAAAATTCATTGATGTTGTGAATTTTACTGCAATTGTTTTTGTTATTTGGTAGTAAATATTTCTGGAATTTTATATGGTAGCTTAAACTTGAAAGAACTTGCTTCATACTGTTGACCAATTTGAAACCTTATTTACCATTTGTTTTTTAAGAATCTGCGTAGCAAACTTTGCCATAACACTACTAGTGGCACATTAATCCTCCTATGCATCATTTCCCCAGATGCTGAATGAGTAAATATTCTTGAATGGTAATTGCAACAATGATTAGTTGTATGGTCCAATACGAGGATAAAATGTTTATGCAAAAACACAGATGCAAAAACACAGATAAATATTCAGACCTTTTGTATAGACACCCACACACACAAAAGAAAAACACAAAAAAAGAAAAATTGTAGTAGCCTCACATATTTGAGACTATTATGGATGTGTACGATGTATTTTCCTACTGTTATGAATTTGAATTCTTGCACTCTCATTTTGTTATGATAATCATACAGTCTGAAAGTTTCTGTATCCACTATTACCATTTGTTTAACCTGATTTCCAAGGATGGTAAATCGATGATTGTTTCAATATACAGTGGCACGCGGATAAAGACCCGCAAACGAAATATAGCTGCTCCTCTGGACCCTGCAGCTTTTGCAGATGCAGTGGTTCAGATATATCTGGAGAATGCTGGTGACCTGGTATGTTATTTATAGCAACATAGAGGAATCAGAATTTCCTTTGTCTGTTAGGAGTCATGTTTACACAGTATTGTACTTAACTTCCTCAATTTGTGATGCTAAACACTTAGCTAATGAAAAAAACTCCCTTAATTGTGTTGTATTCTTTTCTATGGTTTCATTTTTTCACATATTTATGACGTCAATGTATGTTTTTTTTTAGTTTTTCTTGGATGTATCTAGGAATTATGATTTTGTCTTGTGTCTGATTCTCCATCTAATTTTTTTAGTTAGTTGTTTCGAACTTTGTAGAATCAGTTTTGATCTGGAACATTCTTTTTCCTACTTTTTCCCTTTTGTTATATTTTGATTTATATTTCAAATTCTTCTGCAGGAACTTGTTGCAAAGAACGTTGAATCTTCAGATCTGAATTTTTCAAGATACGGTGACACCTTTTTTGAGGCAATCTCCTGTCATTTAACTTCTTGTGTCAGATAACTGATGATTTAAGTTTTACATGTTGGTTCTTGTTTGTAGGTGTATCCTTGGCTTCTTTTTGACAATTGTGGTTTCTTGGAATTAATCATTTCCTGCTAAAATTATTATTAGACAAAATATCTTAGTGCATAAGAAATAATTTGTAGTTAAGGTCATCAATATCTAAAGGTTGCATGTTTGCAAAATATAATTCACTATGGGACATGTTAACTGTCATTATTTTGTTTATTATGAGATAACATAATTTGAGAATTCATAACCAGCTTTTTGCATATATATTTGATAATACTGTGGAATTGAGGCACCCGTCTTCAATTTGCTGTCTTTTCTCTGTACTTGTTATTTTGCTTCCTTGGCACTCAAAAATTCAATTCACTGTTCTTATTGTAGGTCGTCTTCACTGGTGGCCGAACTCAACCTGGTACAATAAAATCAGATGAAGGGGAGAGACATCCCTACTCAGTCTTGGATTGCCAGCCTAAACGTGAAACTATCTTACCTTCTGTTCTCTATATACAGAAAATTTTGCGGCGAAGGCCCTTTTTGATTAAGAACCTTGAAAATGTTATGCGAAAATTCCTTCAGTCCTTGGAGCTCTTTGAGGAGAATGAGAGGCAGAAGCTTGCTCTCTTTACAGCCCTTACATTCTCTCAGAAGCTGTCAGGCCTTCCTCCTGAGACAGTTTTCCAGCCATTGTTTAAGGACAATCTTGTGGCCAAGGGGCTAGTTCTTCCATTTATTACTATATTCTTTCGGGAATATTTGGTCGATAACAGCTTGGATGATCTTATAGCACTTTTGAAGCGTGGTAAAATGGAGGACAATCTCCTTGATTTTTTCCCTCCTGGAAGGCGTAATGATGAGTGTCTTTCTGAGCATTTCGAGTAAGTTACTTCTGCCTTAAGTGGTTAATATATTTTAGCTGTACTCTGGATAAGTTGTCTATATTTTGGGCTTATGTTTTTAGTGAATCTCAAATAAATCAAATATATTCAACTTCTTATTTTATTGTTTGCAAAGAATTCACATATGAATTGACTGATCTAGTATAATCATACAGAAAACATTAACTGTAGAATTCTGTTGAGATCCTCAATTATAATATTGGTCACAGGTGCATCATTGATGAAAATAATTCTAACATGTTAAACATTTACTCCTATTAAATAATGTTTCCCTTTTCTTAAAAAGAACGTTTTTCCCAGGAGAGAAGGATTGCCAGCTCTGGTCCAGTACCATGAGAAGAAAATATTTGAGGTGAAGCTGAAGGAAATGAAATCTGCCTTAACAACTCAGATTGCAGAAGAAACTGATGTATCTGAAGTAATAGAAACTGCAAAACAGCATGTTAAAGTTGCTAACTTGCCAGATGTTGAAGTTGTTCACATTTTATGGGATGTGCTAATGGATGCTGTTCAGTGGTCTGGTAAAAACCAGCAACAAAATGCTAATGTTGCCCTTCGCCAAGTAATTCTCTATTGTTTCATCTCTTTGAAGTTCGCAAACCTATACATAGATTCTTGGGTGCTACTTATGTTCAACTGTTCACTTATTTGTTTGATAGTTTTTTGATGAAGCTTACTTTCTTCAAGTTGGCGGTACTTGTAATAGTAGGATATAGCTTGCATGATAAACTAAGGTTATGTTTGGTAGGAAAAATGGAATTTAATGAGAATGGAAATAGATTTGGGCTGGAATGAAATGATAAGTGGAATAATCGGTTCCAGTTCTTTGTTTGGTTGCATATTAATGGAATGGTTTCACAAGTGACATGATTGATGCTAAGTTTGGTAAATTAGGCAAATTTGATATCTCGATCTGTCCTAATCGATTACAAGTATGTAATGTTCAAACTTTCCAAGTCACCAAGTTCACTTTTCTGTTTAATCCACTAGCTCATCCAGTCAGCTTGGTTTATCTGGCATGCCAGGTTGACGTCATCTGCTCCTCCTGCAGTCTGTGTTACCTGGTTTCCCGAACTGTCCAGCTCATCAATTCACCTTAGCCACCCAGTTACCTGGTCTTTCCACCATGTGATGCAGCTTAAAAAATTGTATTGTAGAAAAAAAAAATCAATCAAATTCTCGATTCATCTATAAGAGAAATATTACTAAACATGGATCCCGAAGACTCGAAATAATATTAAGTCATCTTGAGAAGCCTAATTTATCTTTAAATACTATAACCAACTCGTAGAATGTTTATCTCTAAAAACGTAACAAACTTTTAAAAACTCAAAAATCAAAGAATTCATAAAATTGTAAAATTTTAATAGAAATTTATGAATTGGTTCTCAATTTTTGAATTGTCATTATGTCTGATCGACACTGTCCACTGAGCAACTTGGTTTGCTTGGCCTACCTAAATCTGTTTGGTCAGTCTATTTTATTTATCTTTATTTTTGTATTTAGGATGATAAATAGCAGGGAATGATCATTTCACCTCTTAAACTATGGAATGACTGGAATAAAATAAGGTGTCCCTTGGAATGTTAATTTCACCTTAAATAGTTCATACAAACATTGGAATATAATCATTGAGGGAATGAATCAATGTCATTCCATTCCATTCACCCTCCCAACATTCTACCTAAATGATTAGTGTCATCTATGTTGTAGAAAAGCATGAAATGTCATAAGATACAATATTGTGTTTTGACACGAGGCGAAGTTGCTAAACTAGTGTAAAGTTCCTTATGGTCTCAGTGGCTTACAGATAGAGACTAAATTGATTCACCAGAATTTGTTACCTTGCAGACTAATATGGGAATGGAAAAGGGTGTATCCTATTTGTTCCGGCTGCCCAAACATGTAATATTAAGTATTCTAACATGTATGATGCATGCTGAAATCCTGATTTATATGGGCCATTCACAATTTATAATCTTCTTGTAATTTGGATAGACCTGTGAGTGCCGATTTACATATCGCAATTTATGCGGGCCATTCAATTCTGCTACATGTGCAGGTGAAAACTTGGGCAGGGCTTCTGAATGTTTTTTGTACCAGCGGGAAACTGGAATTGGAACTAATGTACAAGGTTCAAATCCAATGCTACGAGGACACCAAATTGATGAAACTTTTTCCAGACATTATAAGATCTCTCTATGAGCAAGATGTACTTGCAGAGGATACTATTCTTTATTGGTTTCGTAAAGGTGCAAACCCAAAGGGCAGGTGCTTGACTCTTCTTTTTTCCCTCTCTTTATCTCTTTGGTTAAATTGTGTTTGTTAAAAATGCTAAAAATGAAAGCCCTGATTATTTCCTATTTATTGTTCATTTTAAAGATAAACTACTTATATTTGATAGTAATTAGGTGTACTCTGTTAATGATATATTAAGATATTTGAGAGCAATAAGTGAGCTCAAAAAAAATGATCATTGATAGTTACTTGAGATGGTACGAGTACGATGATATATGAATTTTATTGTTAAAAGAGAGAATTTACTAAATAAAAGTGTAAAAGGTAGAAAATGACAAAAAAAAAAAAACAAAGATAGTATTTGTTAAAAAGACTAATTTTGTCAATTTGCATATTATTGGTGATATTGTTTTGCATAAAGCTTAATGGGAAGAGAAGATTCATATAGCTTCATATAGATGGAACAGTAGTGTATGGACTTAGTTATCATCAGACATCCACTTGTAAAGGTTGTATTGTTTCCAGAAAAAAGAAATTGCAAATTTTTCATATAATACTTGAGGATTAATTGAAATTTAAAATAATTATTATTACTTTTTACGACTATTCTAACAACCATTTTAACTTGGGCAGGCAAACCTTTGTGAAAGCCCTGGAGTTATTCGTCAACTGGCTTGAGGAAGCTGAAGAAGAAGAATAACTTAATGCAACAAACTAGGAATTTATAGTACTGCCTTTTATTACTCGGTTGTGCAAGCAAAACATAAGTTAGACCGTGGAGTTATGCATCATACCAACGAAAGATGTTTACAACCTGAATGCATGGAGTTATTTATGTTAAATCTTTCCCTATTTCAGCTTATGTAGTATGATAAATGATTTTATTTGGCTTCTTTTGAGCGACATCGATCACACTGCTTGTTCTGCATCTTCGAAAATATTAGTCTATTGGCTGCAGTTTGTAATATCATCACAGTAGTGAGTGCTATTATCAGTGTCATTGTGACAGCAAAACTTGATGAATAAGCCTGCTTGTTTATCAGAATGAATGCTAGCTAGTAAGAATTTTCAACTGCGATTAAATTTGAAGCTGATTTCTTAATAATGAGATAATAATGTTAGGAGGATAAAAATTGTATTGCAAGTTTTGCCTGATTTATCAACGTTTTGCAATTTTGATCTGTGTTTTTACCATTCCTCAGTAGTTTTGGTCCTTTGTTTTTTTTTAAAGTTTTTTTTAACGTTTAATCTCATTTATACTTAAAATACTTTTTTTAAATAATTAAGATGTCTAAATTTAATTTAATTAATTTTGAAGATAGATATTTTTTTCTTTGATAATTAAGATGGCAAAGGTGATAATACTCAGCCCTTTACAGTTCATCTCAAATTCTTTGATAATCATAGAGATAAAGATAGATAATCTTTTCTAGATAGATAATCTTCTCTTTGATTTGTCTATCAAATAAATCCATAACATAAACACTTAAATTATAAAAAAACTTTTAAAATCAAATACTTTTACTTCCACCGCAGGCAGTGTGGAGAGGTGGAAACGTATGGAGACACCTCATCAGATTACCAAAAAACGAAAAGAACAATAGTGAGGGCAAATCGTTTGTAGATCAAACACACTTTCACTCGTCCCTCCTACAAAAGAGAACTATAGTTTTAAAACCAATTTATTCCTGGACCTTACACGGCTAACACCCATCACTACTACAAAAGAGAACTATAGTTTTAAAATCATTTTGATTACCGGACAGCATTTTTGCCATCAGTAACAAGTCTATGACAGCAATTCGAAAAAAGAAAGGAAATAATAAACAGCAGAGGTATCGGAAGACAATAGTACTTCAATCATTCTAATGTAGAAAAGGTATGATGTAAGAAACTTACCAGCTGCTCAAAAAGAATTACAGTTACTCCATGTGGCAAGTGCGTAACAGTATGAGAATGAACGCAACCGAGGAGCATTTCATTATCTTATTTGTTTGAGCAGCAGAAGAAAATTATGCTGTGGGACACATTGAATGTTCTGCTCTGACATATGATTACATTGTCCAGCTGCTTGTCCTCTGAGCAATGATTATGCGATGTTATGTGTTGGCACACTAATGTAAAATTTAGTGTTCTTGAAGTCATCGAGCAATGGATTGTATCCATCTTTTGTCCTCGTCTTTGATGGCAAACCAAATTCATCCATGAAAGCTGATGTATCAAGCTACAAGAAAGTGCAATGATCAAGCGTTTAGATATTGAAGCAAAAAATGGCAAGTGATGGATGATTCACAATATTGAGAAGGTTGCTCCAAATATTTTTTTTATCAACAAAATCATTTGATCAAGTTGTTGCAATGATTCACGTATTGCATGCGTTGGTATCGTATCCCAGTAACATTGACATATACAATAGTGACAATGATGTTTGCACCAATAGCATGGATAATTGTTAGTGGCAGATGCAAGATTACAAGAACAATAAAAGAAACTCTCGTCAAGCAATTAAACACAACATTTGAAAATGGTAAAACATGGATGTTAACTTGATATTCCTAACCATTTTTAGCTTCCTGTTTTTCTATTAATTTAGCTACTCAACTCCTGGTTGTCCAGCAGACTATCTTACAATGCCTTATCTGAAATTATATCTAGAACCAAAGGGCAACACTGAACTTATTTTGTTGAATCAAATGAGGTTACACAGTGATTGCCACACCAAACTAATGCAACCGAAAGTTTACAAGAAAATAAAAACTCGACACTATAATAATCAATTATTTCCTCCTGACCACACATAATATGACGCAACAAAAGGGGCCGAATGCAGAATAAGCTTTGCTCTAGTGAAAATAAGCCAAGGCAGAACTCACAATGATTGTTCTCCTCTTTTTTAATGGCTTTTGAGGAGTGGAAACCTTTTGCTCAGATGACCAGCCAGAGGTGTAATGGTCGATTCTCTCCAGCAGCCAGAAGTCTGTTGGGAAGAAGATATCGGCATTTCCCTGATGAGACAACATTCGTATTAGGGTTTATGACTAAGCAATTTCTGATGCCTTAAATAAAATGCATCAGAATGCTGATACAAAAATTACTTAAAGCTAACAGGTTGGTTTCTTCATTGTCAAAAAAATACAAAAAGGGAACGCCTCGTCCATGTAAATAATAGAAAACCATTTTTCACTTCATGCTTATAGTCTTGCATGGAGTTTAATGGCATGATAAGAATTATGCAACTAATCTCACACAGTTGGGCTAACATGATTTGCATCAATTCAACTTCATGCATAAAAATGGCGTATGTATTGTCCATGAAACATATGAATCATGGTTTGAAATCTCGTATTGTGTTAGGTGACAGTCGAAATGTATCGTTTTGATAGATTACCGAAACTCGATACTGAGCACAAAAAATTTATACTACATCAATCATGTCGATGAGTTTGGTATCATATTAGCGTTCGACACCCATTAATATCATTAACTGAAATAATATTTGTAGTTTTTTTAACATGTGTTTGTACAATACAATGTCAAAATTGTATCATTCTAAATGGGACATGAAGGATGAACTTTGATATATAGTTAAGTTATCTTTTTTCTACTTTTTCATCACCTTTTTCTTTCCTCTTCCCCTTCCAATTCTCCATCAGCACTATGAGTTGAAACATTGACATAATACCAAAATAGTATCGTTCCGGTCAAAGTCTTAGAAAAATCCAGATTTTTGGACTGCGATAGAGATCCCTTGACCAAACTAACTCTATATGGCTCCTGCTCTCTTTGAAATATGTTGGCTGCATATTCCAACAATAAAAGTACAGATAGCTAGAATAACATGGGATAAATCAAATCTAGTAAGATAGAGGATTAGCATATACTTATTACTTGGTTATCATATTTGGTAAAATTGATTCTGTAATTGCTACATAAAAGAACTTGATTCCAGAAGCCAGCTGATTCAACTGTTTCATGGAATCTACAATCATTGTGATTCATCTTTTTTCAAAAGAAAAGTTCGAATTAAAATAAAAAGGCAATAGGCAGAAATTTTCATGAGATGATACTTGTGTTAATTGTACATTCTGTGTTAGTTTTTATTTACGAAAACCATTAACAAGCAGTCAAATTTGATAGAAACGAACCTAGCTGAAAGAGTTATAGCACTCAAGGAGAATCAAATCATCTTATGAAAAAACAGGATTTAGAAACCTTTATACCTTCGCATCAAGGTAGCTATCATAATCCGTGGTCCTTCCACCCTTCTGCAGAACTAACTTTCGTCAGTGCTCAAGATTTTATCTAGTTATAAGATGCCTTAACACATACACAAGGTTACAAGAATGCATTGTACAATGAACAAGTTATACATGAGATACCATTTTTGTGGTAGCACATTCCTTGAAGACCTCTCTAAAGTAAATCCTAGCTTTGAGAATCATAAAATTTCTATACTATATTTATTATGTCCAAGAATAAGTATAATAAGTGCTAGTCCAAGTACCAGACCAAGGTTTAGAGTTTGGAGCAATATTAGTACCAGAACCATGCTTGTTAAGCAGTTAATATAAGTTAACAAAAAGGTTACTGCAGAAGAAATAAACAGTCAGAATTGTTCCACTTTGCCATAAGGGACATGTTCAAAGTTTCAAGGATGTAAGGTTATGGCATGCATGCCTGGCAAGCGTAGTTAATTCTTGCCTAAAGACAACTAACAATCAAAAAGGTAACTATATTTGAAGCCCACTGCACAAAGGTAACCAACAGTATAAGATAAACTGATGAACCCATCATCCTAGTATTCGGGCAAGAATCCAAATTTAGATGCTTCGGATGTCAGATTAAAACTTGACATCAACAGATAAAAAAATGAACTTTTTGTGAATTGTTTATAAAACCCATATGTGAATATAGTTAATTAATCAATCATCCAAAATCAAAACTAGATCAACAAGAGCAAAAGTTACCAGTTTTGTCAATGATACTTGACACCAATCATGTATTGCCTATATCAAGTAATAATGACATTTGTTTCAAACTGCATTGAGTGAAACAAATTCCAAAGGCACAAGGAAGGATGAGATACAAGATTTTCTTCCTCTTTTTAATTTCCTATTCCTCTTCTTTTTTACTTCCTCTTATTCTCATTGTCCACACACAATGTATCATTGCTCCTCATCAGATCTTCCTTTGTGATCCACAGTGTCATCCTCTGCCATTCATGAGTGGATGTCATGTGATTATTCTCTCTCTCACTAGATGTTATGCAAAAGTGAATGGAGGGAGCCGATAATTGATATATTTCTTATTTTCACAGGTTATTAGGCCATTTGCAAGGAAATCAGAGAGGTGAAACTAACCAAACTACAAAATTTGATGCAACACTGAATCAACCCATATTGTGGATTGTATTGGGTCAATAATAATACCTAACTTTTACAGCTATAGATGAAACCAACCTGAAATTAAAATTTTTAAACTTGAAAAGGATTAACTTGCTTACTATGATACTGAAAAGGCAAAAATAAAAAAGAAGACAGGATACTAATAAATTAACAATTAATTTCAGCATCTTTGGAGCACATGTATTGATCAATTATTGTATGCAAAAACTAAAACTGACAAAGGATCCAGTAGTTGATCACTAATGAAAGAGGTACCATGGAGGAAACTAAAGGAGCTCTATCACCAGGTATCCGAACTTCTGGAAGATAGCTGAAATCAGAAGCAATAAGGGACATCTTTGGCAGAGCCGAATGTAGAACCTCCATTAGTTGCTGAAAGTTAAAACTCATATGTTAGTATTACAAAGGATGCAAGCCGTCCTTACCAGTAAACAGAAAGCTAATATATAAGACATTAGTATGAGATTTGTCCTACCAAGCAACCAGTTGGCATCCAAGATCTTCGGGGCCTTGGAAAAGCTTTTGACCAGATACGCCTACTTGCAGAAACTAACCTGTTTGTACCAGAAGCATGATCTTCATCCAAGCTAATAATCTTGATGCATTTGGCAATCAACAAATCTTGTATTGGCTTATAGACTTCTGAGATTTGCAAGCTTTCTTGCAGAGAACAACCATGTAAGTATTGAGAAAACCAAAATTGTAGTAGAACAGATACACATACTTCAGCCACAAATATACCAATGGGTGTAAATTAGTAAGACATAACAAAAGGAATTGGATGCTACTAAGAACACAAAATACTCTTTTGGGTCAACAGAAAACAGATGAAAGATACTTACAAATTAACAAGAAAAAGAAACCAGAAGAAAATCTATTTATTCATCCTTTGGAGTACATGCAAATATCAAACCCAGTATACACTTTCAGCAATAACCTCTTTTGTGACTTCTAACTTTCCATAGAAAGCATTTTAACATGAAGAATTGCCACGCCACTGCTACATATTGACATAGTAGAAGCGAGACATGAATTGCAATTTAGCACAGAAATCAAAGGACTGTAACATCCTGAATTTGATGGATGAGACCGCAACAACAACCAAGCCTTATCTCACTAGGTGGGGTTTGCTATATGGATCCTTTTGGCCATTGAACTCTATTCCCTATTATATCATCATTTATATTTAAATAAATTTTATTTTGTTTTATTGTTGTTAACCAAATCTTCTTTGGTCTTCCTTTTACTCGTTTGATGTGCACATTTGTCATAGTTTCACATCGCCTAACTGGAATATTTATTGGTTGTCTACACAAATATCTGTACCATCTTAAACGTGTCTCTTGGAGTTTTCCCTAATAGATGCAACCCTGACTTTCTCTCTAATATTTTTATTTCTTATCGTATCCATCTTTGTATGTCCACATATCCACTTTAATATCCTCATCTCTGCAACTCTCACCTTCTTCTCATGTGCTCGAGTCATAGCCCAAAATTCAGTTCCATATAACATAGCAAGTCTAACCGCCGTTTAGTAAAATTTTCTTTTTAGTCTTAGAGGTACGTTACAGTCACAAAGAACACCAAATGTTCTCCTCCAGTTCAACGATGCTGCTTGTATTCTATGTAAGACATCTCTCAACCCCTCCATCTTTTTACAAAAATGATCCTAAATACTTAAAGCTTTCAGTTATAATAACTTATCATCTCTTATCTTAACAATTGTCTCATTACGTCTAATATTACTAAACGTAAATTTCATATATTCTATCTTTACTCTACTAAGCTTAAACCCTTTCACTTCTAGCGTTTTCCGCCATGATTCGAGTTTAGCATTTACTCCTTCACGTGTCTCATCTACAGAAATAATATCATCTGCCATGATTCGAGTTCGTCTATGATTATTGTAAAAAGATAGAGACTTAGAGCTAATCATGTAACCCTATTCTTATGGGAAACGCTTCGGTTAATCCGCCTGAAGTTTTCACTCTTGTCATTACATCTTCGTATATATCCTTAATTAGTTCAATATATGCTATGCTAACACCTCTCTTTTCTAAAATTCTCTATATAATTTCCCTTGAGACTTTATCATAAAATTTTTCTAGGTCAACGAATATCGTGTGTAAGTCTTGCTTATGTTCTTGATACTTTTCAATTAGTTGCCTGAGAAGATGTATAACTTCTGTTGATGACCTTCCAAGCATAAATCCAAATTAATTTTCAGTCACTGTAGTCTCTTTCCTTAGTCTTTTTTCTATTACTTTTTCCCAAAGTTTCATGGTATGACTTATTAGTTTAATACCCCTATAGTTTGCACAATTTTGTACATCTCCTTTGTTCTTATATAAGGGAACTAGAATACTTACCCTCCAATCTGACATTTTTTCGTTTTCAATATCAAGTTGAATAACTTTATAAGTCATTCAATACCTTATTTTCCTAGGCACTTCAACACCTCTATCGGAATATAGGTCCAACTACTTTTCCATTTTGCATCCAATTTATAGCTTGTTCTACTTTTGAAGTTTGAATTCTACGATAAAAATTTAAATTTCTATACTCATTTGATCTATTTAAATTACCTAAGTTGTTCACCTAAACCTTTATTAAAAAGTTAATGAAAATACCTCTTCCATCGCCCTTTTATTTCCCCATCATTCAATAATACCCAATTTCATTATCTTTAATACATCTTATTTGATAAGATCTCTTGTCTTCTTTTCTCTCGCTTTAGCTATTTTGTAAATATCTTTTTCTCCCTTTTTTGTATCCAATTTTCGATATAAGCGTTCATTTTTTGCTTCATTCAATTCACTGCTTTCTTGGCCTTTTTCTTGGCTATTGTATATTTTTTTAAGTTTTTCTCGTTCTTACAAGTGTATAATACTTTATACGCTATTCGTTTTTTCTTCACTTTCTGATTTCACCACCAAGTTTCTTTACTTGATTGTGCACGACCTCTTGACTCATCGAGTACACTCTTGGCTACTATTTTCAACTTTAATGTCATCTTATCCCATGTCGTATTCGAGTCATCGTATATTTCTCTTAATACTTGTTCTCCTATCCTCTTCTTAAATATGTTGTCTTTCATCCTTTATCTTCCATCATTTAATTTTAGGAGTTGTGCACATTTGTCTTCTATTGATACTATGTTTGAGACGCATATCCAACGCTACTAATTTATGTTGGATAGTTAAGTTTTCTTGAGGGATGACCTTACAATCTTTACAAATTTTTATATCCTTCTTCCTAACCAAAAGAAAGTTAATTTGCGACTTATTATTTTCACTTTTGAACGTGACTAAGTGTTCTTCTCTTTTCTTGAAAAAGATATTTGCTAGTATTAGATCATATGCTATCGCAAAATCCAATATAGTTTTCCCTTTTTCATTTCTTGTTTCAGACCCATAACCCCCATGTACCCTATCATACTCATTTTCACTACCCATGTACCCTATCATACTTATTTTCACTCCGACATGCCCATTTAGATTTGATATTTTCATCATTTAGATCTTCCCTTTAGCGAACTATCTACAACAATACTTCATTTCTTGTTTTACTCCTCCTGTGTATCATAACTTAAAACCCGAATTCTCTATTATCTTTGCTTTCTCTTCTACTCATTTTATCTCTTGTACACACAGAATATTAATTTTTCTCCTAATCATCATATCTACTTCCTCCATGGCTTTACCAGTGAGCATTCCTAGATTCCATATTCCAAATTTTAGACAACTAGTTTTCCTATAATATTTATCAACCTATGGTATGAGAACTCTTGCATATTTGACATTACCAAGTTCTCATGGAGATGTAGCAGTCTTTGCCGATCCATTACAATCGGACCCTGCAACGCGAACTCTTGCATATCACTACACTCAAGTTCTCATAGAGATGTAGTGATCTTTGCCGATACATTACAGTAGGACCCTGCAACGCGAACTTTTGCATATCACTACACTCAAGTTCTCATCGAGATGTAGCGGTCCTTGTCGAGACATTACATTCGGACCCTGCAACGCGTTCCTTCCGGGGAAGGACCTAGCATTAGCACAATAGTTTGATGAATCCGTTCATTGAATATTTGCCTAAAAGTCCACGCTAGCTAGCAACCTAACACGCAACCCTCACCCTTTTTCATACGGGCTTGGGACCGACATTGGCAGGGTTGATGGATGAGATCACAAATATGATTTAAATGAATTATTTACATATTAAAGAATGTCAAGAAAATTGGAAACACATCACCTGTTAAAATATCTAAAAGTAAATAAAATAAAAAAGTTTTAATAATTGAGAAACTAATAAGAACTCAGCTGCAAGAGTAGTACAATTGGCAATAATTTTGTCTTTCCTATAGAATTCAAAATTACATACCTACCTTTTGCCTTCTCCAACCAAACTTCCATCCATGGAGACACCTGATTTGGGGAATAGAGTAGATCATGTGGAAGATTGTCAAGTACCTATAATTAGAAAAACAAAAAATTACATCAACTAAACTATCACTAAAATGCTTTTACAAAGTTATAAAAATGGGTAGCTGACTTGTGAAGATTGATTAGACAAAGAGGCCATGTCAACTGATTCAGAATGCAAATCCCTTGATGTAAACGGGATCTCTGCAAATGATCATGGTGGGATAACATATTGCAACCTAGATCTCCATAACCCCACTTGCCTGATGCTCAATAAATGCTTATTTTAAATTGTATAATGCCACAATGTTTATCTAAGAGAAGATTCCCTTTCTAATTCTAAACACAAAGATTCCATATCTCAAGTAGTTTGTTAACAAAATAAAAATGAAGCATATTCTTTAACATGGTATATTCTAAATTAGGAGTTCCTTTGCACAGAAGCTGAAAACTAAAACAATATTTACAACACGATATAACTCCAATTTAAATAACCAGGTAGGAGTCGGTATGTGCAATAACTAAAAACTCAAACAGACTTTTACAGCATAATCTAGTTCAAGTTTAACTGTCCAATGAACATTTTGTCATTTTGGTAATACACAATGAAAAAATTAATTCAATGTTACCTAGAGTTAGCAGACAAATGTACAACTTAATATAATTTCAGTGTACACCTACATGTATATTGCTTGTTGTCATAGTGCGAAACTCACTTGACAACTTTTTCAAACTAGCATTGCACAGTGTTTCCAAAGTGATACAAGCAAAAAAACAAAGCATGTCATTCTTGTGGTTAACTTTCCTTTGTTAGTACCCAAAAAGAAATTTTATTTTATTTATTTTGTAGACCAAGTAAATTGGTTTTCTTTGAAGAGCAAGTAATAAGCTACAAGTTAATTATGCTGTTAACTGAAGAAGTCTCTTTTTTTTTTTTTGAAAACCGAGTAATAAGTTGTAAGTTGTGTTGTTGACTGTTCACTAACCATGGTACACCTTACCAGCAGATATTATTGTCGTGTAGTATTCCTATATCTTTGTAGAAAAGTAAATGAGCATCTGATTTTTTTTCATTTTGAAACTTATGTTCATGATCTCTTTTTATCCCACTGAATTGCCATGTGAAAAGAAAGAAGAGAAATTGAATCTGTTTCCTGAGAAAGAGCTTTTGATTAGCTGCTGCTTTTTTTCCATGCATTGCAGCTGAGCTTGCTGAACTATTAGTACCAAGGTTGTCAACTCAAGATTCATATCGTGAATTGTCCTGAATAGGAATCAAACCATGAATTGTGTACTGAAAATTACAGTTAATTATGTAAACATTAAGAAAAATATTTGTCTTTGGTTGGAATAATTTTAGCCACAAATGTATTAAAATAATGTAAAATGATTGATAAAATGAGTATGGTTGTTACTTGTCAAGAAGATAAGTTTTTCTTTTCCAAGGTTTAAAATCTTGAGTTAGGTTGGAGCTACTGCTTGACGCTCGAACCAAAGAGAAGATGTAGAGGAGGAGAAGAAGCTCAACATAGTCTCGCCGAACCCTACTTTTTTCATTGCTTGCTGCACAATCTCTCTCGGTCTCTTATGACATCATGAAAGTCAAAATTAAAGAAGCTTAGCACACATTGCAGACCTCTCGTGCAATCTCGACACTGTAAAAATCCTCGACGACCTTTGCAATCACTATAAGATGCAATATCAAAGTTGTTTCACGTGCCAATCAAGTTCTACCTATGTCGAACAGCATGGTCAACATTTAAAACCTTGCTCTTCTGTATTATTTTCTCATTTTTCATTGATTTGAACTATAATTATATTACTAGGTTCAATGTAATGCATAACTAGAAAATTTCATAGTCGGAATATTTTAGACACTAAGCTCATATTTTGTTGGTTGAATTTTATGAAATCATTAGGTCCAACTTCATGATCTTTTAAGATCAATTACTCATTATGAATGTCCACGTCATTTTATGTGATTTGAGAAAAATTAATTGAGATTATGAGTGATATTTTGTTTTTTTTTTCTCTTTTATGATATTGTTTCGATTCAAGTCTTAATTTTCTTTTGTTTGAGATAGAGATAATTGCATCGTGACAAAAAAGAATATCCACATGTTAGCATCCTCTTGTACCATTTAAGTGATTGAGACTTCTAATAAAAAAGGCAACAGATGCTAAAACTCCAACCAATGCATTCTTGGACATACATGTGGAAGACAAAGATACTTGGCTTCAATAATCCACTCATTCTTGGACTCTGTATCAAATAAATATATGTATCTCAACTCAAGTTGAAATTTGTATTTGACAAGTGGAGGGCATTCAATCTGTGTTCTTCCAAACAATTGCTTCTTTTAAAGTTCACATGTTCAAAAGTACTTTAATTTCTTACACACTGCACTACAAGTTAAGCTTAAAATGCAAATGACAAGCTTTTAAAATTCATGACACTTTTCACCATAATTTTCCTACCACAGAGCTATATAAAACAAAAAATTAAAAAACTCACAATGATCTTTGTTAAGTGAAGAAAATGTTCTTAAGGTTCAATCAATTTATGAATTTGAATGGTGAGATAGGTGAAGAATGTTGTTCAGGTTGTAACAGAAGGTGGATCTAATTATGTAATAGTTGAGAGATTGTTAGAAGAAAAAAGGGGGAAAATATTTTGGTCTCCTTGAGTTGCACACTGTTTAGATTTGAGTTTTACAAATATCAATGAAATTTCTATCTTCGTTGATACTATTTCAAAGGCTAAGAGAATCACTGAGTTCATTTACCATCACACATTGGTAAAATTCCCAGAATATTTAATAAGGTGAGCTAGCAAGACTTATTGTGACTAGACTTGTCATATCATACCTCACATTAAAGAAGATGCCAAGAAGGAAAATGGCTTAGGTCAATTTGTGCATCTGAAACATCAACCAAAACTTATTTTACAAATTGATTGGAAGGAAAGAGAGTACAAGATATTGTATCAACAGATTTGAGAGTTTTGAAATTAATGTTCTATTTGCAGTGCGAGACACGGACCTTCTAGTTGTGGTAGTTCTGCAAAACGAGCCATGGGATACATCTATGAAGAAATGAAATAGAACCAAATAGCAAATTACACAATATTTTAGATGCATCGAGGCTCGATATCGATGTAATTGGGAGATCATTAATACACGTTAGGATTTACAACTTTGTAGACTTGCATGTTCCAGCATACTATCCTAATCCTAGGTATGAGTTTATATTTACTTTCACTTTTAATTTATCATATTCATTTATAACTCATGAATCTTGTAACACCATGACATTTAAAGGTTCAATACAATCAAAACTTTGACCATGATGTAAAGGTTTGCACAAGACTATTGAGAAGATATATCCTGATGTAGAGACAAGGATAAAAGTATATGAGCAACTTGAAACTTTTGATAGAAGCAAAGAATTGTTCAAGATGAGCATAGCAATAACAACAAGAGATAGAAAACAATTAGGTAAATTAAGTAACTAAAAAATACATGTTTTTTTGTTGAATGTTAACAAAGATCTTTGTGGGTTTGTTGCTTTTTATTTTGTTCTATGGTAGAAAAGTTATGGGGAAAAAAGATGCTCTAATTTCAAAGCCTTGTTATTTGCATTTTAAGCTTACCTTGTGATAGAAAATTGAAGTACTTTAGAACATATACACTATAGAAGAAGAAATCATATAGAGATTGAACTCCCTCATCTTTGTCAAACATAATCTTCAACTTGAGTTGAGACAAAATGTTTGACAAGAGAAAGGACTAGACCCATATAATCTATATATTTGTCAGAGATCTAGTCTAATGATGGTGGATCATGAAGCTCATGATCATTCACCTAACCCAAAAATATTATAACATTGAGGGTAGGACATTTAAAGAAAGGAAAAGGAGGTAAATGAATACAATGAATTTATGTATATGTATTGTGGATACCTAAGCAGTTTAAATTTTTTATGAGAATGATCTTTTTTTTTTAGTTTCAAAAACTTGAATATGAAAGTGGATGAAAAAGTATAAGGAACAGATAAAATTATTAAAGAAGTGATTGAGTATGATGAGGAATATGAGATTATAATGTTAGGTAATGATGAGGATGAAGAAATGAAGATTGCGGGAGAATTTCTAGTGTCGAGACTATGATAGATTTATTTTAGGATTTAAGAGCGCATGAAAGTTTTTATTTCATGGATTATTTGATTATTTTGAAGACATCAGACTGCCCCTTTTGTTTTTTTTTATAGAGTTTAGGGTTTATCCTTTTGTTAAACTTGTTGTTAGTTGTCAATGCTTTATTTTTATACATTGGTTGGAGTTTTACCATATGTTGTGTTTTTCACAAGAAGCCTTTGGCACAAGAGGATGCCAATTTAAGATATTAATTTTTCTTCATAATGCAAGAGGATATCAATTTAGCAACAAATTTACATTGCAATTTCTATACTTGAAAGAAAATTAATTAAACACTTAAACTAATAAATTATCATAAATAAAAAAAACATTGGCATATAATCTCATATAGTTTCTCTCATGTCATATCAAATAATGTGAAAATTCATAAAGAATACAAGTAATTTAAAAAGAACAACTAGGAAGTTGGACCTAATGATCCCATAGAACCCCACCTTCAAAACATGAATTTGTTGTCTAAAAATTTTTAGCCATCAAATTTTTTATTTGTACACCGCACTATAACTGTTAAATGACTTAAATCTAATGATAAAGTTAACAAAAAGTAAGAAAATTGTAAAACAGAGACGAATAACAACCAATGTGACTTGGCAGATAATAACCATATACTCATTCTATCAATCATTTTACATTATTCAATACATTTAAGGCTAAAAAGTACTTGAACCGAGAAAAATAATTTTTAAATATATAATTTGCATATTTCGGAACCTTACACTTCACAATTCGATACAATTCATGATTCAAATTATTTATAAAACGACCTTCAATTTGATAACTTTGCACATTATATCTACATAAAATGGCATCTATTCATCATCCTAATAATGGATCGGAAGACACATTTACTAATCTAGATTTATAGATATATATCCGCTTGGAAGGATTAGCAAAATAACAAAAGTAAATTTTCTAAAGCACAAAAGTAGCGAATTTCCTAATGGGTGAACCTAATTTGAAATTTCCCAAAGGATGTACTTTCTCTCACTTTTTCTTTTTAGATACCCAAACTACCCTCAATAAAATATCTAGCTCATGTATAGGAGTCATCAAAGATAATTTGGACAAATCACCTTCCTTGTTTCAAAAGGTGGCCGCCTAGGTAATTTTTCCAATGGGCCACTTTATCTTGTATTTACGAGGCCCTTTTAAAAAGCAGCATAGGCAGCCTAAGCAGTCTGCCTAAGCGGTTCAAGGGGTCTCCTAAATGCCTATGTAGCCCAAGGGGTCTATCTAGGTAGCCTAGGCAATTGGTACATGGGGTCTAAAGTTTTAAAAAGTGATTTTTGTATAAGCTCTTCATTCATTTGACATTAGTTATGTTACCTATGTTTAGTATTGAAGTATAATATTATAAGTTAGCTATGTGTTTCTTACCATTGGAACTGGTGGCTATAAATTATTGAATTTTGTATTATGTTAGTTATTTTTGTTTTCTTGGTTGCAATGTGAAATATTAAATATTTTGTTCTTGTTATGATTGTAATTTTTTTTACATTTAATCTACTTCTCTTCCCTATTTTAGCATTACTTTAATCCTAACTGCCTAGGCCTTGCCTAGGCGCCATGCAGTAGATTGACCACCTATTGCCTAAGCTCTCAGCAATAACTTGATCCTCCGGGCTATGGTGCAGTAGCAGGGTGCCCAGGTTGTCACCCAGACACCCGCGGTTCGATCCCCAGCTATGGCACATTTGCAGGATTTTTTCATCCAAATGGGACGCGCAACCAAATGATGTTAGACTTCAGGGCCGCCCGCTGCGAACGCTTCCCGATTTACCCTGGTGGCCGGTGGAAAAAATTTCGTGGGGCCGGGTTGGTCACCCCCAGGGCTAGCTGGGTATATCATTTTTTTTTCTCCCAGCAATAACTTAATGCTTGTCACCTAGAACCGCTTCTTAATACCTTAATCACATTGAACCTAAAGGTTTCCGAATACAAAACACTATATTTGGAATCAATGTCATCTCAAGAACATATCATGCTCTTACTTTTATACTTCATGCACAGGAAGCCCATCTAGCTATTTGGTCAAATTACTAACACATGTCAGAATGCAAAAGATAAATCATACTCAAAATCAACGTTGTCCAAGGCCACGTTCATGCTCTTATTTTTGTATTTCAAGCATGAAAAAGTGATCTTTCTCTCACAAATCTAATGTTACCCTTGTACAAACTAATAATAGGCCTTAAAAAAACTAGAAAGAAAAAAAATATTAAAGTTTATAACATTACAAGTATTTTGGGTCTCTAAAAGAAAAAAAGGTGAATAGTTCGTCTTTAGGGATTTTCAAAACAAGGCACCCTTTGGGAATTTCCAATTTTTAGGAGTGCCCTCTGTGTAGTTTGCTAAAAGTACACACATGGTTATGGTAAAGAAGAAAGTGAGATAAGTATAAAAAGCTTGAATGATAGCAAAAAAATCTAAAGAAATATAGCTAATACAACTTAATGTGTAAATAATAGAAATAGATACCTCGAGCATGATCACCCAGCATGATTCAGGATATCCATTGTCTGAAAAAGTGAAAATTTGAATAAAACATTACTTTTTTCTTCTAATGGATATAAAATAGTGTAATGAATCAAAACGATTATAGATCGGTAAGAAAATAGAATACATGTAACTGATGTCAGAGATATATTAGCCAAGGAAACATCTCAGCTTTCAGCTTCTACATTAATCCAAATAGAATACATTAATATAAATCAAAACTGACCAAGACTGAGATTTTCATGTACTCTTTCCAGACTGTAGTACTGGTAAATTTGATTTTTTGAATTAATGTTCTTCCTGAAGGCTGTTTGATGGCTAAGCTAGCATTGGGTCAACAAGAATATGGAACTCTGTTGTCTTTTGATTACGCAAATAAAGTCAGTTGTGATCTTAACATTCATGATTGCAGGGAATTTCTCAAAAGCTTGTGCATTTACTCAACAAGATGTGAAAGAGAATCTCCTCCATACAACTGCCTCTCCAATATGGCATATTCCATGATGCAGGGAATATATGGCTGAGGGAAAGTCTGAGAGAAGACAGAGTTAGAGACAAGAGAGGCAGTGTGCAAAGAGTTAGTGAGAGATAAAGAGGGAAAAGAAGAGAATTGGTTTATTCACATCATGGTCTATTAGACAACTAAAATACCACAAGTTTTTTTACTTTAAAATACAATAAGCTTGACAAGAAATTGACTTGGAGCAGAATAGTAAGCTAAAAAAATAGCCATATATTGCCTGCTGCAGAAAGATTCCGCTATTTTTTTTGCCTTATGATTTAAGTAAATCCAAGTCAAATAAACTATAGTCACAAATTCGATGGGTAAATTAGTTGATACTGTTAGGACACTTATGAGCTAGAGGGGGTGAATAGCTTCGATCGCTTCTCTTCGTCTTGTCGTGCTCGTCGTTGAATGCGCAGTGAAAATCTTGATTCAACTTGGACGTCACATGCACAACTCTGAGATTTACTTGGTATCCACCTCCTTGAGGTGACTAATCCAAGGGTCCACACCAGCGCCACTATGAACTCTCTCATTCTCGGAAACTATCCGGAGGTGGAGAAATCTCTTACAAGCTTCCTACAAGAAAACCAATAAGAAACGCAAACATGATTACGAAAGAAATCGAAAACGACTTTACAAATAAGAAACATTGTTTTGCTTGCTCTTTTTTTTCTTTAGTTAGTCTTTTGATGATTGAAAAATGCAACAACAACACTTCTCTCCAAAATCTCAAGAACCGACGCCTCTTCTCTAATCTCAAACCGCTTTATAGCACTGTTGCTCGGGCTGATTTCCGCCAGCCAATCGTTTGGCCTTACCCCCAATCGATTGACCTTACCCCTAATCGGTTGCACGTCAGATTCGACCGTTCAAACCGGCATAACGACTCTTTTTCCGCCAGACCAATCGACCAATCTCGATTGAGCCAATTGATTCAAAAGTTTTTTGTTCACTCGAGAAAATAGCTCAATCGATTGCCCCAATCGATTGGCTTAGCCCTCAATCGATTCCAAGGCATTATGTTCGCTCGAAAAAACTACCCAATCGATTAGGTCAATCGGGACTCTTGATCACCAAGTGTCCTCTCTGACTCACTTAGACTTTTCTTTGCCAACTTCCCATTGGACGTCTGACATCGTTAAGTATTTGGTCAACCTTAACCCACTTGGACTTCCGATCACCAAGTGTCTGGTCCTCCCTGACCCACTTGGACTTTCCTTTGCCAACTTCCTGTTGGACTTCTGATCACCAAGTGTCTGGTCCTCTCTAACCCACTTGACTTCTTACTAACATATTGATCAAACATCGAAACCCAAACTCGAGCCAACTCGAGCTTGGTCAACTTGATCAACCTTGACCCGAGAACGATTACACCAACAATCTCCCTTTTTTTGATATTTGACTTAACCCAACTTCCGTCTTCTCATGTGCCTAACCTCCCGTTAGGACTTCCGATTACCAAGTGTCTGGTCCTCCCTGACCCAGTTGGACTTTCCTTTCTTAACTTCCCGTTGGACTTCTGATCACCAAGTGTCTGGTCCTCCTTGATCCACTTGGACTTTCCTTTGTCAACTTCCCGTTGGGCTTCTGATCACCAAGTGTATGGTCCTCCTTGACCTACTTAACTTCTTACTAACATATTGATCAAACATCGAAACCCAAACTCGAGTCAACCCGAGCTTAGTCAACTTGGTCAACCTTGACTCGAGAACAATTACACCAACAATCTCCCTTTTTTTGATGTTTGACTTGACCCAACTTCTTTCTTTTCATGCCAAAATATGAATGAGGGTTCTAACTTAAACCCTACATTCTCTCCCTTTGGCATACATCAAAAATCTTTTCCCAAGATTCATCCATCAAACCATTACAATGAAGGTTCCCTACCTTCCATTGTCTTCAATGCTCAACCTTAAACATACATCCATCTTCCTTCTACAAATCTCCTCCTTTTATATCCAAATTATGCCTTTAAGGTGGAACTCTCCCTCAAAGCTTGCTTCAACTTCTATTATTACACCAAGAATGATTTGGAGTTCCTAAACCTTTAGGAAATCCCAAAATCGAAGTTATGAGGTTAAAAATTCAACCTTAAATCTAAACCTCCTCCCTAATTCCACAGTAGTCCCCGTTAACCATCCCTTTCTGATTTTCAGCACGAAAATTATCCTTTAATGCTTACCAAAGCATTTCAGAGGGTTAGGGATAGTTAAATTAACTAAACACGGCTTAACCGACTGAAATAAACTCATTTTAGCCGAACTCTGCAGCTACCAATCAATTGGTATCAGTTACCAATCGATTGTTGCCCGTGCCAATCGCTAATCGATTGTCGCACGAACCAATCGATTGGTAACAGTTACCAATCGATTGGAGTTTTTGAATTTTCAAATTCAATTTCAGACCGAAATTCAGAAATAATTCTACGATTTTCTAAAAAATATAAAATTTCACGTAGACATTACTTATGTTATATACTATGAAAAATAATTTTTTATGAAAATACATCTCATTTTCAAAGAATGATACAAAATTGAAAACCTAATTTTGTATCTAACTAATCAATGGTGATTCCTATCAACAAATAGATTTCACCAAGGTTTTCCAAAATATTTTTAAAATCATTTTCAAAACCAATTTCCAACCATGATCTATGGGCTAAATGCATATGACTTGCACATTAGCTTTCGTCATAATTGGTCTTCACAAAATCAATGTATTTTGATAAAACTAAAACTCAAATAAATGTACTAAATCAACATCTTGAGTTTTGTTCATCCTCCTAACATCTCATATCTAATGTGTCTCAATACACATACAAGTCAACTCTAAAGTTTTTATGAGATTTATAAATTAGTTTTCCCTAAATTAAGAGATCATGCATCTCTAACTGTGCATTTTGACTTTGATCATCATACCTAGGATGTCAACCAATGTCATTGTCTTAATTATAAGGAATTAAAAATTTATGCATGTAAATGAGTATAACATACATCAAATGCATACTTTCAAAAGAAAGACTATCATTTTCAAATTGATATATGTATAACATGACATGTATCAAAATATCATGGCAAGATGAATGTATAGTATGATGACATGACATGTGATAGGGCACACATAAGCATGACATAAAAAAATACTTAAATTTTCTATTTAAGTTTCAATTTCATCCTCGGATGTTGATCATCTCTCAACCTCCGGATCCTCATGCTCTTGATCCAAAGAATCTCGCTCTTTGAATTTGTCTTTGCTTGGCATTGAGGAGGGATGCTCATGAAGCTTGACAAATTTGCTCCATAATTCCTTGGCATCTTGATATATGCCTATCTTACACAAAATCTCGTTAGATAAAATATTAACCAATAATTTCGTTACCTTTTCATTTGCCTCGGATTTTTGGATTTGTTCCTCATTCCATTTGCTCTTCCGGAGAGATTTTCCCTTTGAATCTCCTGGAGCTTCAAATTCTTCTATTAGAGC
Source organism: Hedychium gardnerianum (assembly GCA_038050645.1). Classification (NCBI taxonomy): domain Eukaryota; kingdom Viridiplantae; phylum Streptophyta; class Magnoliopsida; order Zingiberales; family Zingiberaceae; genus Hedychium; species Hedychium gardnerianum. The sequence goes on along the minus strand of JBBUKS010000078.1, from coordinate 3,333,840 downwards.
AAGTCATTGCTCTATATCCATCATGAGGTAATTCTCCATTCTTGATTTCCAAAAATTGAAGCTTCCAAATTTGAAGGGTGGAGGTGCCGGATGTCGTAACCGAACTCATCTCGGAAATTTATTTTGAAGTTGAGCTCCTTTGATGATTAGTCCTTTGACTTATTGAAATTTAGGGCTCAAACTTTCAACTTCTTCTTCTTCTTTCTCTAACTCACGCTTCTTCCGACAGTTAGTCCGATGAAGAGCAATCTTGTTCTGATATCACTTGTTAGGACACTTATGAGCTAGAGGGGGGTTGAATAGCTTCGATCGCTTTGATCGCTTCTCTTCGTCTTGTCGTGCTCGTCGTTGAATGCGCAACGAAAATCTTGATTCAACTTGGACGTCACATGCACAACTCCGAGATTTATTTAGTATCCACCTCCTTGAGGTGACTAATCCAAGGGTCCACACCAGTGATCACTCCACTATGAACTCTATCCTTCTCGAAAACTTTCCGAAAGTGAAGAAATCTCTTACAAGCTTCTTATAAGAAAACCAACCAAAAACGCAAACAAGATTACAAAAGAAATCGAAAACGACTTTACAACTTGCTTTGCTTGCTCTTTTCTTGCTTTGTTTGCTTTTTTCTTGCTTTGTTTGCTTTTTTCTTGCTTTGGTTAGCCTCTTGATGATTGAAAAATGCATCAACACTTCTCTCCAAAACCTCAAGAACCGGTGTCTTCTTCTCCAAGCTCAAACCGCTTTATAGCATTGTTGCTCGGGTTGATTTCCACCAACCAATCAATTGGCCTTATATCCCCAATCGATTGCCACGTCAGATCCAACCATTCAAACCTGCATAACGACTCTTTTTCCGCCTGACCAATCAATTGCCAACTTCCAATCGATTGAGTCAATCAATTCAGAAGCTTTCTGTTCACTCGAGAAAACAGCCCAATCAATTGCCCCAATCGACCCCCAATCGATTGCTCCAATCGATTTCAAGGCTTTCTGTTCGCTCGAGAAAACTGCCTTCCGATCGATTGGGTCAATCGATCTCCAATCGATTTCAAGGCTTCCTGTTCGCTCGAGAAAATTGCCTAATCGATTGGGTCAATCGATCGATTGCCCCAATCGATTCCAAGGCCTTCTGTTAGAGGAGAAGCATTGTCAATTGATTGGCTTATGCTGAATTGATTAGCCAATCGATTCAGCAAGCTTATATTCTCTCGCGAAACTTAGGTCAATCGATTGCCTCAATCAATTGTCCAACCTTCTGTTCGCGAGAAAACTTCTGCCAATCGATTGAGCCAATTGATTGGCTTAAGCAAATATTGCCCAAACCTAAAACCTGAATTCCGGATTTAGGGTTTACCAATCGATTGACACTTCCTGTCAATTGATTGATAACCCTAAATTCAGCCTTTTTAAGTCTGAATTCGGGTTTTGCTGGTATTTGGTTAACCTCAACCTATTAGAACTTCCTCTGCCCAATATCTAGTCATCCGTGACTTGTTATGACTTCCCGTTGCCCAATATATGATCAACCTTTACCTATTGGGACTTCCTCGTTGCCTAGCATTTGGTCAACTTGACCTGTTAGGACTCAATCATTGTCTAACATCTGGTCACCCTTGACTTGCTGGACTTCCTCACTCATGCCAAGTGTCTGGTCCTCCTTGACCCACTTGAACTTCCCTTTGCCTAAGCTCGACTTTCCCTTGCCTAACCTCCCATTAAGATTTTTCTTTGTTTAACCTCCCGTTAGAACTTTCCCTTGTCTAACCTCTAATTAGAGTTAGTCACTCGGTAGACTTCTCACTTGCCTAACCTCCAATTAGGACTTTCCCTTGCCTAACCTTCAGTTAGGACTTCCAATCATCAAGTGTTTGGTCTCCCTAACCCACTTGAACTTTCCTTTGGAGTCCTGATCACCAAGTGTCATCTCTGACCCACTTGGACTTTTCTTTGCCAACTTCCTGTTGGATTTCTGACATCGTCAAGTATCTAGTCAACCTTGACCTACTTGACTTCTTACTAACATATTGATCAAACATCGAAACTCAAACTCGAATCAACCCGAGTTTGGTCAACCTTGACCTGAGGACGATTGCACCAATAGATACTAGAACCAATGAGGGAATAATAAAGTTAGTTCAGACTGCCAACCCATTATAGCTTACCAAGATATGTTTAACAAGAAAATGGTCCCAATTAGGATATGGCCGCTGACCAAGAATGATAAACAATGTAAGAAGAGTATCTCATCTTACCCCATCCAATTCTGTCAGTCGCATCACGTTGTTCAACCCTAAATTTTGATAAATGACTACGAACCTCTCCGACCATTTGCATCTGTTTCTCAGCAAGTGACTGACTAATTTCAACTGAGCTACAAAAGGAATAATGCAAGAATTTATACTCAACAGTATTCTCAATCTCAGTTAAATCAGTTATGTTAAAAATAGTAAGCAAAAAGTGGGAAAACTGCTGCATCAATTAGTGTAGATATGATCAACTAGGTAATCACCACATCATCCACAAAACATTAAAAAAGTGCTGTTGTTATCGTGTGCCAAATTAGAGGGAAAAAGTCATTAAGGTTTAAATTTATTCATTTCCCACACAAATGACATGCACTGGCTATTGATTGGGTGAATAGTAATATGTGTCACTGCAAATAAGACAGTTACTATTAATGGAAGGGAATGAAAAATTGAAATAAATTATGAAGTACATGTAAAAGGCAGCAAACAGAAAAAATTAAACTAGAATTAAATAGAACTGAACATTAAATCATAGTATAGGCCTTTGAAGCAATGTTTTTCGAATGACATATCAAGCAGCATATGGTTGAAAATACTGTTATGGTAAATTATCAAACCCCCTGTCAGCATGGGTGACCTTTTGCTATGTCATTATGTGTCTATCGTGCTAATTAGTATCATGCCCTACTAATACTTAACATGCTTTGGAGTTTGGAACGCTTCTGCAAGTGTTAAAGTGAATTCAAGTGATGTTTATAATTTTTTATAACTTTTTTCTCAAAATTCTAATATAATTTATTATCTAATTTATATAGTTTTATTTTTATAAGCAACCAAGTATAAGAATATTATGTGTAAAAAATTTAATGAGTTCATCTCAACATGCTTCAAAGTAAAATGAGTAAAATCATTTTTAATTCAATTACTAATTGATAATTGATATGGCATTATAAGAAATAGAATCTAAGTGAAAGACCATAATGAGTAATCAGAATCCATCTTGGCATGCTTTAACAAATGGTGAAACATGTTGGCTATCACTATGGTATCACATCATAAATTTTAATTGAATTGACTATTTAATTATTATAGCCTTATTTTTATAAGCAAACCAAGTGAAAGTGCATTAACAGAATAAAAATTATCTCAACTTATCTTGCAACTTCAATGTATGCCAAAGTATGTCGAGTGTCAGTGCAACATGATGTCAAAACTGAAATATCTCAATGAGGGACCGAAACTTTAGTATAGAATGATCCATAAAACCTACCTCCTAGGTATCTAGTTGTCTTCTATTTTTTTTCAACTCCTTCCTCTCTCCAACTACAATTCGCCTTCAGCATCAAGCATTAGCACATTGGCACGGTACCAAACCAGACTCATTCGGTCAACCATCAAATCAGTCTCATTTCAATCAACTACTGAAACTGACTCGAAACCTTGTCCCCATTAAACCAGAGTTTGACCTAGTTCAACCGAAAACATGGGAACCTGCAGGGTGACTGGATCATCCACCTGTTCAGTTTTAAAAACATTGCTTCGAAGTGGGATGCAGGTAAAATACAGATAAAAGGTAAGATGGTACAGACCAGTTTCTTGCAAATTTGGTTTTGCAAGAGGAAATAAAATTGAAAATTCTGAGACAATATATTATCGACTGGACAACTTTACTAAACTCTGCCTCGTGAAAATCTGCTAGATATTTTATCCTATAGGCTTAATATTATTTTTTGGGCTTTGAAAGTGCCAAGAATTGATTGGTGTGCGCATTATAAACAATGTAACAAACATAGAATAAAGGGCACTATGTTATGCAAGAAATAAACAGAACAAAGAAATACATGCACCAAGATAAAGTGAATATCTTAACAGTATTCTAATTGAACTGATATCTCAAATTGGTTTGACTACATTAAAACAAGTAGAAGACGTACACATATGTCATGTTGTCATAAACTCTCTTTGGTGCATTCAACATCATGTAATCCAAAATACACTTTGCACATGTTCCTGAACCACCACCGATCTCATATATCTGATTCCAAAAATGCCATGATCAACTGAAAGGTAGCTGAAATTTCAAAAAACTTACTAAAAGAAATTAAGTAGATAAGCATATAGCCCATTCCTCCTCCTAAAGTTATAAAAAAGTCAAGAACTATAAGGAATAAATCTGAAGTTTGCAGGAAGTATTATGGAAACTCAGATGTTTGTGAACATCCTTGGTACTTGACTTGTTAAAAGTTTATTCATTAGTTCAAGGGACTTTGTTCAATAGCATAAAATATACAAAATAAACAAGGCAATAGTGACTTGGCTTGTTAATATTCAATTGTAGCAAGGTGATTACGCTCACCGGCTTGTTAATATTCAAGAAGACAGCTTGAATTATGAACAAACCTTTTTTAACTTATCTAAATCTAAATTATGAACTTATACTTTATTTTTATTAAATACATAAAAAATTAATACTCTATAATTTTTTGTAATTTTAAAATTATCTAATAATATGTTAAAATGAGAAACTATTATAAATTTTATTTATTAGATCAATGTTCTAACAAATTATAAGACAACAATGTCCCTAGTTGAATTCGATAAAAAGCTCAAGTTAGCTTGAGCTACATATGATTTTTAATACACAAGTTCGATAAGAAAATGAACAACCTTGAATACATTCAAGCTAAGCTTAGCTTGTTTGCACCCTTAATGGAAAAAACACAACAGTAGAAACAAGTACTCAAAAGAAAAATTGTTATGAAACAGAAATTTTAACATAAAAAACCCGAATGGCCGCCTTAGAAAAATTCTAAAACCACAAAATTTTACTTCATATTATTATATTCTTCCCAATTTAAATGGTACGTGATTAATCAGTTAACTATAATTGTGCTCAACTAATCCACCCACATGCAGTTACAGTAACAACATGCAGTTGAGTAGTTACAGTAACTACATGAATTAGAGTAAGTACATGGGAAAAAAACATTTATTTTAATCAACTTCACGCCATGAATCCCATATATTACTCAATTCATCTCTTTCCTATCAGCAATAGAACCAAGCTACACGTCTCAGATTCTCACTTTTTTTCATTAATATTTTTCTCGAGTTCTCTGATCATTATTTAGCAATTTATGTTGGATACAATCGAAAGACCATTCATTATTCATAATTCCTCTCACTTGCTTTGCCTACTTTAAGCCTGCAAGATGAATCCACCTGATCAAGTACTTTGGTGGAGGCCCACTTTAATTTTCCACTAATTTATTGAATCTGTCTTCTCCACATTTTGCTCATTGTTAACCAATCTCTCTTGCTCTCTCCCCTCCCCACACACACACCCACCCCTTTCTTTTTGGCTGAATTTAACTATTGATATTTTTTCCCAATATTTTTCTCTTTTACTAATAATAAATTTTGTGAACTTTTACCTTACTAAAAATGTAATTTTATTTTTTAAAATTTTCCTATTCAATATAGATTTGAAATTTTGAAAGCTATGTCTACATAAATGTATAAACTATCACTCCACTACAGCAATTACATATATATAAATTTAATATTTATGTAGACAAAAGATCTTTTATTACAAATATAAGTAACATAAAGGATTAACGTTTGTAATTGTAAGTATATCATAACAAAATTAATATTTATGTCGAACTACTAAAATTGGAAAATAGATTTTTTTTTTAATTCACAAATACAGCTTCAAAATAAGTAATTCTCATTTAATTTCGTTATTAATATTTTTAAACAAAACATCAATTATAATGCTATAAATAGTTTCAACAAACATTTATTTTCAACAAATTTCATATTAAAAAATGACCTGTTTAATTTTATAATTTTAAAATAGAATAATATTTAAATGAAAATAAAAGGCCATTTTAATTGAGTAAAACAAAATTTATTGTTTTTAAACTTAGTTTTAGGAAAACTTAAGAAATTAAAACTTAAATGGTTAATATATTTACAAATACGAATAAATTGAATTAAAATTAATTTATAAGAGTCCAGTGCATCACACAGGCTAAAAGCTAGTAGGTAATAAAACAAAAGAAAATAATCTGATATACTAAAAATTTAGACTTAGTAAACAATCTAAAATACAAAATAATCCAATATTTATAATAATAATTCACTATCTTAAATTATAACATAACTAGTACTTAAGTTAAAATTTTATTTTGTATTTAATTTATTGAATCAGGTCAATATATTAAGAATTTCTTACACTAAGAAAATATGTCAATGTCACATTCCTAGCAATTTGATTGATGAGATAATATGGCTAGGATGTGAGAATATGACATTTGATGAACCAAAAACAGTTGATACATAAAACTTTGCTAAGTTGCTATATACTCCCCACCCTAACAGCATTTATGAATGATGTGAGTTGGGATTTTGAATAGGTTCATTGCCTAAGGTTCTCAGGACAGTTTTATAACTATGAAAATACATTTTTTGTATGGAAACAAATGTCAGCATCCAGTGTAGTAACCTTGTGTTGCTCAATGAGGGTGTTTCTTCTCTCTGTTTTATCCTTTTTGAATAAATAGGAAGGTCAATAAGCTACATCAAGAATGTTTCTTCATAAATCAAATAAAAGAGAAATATATTTTGAGAGTATATGTAGAAGTGTGCATTGACAGATACCTTAAGTGGGATTGACAGGTCGGCTGTCCGCATTATTGCTTCAGCAATACCATATGCATACCACGGCTGCATATTCGGCAGAAACAAAAGGAAATAATAAGAAAAGGTTATCATATTGGACGTAATATAGTTAAACATAAACAATCATATTATCAATCAAATGAAATACAAACCCCAATAACAAAGCACCTCGTGATTATGACCCAAAAAAGATCCTTTACCAACTTTTAGTAATCTATCGCAAGATTTAAAGTTTGGTACCAATACTAATCTCAGTCACAGGCCAAGAAGGCAAGGTAGCATTGCAAATCCATATCAAAACACCCAGCATATCACCATAGATCTGACTCTGCAAACCTGATGCATTTACTTTTTTGAATGAATACCCTTTTTCTCTTCAGAGGCAACATGTGCATGTAATGTCTCTTCAGTTTACATTGTGTTCTACTGTTTCAACTTTCAATCACAAGGAACTCAAGTAACAGTCTGTATTCTTTCATGCCAACTTAGGAATCTACCCAACTAGGTAAGATCCCAACTGAAATTTAAACAGAATAATATTACTTCTTCATACTTTGGTATTTTCATCAGTCATTAAACTCTTTTAGGATTCGGACAGCTACTAGTCTATGGAATCAATCTCTCTGATAAGGGTCCAGATAGATGCCTGCATCATCTTTATGAGCAACACAAGATTGGCTCTAGGTGGTAGGGATGAGATAGGTATATTTCACCAATGTTGACTTGATTTCATCATAGACACTTTATCAGAACAGTAAGCATCATCCTTACGGGGTGACAACTACCCAAAGTTAGTTCACAATCTACAGATATTTTTAACTACAGTCAGAATTTTCATTCAGAGAACTCTAAAAAAAACAGTAGAACATTCATGAGCATAATTTGATTCTCAGAAATCAAAATAACAGTATTCAAGATTCAAACATGTAGAAATATGAAGCTGATGCGCATCAAAAACTTTTTGCCAAAAAATGATTACCCTGAACAACTCCACAGGAGTAAACCATGAAATATCATGTTCTTTGTATAGGTTGCTGAGATGTTTCAGATAAGCAGCCCTACCTATAGGAAAAAAATGTTCATAGTAACAGATAATTGGAAAAATAGAAGTGCATAGTGTAACAATTATGAACTATGTCTACTTTTGGTCTAAAAATATTGAAAGTCAAAGCATGGGCACTTGAAACTCAAACAACAAACTAGGAAATCAAAAGAACATAAAATAAAAATTAGGTAACCTTGAATATGTTCTACTTTACTCAAAGGACACAAATAAATATAAAGTATAAATGTTTATAAAAAAAGTAATCACCCATATACAGGCAAGCATTATTTGTAAGCAAGGAATATAAGCTACCATAAAACAAAGCAAAATCTCAATGTGGGACGCATTGAATTTGTAAGATTCGTAGGATCAGAATCACAAAAAAACTATAACAAAAATACAAAATTTATAAAATAAGAAGATAAATAAATCCTTTCATCTAGAAGATAACAAAACATGAAATAAAGTAGCAAAGCCAAGAATGGGGAGTGTTAGTTCATCAGATTATATAATTAATAAAATATCATACTGCTACTGTGCAATTCCAATGGATAATATTATATCAAATTATTAAAAAAAATATGAATCACTATTACCTAGCCATGTTCATGCAGTTAAGTATATGATCGAACTCAATCATTATTGCTAATTAAACATTTTTAAAGTATTAGATATGTTGTTTAAATTATGGAACATTTGGCTTTGGCTTTGTATCCAACCATAAGTTATATAGGTAGAAAAAGTACAAACTTATGAATTGCTCCAATGACAAGGCAAGTTAATGAAGAAAAGTCAATGCTAGAAGGAGCGATCTATGAACAATAATAATCTTACTTGAAATGGATTATACAAAACTACAAAAAGCACTTGTTAGGAGAAACAAACAATCCCAACTGTTGCCAGGATTAGTTTACTGAAGAGTGAATAAATATGACATCTGATGGATGAAAAAAATATAAATCTCATTTTATGGTGATGATGTAACCTAGCTGGCAGGTAAGAGAAGCAGTTGATGATGATTGTTGATGACATTGGTTCCAATGTTTGGAAAGTAAGACATACAAACATTCATCATGTTTTTTTCAAAGTTCAGATTATTGCTAATCTGTGATTAAAGTTACTATCAACCTCATTCATGATGAGGTACACGACTCTATCTGGAACTCCAGAAACCTCATGGGGAGAAGTTAGGAGTAACAGTATAGTAAGAAAAAAAAAATACAGATTGTGCAATAATAGGAAGTGGAGGTATAAAATCTTACAAATATAGTGGCAAAAAATAGGTTTTTGATTCAAAATGTAACTAAAGGAAAGCATGATTATTACTAGTATGAGATAATGCCGAACAGACATGGTTTGCATTACCTAATGATTTTCCATCATTACCAATAGAAATATGCGATATCTCCCTATCATATTTATTTCCCAGGTATTCAAACACAAAGGCATATAGGAAAGAAAAATCAGGGAAGTTATATTTTTCCCTTTTTGAAAAAAAAAAATCATTTGGGTTTGGACAAAGATCAAAATACAATCAAGAAAATAAACAAGCAAAATGAGGATGGTGCACTTTTGAACAATAAAATTAAACTAGTTAAAGATGTTCCGCACTTGATTCAGACAGCTCAGCCGGCCCAACGATCGACATAACAAACGATCCTTAGGCAACACGAATTGAAAACGCCTCAAATAACCCGTGGATGATATTCTGTGCCAAACACTTGGAATTAGGAATCCGTACCTTCAAGCTGATTGAACCGAATACTTTTATCGAGCTGCCCGACTGATCCCGACCATTTGGAGAAGTAGCCATGTTTCGGATCGTACAATGCAGACCGAATGAAGTCACGGACCTGCGGGAGGGTGTAAAAGACCCGCGAAAAAGAGAATCGAAGAAGGAAGCAAAGAAGCACTCACGAGAATGGGCTTATCGCCGACGATACTGGTGGAGAAGAAGGACTCCGATCGCCAGAGAAGCTGCCTCTTGACAACAACTGCGAATAATGAAGGAGTAGTGGTGTTAGGATCTAGAAAGAGATGCGAGGAGGAGATGCAGAGGCGATACTTTCGGCCGCTCGTAGCTTGGTGAATGCCATCGCCCGTGCGAGGGGAACGGCGAAGGTGGCAGCGTCGAAGAAGATCTGAAGATGGTTTAGTTGAGGGTTTTTCGGGCTATCGAATAAAATCCATCGGCGGGTGATAATGTGGGCCGATATCAGGAAAAGCCTTTTTAACAGATTGGGTTTAGCGAGGCCCATAATTGGACTCAAAGTCATCTATAAAAACGAAAGGCCTTTTTTAATGTCTCCGTCAATTTATTTTAAAATCAATACGAAGGAGATAAATTATGAAAATTGATTTAACTAGTTCGAACAGTGACCCGTACATGAAAAAAAATAAGAATCTGACTACTAATTAGAATTTGATCCTCAGACTTTATGATGATAATATCTCATGCACTATCTATCAGTCCATTCTCGTGAGGACCTCAGGAGTAATCTCAACGAGCATTGTAAGCAAGTTTGAGGAGAATATTCAAGTAATCAACTCAAGATTCTCCAAAATTATGGGTATTACCTCAAAATTCTATTTTATGTCCCGGGCTATAAATACAACGGTTAGGCTCATTATATGAATTTTCTTATACATCTAAAAACACTGACCGTTTGATGGCTTCTCGATTTATTTTATTAAAAAAAATTATGAATCAAATCGTTTATTTTTAAAATTAATTAATTTAAAAACTTGATATTTATTTGATATATATAAAATTAAATTAATAATCTGTTAAAATTAATTGATTGAAGACCTAAATATTTTGATTAAAAAAAAAAAATCAAAACTCTATTTTATGCGTTTGTATTTTTGCCCCTTTTTTTCTTTCATTTTGCTGTGTCGCGACCATCGCATCTTCCGATGACCACCGTGAGGGTTCTCCTCCGCCGAGGCTCTGCCGCCGGACGCGGTTTTCTCCCCACCTATGCGCCACCGCCCACCGCTGCGTCCCCCACGGCTGCGCGTCTCCTCCAGGCGCAGGCCCACTCCTCCCATTCCGATTCCGCCGCGGCCAAGCCCAGGCGCACCAAGACCTTCGCCATCTACCGATGGAATCCAGATCGTCCCGAGAAACCTCAGCTCCAGCAATACGAGATCGACCTCGGCGAGTGCGGCCCCATGGTCCTTGATGCCCTGATCAAGATAAAAAATGAGATCGACCCTTCCCTCACCTTCCGTCGATCCTGCCGTGAGGGCATCTGCGGGTCCTGCGCAATGAACATCGACGGGGACAACGGGCTTGCCTGCCTCACCAAGATCTCGTCCTCCGCCGGTGCCAGCACGATCACGCCGCTGCCGCACATGTACGTGATCAAGGATCTAGTGGTGGACATGACGAACTTCTATAGCCAGTACAAGAGCGTGGAGCCATGGCTTAAGAGGAAAGACCAGCCTTCTACCCCAGCTAAGGAGATCCTGCAGAGCAAAAAGGATCGCGCCAAGCTGGATGGTATGTACGAGTGTATCCTTTGCGCCTGCTGCAGCACCTCCTGCCCTAGCTATTGGTGGAATCCTGAGACCTATCTCGGACCGGCTGCTCTCCTCCATGCCAACAGGTATGACAACTTGTTTCATTTGATTCCTTAAATCTTTGCGTTGGCTTATATCTATCTATTTATTTATTTATTTATAATTTTCAAGTTGCCAAAAGATTGAATCTAGAAACGAGTAACTTCAACACCTTGTTTTCTTAATGGCTGATCTATGCCAATGGTTTCAGATGGGTATGGATGAATTTCAACATTTTAGACATCATGTTGTTTTCAGGTATGTTAATGAATATCAATAAATCTACTGTAGGTTTGAATCTCTGATGATCATTTAGAAATTCATGGTTTTGCCTTATCAAGGAATTGTTGGAAATAACCAATCGGTGGAATAGAGATATGGACAATTATTTGGCAAGTAGACCGACTTAAATTAATTTCTCGAGTGAATGAGAAATTAATATCCTAAACTATTTGAGTGGTAGAGAAAATTGTGATATTCATCAGTTTGGACTAACTTGATTGAACGAGGGAATGAGTTTATTCATTAGTGTGGTCCATGGATGCAAATGCATGGATGTTGTGCACGAATGTTAGTTTGCATTAGACTAAAATCAAAGGACTTCTAAGACACGCTTTAATTGTGCATAAAAGAATGGTACTGTCAATCAACCCTACTTGAAGCAGTGTCGTTCAACGTCTGCTTGCACGAGGTTGAACGACATCATGGGAATAGTGTCGATCGACACTGTCCAAATTGGCCCCTTTTGGTTGATAACAGAGAAGAAAAGAAAAGTTGTATTTCACTCATTAATGTAAATATTCCATTCACAATGGTTCATACTACATGTTCATTACTATATAAGTGCCCCAAAACCACTCTCTCAAATCACTCAATTCTGAAGTTGTATTTTATCCTGTTGAGTTCTTATCTTCCTCCTCTCCTCCCAAAAGGGTTCGAAGGATTTCAAAGTTTACTAGGACTCAGTTATAATATAGGCTTTCAAAGTTTACTAGGAACCTACACTCAAGGCCCAGAAACATGCAATATAGTGAACTTGAGACAATATACGAATGGATGAGCTGAAACAATAGAAAACTTGTTATCTGCACCTAAGTGACATTTTTCAGACCTTGTACCAGTATTGTGTTTCATCATCTTCTGATTTGTGTCTTCATTGCATCCAGATCAACATTCATCAAAACTTAAGTTTGTTATATTTGTAGGTGGATACAGGACAGTCGAGATCAGTACACGAAGGAGCGACTGGACGCTGTAAATGATGAGTTCAAGCTGTACCGTTGCCACACTATCATGAACTGTGCCCATGCCTGCCCCAAGGGACTGAATCCTGCAAAGCAAATCGAATCAATCAAGAAGCTTCAGCTTCAGTGAACTGCGGCCCCTGCCTGCTCCAAGAGATCAATTTTTGCAAAACAAATTCAATCCATGAAGAAACTTCAGCTGCAATTTTTTCCCACCGAGATGCCATTTGTTCCTTCTTGTGATTCAAAATAAAAGCCCAGCATTTTCATATGATGTTTTGCGGGACGGCCAAACTGTTTCAACATTTGTTACTTGCATGCCTTGTTATGGGCTCAATTTATCGTTGACACTGCATTTGACTTGATTAACATCATTGAGTTCAATGCTATTTGAGGCGTAGAATATATTGCATTCAGTAGTATAGGTTATGCTTTTATTAAACTGTTAACATTCACGAGGCTAGTTAGAGAAAACTATCATCTATTAGAGAAATGCAAGTGTTTGAAACTAATACTTCGGATTCAAATCCGAAACTGTCACATGTTATGTCTTGCCGGTCATCTGACTGTTTGCAGTGCCCAAAATCTAGTTGCAATTGTAGCATTTTTTCCATTTGTTTATGTCAAATATTGGCAAAGTTAGAAATTAAAGAAGCCCTAAGCTATTGAAGTTTAGAAATCTGGGTTTTAATATTTCAGCAACTGGTCAAATAAGGCGTTAATATTTAAATTTAATATTCCTATGGTCCGGTTAAGAGGACACATTTACATCTTTCTTATTGTTGTTACTTGCCTCCATGTCTATGATGCAACAATAGATCACTTAAGTTATCAGTATCCCTCCATGTCTATGATGCAACAATAGATCACTTAAGTTATCACCCAAGTATCCGTAATTTAATTTTAATTATAATATATTTATAGAGATTTTTCTTTCAAATGAGATGAACAATCAAAGAATGATGAATTTTTAAATCGCTCGCCGTGAACGCTTCCTGATTTATTCTGACGGTCGATAATTTATTTTTTTTTTTATGAAATTAAATCAATCATCCAAGTTCCATGGTATATGATTCATTATTTTTTATTATTATTATTATCTTAAAAATCATAATTGTCCATTATTATAGAAACTAATCGGGGTACAAAGATATTTTTCACACACTTTTTTTTCCCATCGATACAACTTTGCTATTTTCACCTAGAATCATTCTTGTCTATTATTACGGAAACCATATACTTAATAACTATCTGGAAGTACTACCTATAGCAGACATTCTCAAGAAGGTGGTGCGTTTTAGTCCTTATTTTTAAAGCTTTATATATTCTCCGATTCAGCTGCAATCTCAAGTTCTCTCTTATTGCTTTATATGATCTCCGGTTCCACTGCAATCTCAAGTTTTCACTGATCTTATAACTTTACATGATCTCTGATTCCACTGCAATCTCAAGTATTCTCTTAATCTTGTTTTCTCTTCCAACTGATAAATTATTCCTAGTTTTTGATAAGTCCATCTGTTTTCTTTTATGTGCTATTCCTTCCCGCTTTTCGTTATATAAATCCCCTACAAGGTCCTTAAGTAAAAGTAAAACGGATAATAGACGTCTACCAACAGGCTGGTAGATCGAAATCCAGCTAACTGTAACAATGAACATCTACCAAGAATGAAACAACTGATGGCTGTAATTTAAAAAGAGAGTGAGTGTGCACAACACTACAAGCAATGAACATAAAAGCAACAAGGCTGACCATTGTCACTGAAGTATATGATCCATATGTATGAATGTTGAGCACAATGATGCAGGGACTTTGGTCATCTGAGGAATCTGAGATTTGAAAGAATGCGACGTTGATTTCAGCAGATGTTTCTTTTGCCATTCGAAGGTACAGTCTTAAAAGGCTAAAATGGATATCCAATTTCGGATCCCACGACTGAACAAACTTGAGATTACAATGTCGCAGCCTGTTGGCACCTGAGTTTTATTTCTAAACTATACAACACAACATCCTGGCCTAAAATCATCTTGATGATAGGGACAAGTGCTGGATCAATCATTCAGTGTTGCTTTCTTCAGTTCTTAAATCGAAAGTAAGTCCATCAGAGCAAGGATGAATAGCAGCGTTATCTGGAAAAGTATAGGTACAATGTTTTTGATACAGAAAGCTTGTTACTGCAAACATACCAAAGTAACATACTGTCAACAATTTATACCTCATGCAGCAAAAAAAAAAAAAAAAATGCACAAGCAAGAAAACATTTTAAAATAAATAAAAATAAAACAATGTAATTGAGTTGCATAGTGAATAAAGAGTAGCATCAATCCACAGGTACTGAGTCTCATATAGAATCAAGAGTAGCATCAAAGCCATGACCTATTAGAGTTTCAGGCAATTTTTGTACAACGTCAATGTAGTAAATTTTTTGACTACTATGAGAATATTCAACAAATCTAGGAAGAGAAAATTATCTTAAGTTGCATCATTTTTAGAGTGTTAATAACTCAAGTTTTGACTAGCAATAACCATTGTGGAGACCGAGTTTTGATTAATACACTGAAGTATTTACTGAAGGCAGAGAAGATAATTAGTACAACAATAAATGGAAAGACAATAATTCACTATTTATAGATGAGTTCATGCTTAGAAGAAAAATGAGTTTTGACATCCTTTTTGCAAGAAGGTTTTATTCAGGATAATGCGTTACTGGAGCAATACATGAAGATGGGTTTTCAGCACGAGCTACTATTGTCATTCCAAGAAAGTCAAGGGTTTAGCCAATTAGTGATTACACTGTGGAACCAGCAATTGTGGAAAGTGCTCAGCAATGAAGAAATGTTTTTTCAAGTAAAAAATAATAATAATTTCTAAATGAAAGAAACACGAGCGCCATTTAATGATTTTATTAAAGTATGCTGGATAAAAGTGTTTTTCTACAAGAGACGAGAAGAACAAGGAGAGGAGAAAGCATAACAAAGATGAGTGTGCTAATCATCTTCATTGTGGATTATCTGTCAGTGTTGCATCATCATTTGTCCTGAAACACATATTGGTAACTTTTTTTCGGGAAAGATTATTTCTGCATGAGAGAAACACAAAAGTAAATGAAGAATTGAAGCTATGATGGAATATAGGGTCAAACCAAAGGGCACAAACATCTCTATAACAAGATGGGAAAACAGAAGCAAAGATGGGCAAAAGAATCAGACAAGGATGAGATTGAACCATGAAATGAAGCTTAATCACCATGATTAAACAAAATGCTAGAGAAAACTGTGAAGAAACCCATCTACAATAACAGTCCACTGATAAGTTTGCCGTTCAGTGATTACACCCTTTGTTCTAGACCACAACATGTAGATTTATACTGAAAGAATTCTTTTAGAGTATTAAAAACCAAAGAAGTTCAACATTCCCAATATCTGTTCACAAGATTCAACATTGAATGACAGCTGGATGCTTTACCAACAAGGCATGATGAAGACAATAAGTCTTGGATCAGAGAAGGTCCCAACTAGAATAAGAGGCAGATAGCTAACAGCACAGATCGAAGACCCAAAATTCTAGTTATTTGCCACGTTGAACTTTTCAATGAACAATAATGTGTAGCGGAGGACAAAAGTAAAGGAGAAGAATAAACCTTAGAAACAAGCCTCATGGAACGCCTAGGCAGAACAATAGCAGCAGACAACATTTTCTTTGCTGAACTTCTGCTGTTTCTCAATTTTGTGACTATCTCCTCACTCATGATTTCATTACAAACATGGTGCCTCTTAACATGGGGCTCCTTGGGATTCTCTGAGTTGTTAGATCTCTTAGTGTTGGCTGAGGTTGATAGGATTCTAGAGCATCTGCATGTTAAACCTCATTTTAATTGACTAGATGTTATGTGGAATATATATACAAATTGAGCTTTAATGAAGCAGAAGTTACTCTGAAGCATCTTTTTCCCTCATTGGTGTGCTATGACCCTGCTTCAAAAGGCACAATTTAGCTTACAGACATGGAAACAGCCACTATCTTCTTCTGTGTACAAAATATAAAATATAGTAGCAGGTTTTGCACAGTATTAATGTTATACAATGAAGAATTCTTTTTACAGTTGTCCCGGCTAGTAAGAGTGCATCTTAATCCTTGGTACCATTGTCCAAAATGAATTTGCAGATATTTTTAGATATTTTTTTTTATGAAAAGCTAATCTAGGACGATTACTCATAATACTCCACTAAATTCTAAAGCTTTTATGTGATATGGATTTACAGATTTCTTCTGAAATCCTATAGACCTAAAGGGTATAAAAAGTAGTATATTTATTGTAAGAAAATACCAATTACCGATTCATCTTGAGACATTGATATTGGTTCCTCGGGAACCAAAGTTTCACAATTACTACATGATTGCTGACAGAAAGGAAGATCTGCTGTCCCCACTTCCGATTGTGCATCAGCCATTGGACTATCTAGTATCATCTGTCCACTATGTTGACAAGAATTTGACAACCTCCCACGAGAAGTTGCGTTGTCTGGCTGCTCATTTATAAAACCTGTAAAGGACTCACATGCTCCCCCATGATTTTTTTGATGGACATAGTCAAGTGTGTCACTATTATCTGGTATTTCTTTCCTTGTTGTAAGGTTGTCTTTGTCAGCAACATCAGATACTGTATCATATAGAGTTCCAACTTCGATGCCAACAAAATTAACAGATGCAGTTTTAGGAGTACAGTTGCCAACTGTAACAGGATTATTGACCCCATTGTCCATGTTAGAAACTGATTGAAGAGGCATGGCAGGTAGTGATGCATTGCTCCTGACCATTGCAAATGAAACAATAGCAGATTCTTGCCCTTTGGGGGGGCATGATGCAATGTGGGATGCCAAGTGGTCTTGCACCGTGTATGCTGCACAGGAAGATGAAACTACCTGATTTTCCTCCAAAAATCCCAATGATCCAACAGGGACAGTGTCTGATACTAAAACAGAAGATCCAGATGTCGCCGCAGTTGTATCTGGTGGATAAGCCTCAGAATTGCAGTTCTCGCTAACAACAGAACTCAATGATGAATTTGTACAACCAGTGTTCTTCTCAACTTCAATGCCATTAAGGTTCATCCCAGTGTCAACTGATGGTGTAATTTTCATATGTTCAGGAGGAGAAATTGACTCATGATATTTTGTATTCTGATGAACACAGACATTTTCTTTTAAGCTATTGATCAATTCTAGTGGGCTAGAATTCAAGTCAACAAATAAATCTATTCCACCTTCTGACATCACAAAAAATTGAAATGGAGGACTTCTAGTAGAAATTTCATTGCCAGAAACAAGTCCACTTTCCATTGAGTACTCATGAGGTCTAGTATGTCCACATGGAACAGCACCCTGAATATACTTCTGCTCTGCATTACCAGGAAACAACTACGTGTTAGATTCATTTCTAACACCACATCCTTGCACCTCAATCAAGAAGTTGGTCCATTCTAATTTCTTGGGTTTCAGCAACAATATGAGATCTCATTCCCATGTTACACTATTGGGAAGTAGAACAACTAAAAGTTTCCGTACCTTTACTATTGACAGGCCATAATGGGCATAAAACTTTTGTTACAGTTTCTGGCTGCATGAAAACAGAAGCCTTCATGTAAACTGAACACAGATAATGTCCTAAATGAATCACACAAGAAAAGGTCACATGGAAAGTATAACAATCAGATAGCTAATATGTACCTTCTCATTCATAATACTGTCTGTGGGACTGTTAATTTCACTCTTACTACCAAGCTGACAAAATAGTTGCCTGTTACCTGGAATTTCAATAACATCAATAGACCACGGATGCATACCAACCTTAGAATAGTTCTATCTTCCACATACTCAGTATGGTAATATTGATAAATAATGATACCTATTCACTGTATATTTCAAAGCTTGTAGGTTTTTACCTGTGGTTAATTCATCAGGGCAATGTCTTGTTTTTTTAGGGATTGGTTCAGATGCAAATAGCTTCTTAGAAGATCCATCCATGAAATTAACCGATTTCTCCAGTGAAGCTGCCAAAACAGCATTTCTTTTCTGCAAAAAGAAAAAAATTAGAACAGCTAGTGTACCACATTCAATTTACAAATAGACTGCAACCAAGTTGAGAAATTATGGATACATGTACTTCACTCTCTCGGATTCTACCTGAAAGTGTGAAACCAAAGAGTTGGCCAATATAGCATGACTCGTATTTGCAGGAAGATCATGTTGTTTACACAATTGTTGAAGCTCCTTTCGTGACATTTTGAGATAGAAGTCTAAATTCTCTTGGAAACCCATGATCTCAAAGCTTACAATTCAAAAGTCTCCAATAATCCTGTTTTTGTTTTTAATGTCAAACAGAAATAAACAACAAAATCACAATGTGTATAGGAAAAAAGGCATACACAAAAAATAAAGACAAAGCAATAAGTTGATAAATGATTCCATAATCATACTGAGGAAAAAGGCAAAAGCACAAGAAATGACGTTCCACTATCAGGCATGAGAAAATAAGATCAATATACTACCATATATCGGTCATAGAGTAACATAAATGAGCACAAATATCACCAACATAAGAACAATAATTGTTTTTGAGTGATGAAATCGGCAGAAGAATAACAACAAATTATCAACATAGTATATGGTATATACAATATTAGATGTAACTAGTTAAGCATATTAGTGTTATGCCTAAATTTTACATAAAACTAATTAAGGGCAATAGCATACTTGAGTTGTGTCTTTGTAGATCAATAATACAAGATTTCATTCTTAACAAAGCATCTCTACATCCATATCTAGACTGGACCCAATAAAAGGAGCGCACATTTTTTAATAATAAATATTAACAGAATTACAGAAAAAAAAGTCAAATAAAAATGGAAAAAGAAGCAAAAAAAAAAGACTTTCAAGTTTCCCGTCCTCCCTTCTCTATCTCAAGCATTATTAGTATTCAAATTTCATCAACTTTTGTTTCTTTTTATTTTCACCCATTTGTGTGGATGTTGTAAATGAGATTAGTTATACTCTATCTAAATTCCAACATCCATTCTTCATGTAGTAAACATTACAATTGCCTGCCATTTCTCCTAGGTTAAAGTGGATGTTTAGAACTCTAATCTCACTTAGTTTTGCAAAACATTTCTTAATCCGTTGCAACTCCGAAGAGATAGATTTTTAGTCTTTGTTCCTTTTCAGTATTCTCTTTCTCATGAGCGATGCTATATCTTTAATTTATCGCTCTCTCTAGTTCCTTGTTATTCATAAAAATACACGTCTTTACTCAATCTTTCATCCAATATTAACTCAATCTTCAATTGCAAAAACATCATATGCATAATCATTATTATCCACTTTAACCTTAGGAACACGCATAACCATCTCGAAGGCAACACATGCACTACATTGGTTGAACATCCCCTCACCTACATCACACGATTACAACCTATGTGGAACCAAGACACCACCATTAGAGGCACAATAACTCTTCTCTTTGATTGGAGTCCTCATCAACCAAGGCCTTGGTTTGATCCAGAACTTAGCTGAACATATTCCTCCTGCATAAGGGTAGTGGATCCAATCTCAATTGAACAAAGGTCACTGTCCACAACATGAAAATCCTGCTCCAATCAAAAAGGGGGAGGAATGAGAAAATCAAAGGTGGGAGATGGTCTTCTATTCTACCTGTCTGCTCGATACAGAATACAAGAGATGACAGCATGACCTTCTGCTCACTGCCTAAATTAGATGATATCGTGGAGCTTCAACGACCCCACAAAAACCTCTGTAATCACCGAACAAGAGGATGAGACCAGATTCTCAAACAAAGGACAAAAACGCATCAAGAGTATTTCTCGTCTTACCAAACTATGGCTCAGTGAGGGGTGTTGAAACATGAAAGGCTACTGCTCGAGCGCATAGGTACTCTCACACTGCACTCTATTTTTCTCACTCTCGGTTGGCAGGAACGAAGCTGCAGCCTCGTCCCTGGGCGAAGAACAGAAGAGAAGCCGGACAAGAGGTGTTCGGCTCGAAGGGTGGAGGCGATGCTACTCGAGTGGCAAAAGGCGAAGCGCTCGCCCAGCGCCCCCGCCAGAGCCCTCGCCAGCCCGCCCCAGCCAAGTGGATGTGGGATGAGTTACACAGGATGCGGGGATTTCCTCAAGTGGCAAACCTTCATCCACTTACCACTGCCCGTGGGGGCGAGGCGATGCTACTCGCGGATAGGGGAGAAGAGGTTATCGGCTCGAGGCCCGAGGGACCGCCGCTTCGCTCCACTGGGCTCTGCTCGGAATGGGAAGAGGAAGCGGAAGGTGGCATCAGCAAAGAGCGGTTTCTGCTTAAGAAGGGAGAAAAGCAGCCGACGTCTTCCCGGCCAGAGGAGTAAATAATCGCCGTTCTCTCGACCGCCCGGAGAAGAAGCGAAAGTGAACGATCTACTCGGGAAGTCTGGCCAGCGACGCACAGGACGCTTATCAGCAGAGGCAAAACATAGAGAGAACTACCACGAATCAGAGCTAAGCCAGCTCAGAGCTGCTCATCTCAATCGACCCGAAGCAATCACCAAACCCGAACACACAAAGATCCTACAGAAAGAGGAATAACGCGAAGGAGGAGAAAGGCGACGAAGCTTTGAAGAACAGTACCTCGTTGACGCTGTGAGCCACCGGAGCTCTGTTCCTCAGCCGACAGAGACGGCAAGGCGAGAACGAGTGATTCGTTTCGTTTTCCTTTCCCCCAATCGGGGTTCGAGAGAATCCAAACCCGCAGAAAACCGATCGGATCTTGTTTAAAGGACAGCCCATTTAAATTATTACAACGGCCCACAAAGGAAATTGACGGTTTCACGGCTGGGATGCGACCTAAAGAGGCAGGAACGGTCGAGATCCAACGATCTATGCCCGCACGTTCCTTTCGAACTGCGTATGAATTTAATTTTCCTAATATCTAAATTATGTATTATATTTCTTCCTCTGCCTTCAATTCATTTGATCGGAAATGATTAATGAATCTAAAAAATTTAAAATTATTTTAAATCAAAATTAATATATTTTTAAAAATTATCTTAATGTATTTATGCTCTTATAGCATAAATTAAGAGTGCATTTTTAAATTTTTACTCTATCAATTTAAAATTTTATTACTCTTATCAAATTCATATATGAAAATATAAATAGACTTGCATCTTTCAAAAATTTAAAATTTTAATATTTTTCAAATTATGAGAGTTTTAGGAACTCATTAATGATATTAATTAGTGATTATTATTATCCTAAGTTTTATAATAATTTATAAAATATTTTATCAAACCTTTGTGATATGAGGAAAGAAGAAAAGAGATCTACGTGGTCAAGTGGGGAAACCCCTTAGGGTTTCCCACCAAAGGAGGAGAGAGGAGGGGGCATCGAAGCCCCTTCTTCTCACGCGTGCTCCCCCTCCCTCATGCGAAGGCCCATTCCTCGCACGTTATAGCCGTCCTCTCCCTGGGGCATCCGACAGCCGACATCACTCCACAGTCCGCGAACCCGCGAGCAACCCCCTTGTTGTCGTCCTCTTCTTCGTCATTTGCGACAATCGTAAGCAGCCCCCCAGCCGTCGCCCTCCTCTCCGCCGTTCGTGACAACTGCAAACAACCCCCTCCAGCCGTCGTCGGCTCTGCCCCTATCCAGCTGCCGCCAACTCCGCCTCTCTCCAGTCACCGCCGACCCCACCCCTTTCCCGTCGTCGCCTGCTGGATCTCGCAGCCACTGCCGCTGCCTGTCGAATATTGTCGCCTGTTGGATCTCGCAGCCATTGCCACTGCCGACGCCTATGCCTCTCTCCAATCGCTGCCGACCTCGCCCCTCTCCCGCTGCCACTTGTCAGATCTCGCATCCACCCTTGCCGGATCTCACTGTCACTGCCGTCAGCTCCGCCCCTCTCCTACCACCGCTTGTCAGATCTCATAATTGCCGTCATCGTCCGCTGCAACTACGACCAGGGATGTCGCACTACCCCAACTCCTCGCCATTAACGATTCTTCCCGCCAACCTAGTGCTCCTCTCGGCCCCTCTAATCTAGCGCCCCTGATTGGCCCCCCGCTCTACGCCTCCTATTTCCAACTCATCACCCCCGACTGGCCCTAGTTGTCCCCCGGTTGGCTCTTAATCGACCTATTATATTTGAGAGATGTTCTAAGATAATCGCCTTATGATTTATACATATCTATTGGATAAATAGAGTTTTACTAATTGAGTACACATTTTCTATGTGTTTGATTGAATCTTAAACTCATTTACTGAAAGTCTACAATACAATTCATAGCATAAGAGAGCTTGTCATTGAATTACAATTAGTGAGCATCTCTATATGTGTAATTATGAATGTATTGAAATATTTCCTAGTCGATGAATTGGTGAGTTTGAACATCATCAATTTTGTGAGACTAGCATGAGTTATACTCCTTGGCTTGTCCAAGCAGCCGCTCCTCACTGGCTGGAATGACCTGCCATGAGACTTCATATGGTTCTTTACATATATAGATATGTGAGCGAAGACCTCATTTCAGCTTGAGTGTGAGTTTCCTTAGACTTGAGGTATTCAAGTCATCTTGGTCATGAAGACTTATACTTTGACATATTAAGCAAGCATCTCTGAGGAGGTGTGAACCCGGGAAGATTAGATATAAGTCGAAGTGCACAAAGGTGATTGGATAGCCAACAAAAGATTCACCACTCTTTAAAAGGAGATGTATACCCTATGACCGTTTATCAGGATTATTACCCGAAGTCTTTGACCAAAGCATCACATGTCAAGAGTACGAAACTCTTAGACACATGTATGAGTAATTTGAATCCATAAGATAAGAAAGTATTGCTTGAGTTAGGTGTGATATAGTCAGCCTAGTGGAGACTAACACAAAGACCATGTCTTGAACCAAGTGGGTATAAGACGAGTGAAGGAACGAGGCACGATTCATTGCAGCTACTGAAAGGTTCAGAAGTGGTTCTGAAATCAACCATTGACTTTCCGGTCAATTGAGAATCACGATGTACTACTAGGTGTCACTCA
>JBBUKS010000078.1:3241579-3268574 GCA_038050645.1 Hedychium gardnerianum | reverse complement strand
AGGATAACACGGGAAACGAGTTAACGGGCTCAGTGCATCCAAGGGACGAGGAGCTGTAGAAGAGTACATCGGTGGAGCTAGAAGGATGAGTGTGGTGTATCCGAGGGACGAGAAGCCAGGAGGAAGTCTGCTTGAGGAGAAGGCCTGAGTTGGGTTCGGGTGAGCTCAATTCTGGACGACCGAACAATCACCCAAGATGAGCAAAGTCAACAATGGTCAACTCTAATGTTGACCATTGAATAGAGGCGCCCTAAAGAATCCGGAGACCTGAGGCGCCTCTATCATTTGGAGGCACCTCGGATGAAGGCGTCCTAATTGCATGGAGGCGCCCTCATTCAAGAAAAACGTCATTGCAGCGGATAACAGCGGGAATCCACATCAGCATCAATAAAGGCACCCTCAAGCAAAGGAGGCTCCCCTATAACTGTCACGTCTGGAGACAGCCATTGGAGTGGATGGCGATGACGCTGATGGAGGCGCCCCCATGACTATCACGTCAGCAAACGGTCAAATCGACCAGTTTGTTATAAATAAAAGTCTCATCCTCTTAGTTGAACAAAACACACTATGTATTCGATTTCCAACTTCTGTTTTTCATTGTTTGTTCTTTCAAAAAATTTAAGAGGCTACACCGTCTTCACAAAGGAGATCTTAGTGGAGCTTTCAATTATCTTAGATTAACAACCACCCAGGTTGTAACCAAGTAATTCATGTGTCTCTTATTTCTGTTTATGCATTATTTATTTTTGCTTAACTAGTGTATGTCCTTGCTTAGTAAGAAGTAAGAGAAACTTATATTTTTAATTTACAGGCGATTCACCCCCCTCTAATCGGTCCAACTGATCTAGCAAATATTACATCTAATACTTGCCCCGGACGACCATAAAAGCCCAAGCTCTGGCTGACTTTGTGTCAAAAGCAACAAGTCCTGACTCAGACGAAGGAACTTGGAAAAAAATGGAAAGATCGTCTTTTCGGTAAGGGAGCAGAGTGGGGGTATTATTAATCTCGCCCCGAGAAGATATACTATAAATAGTCGTTCCACTACATTTCTGAGTCACCAATAATAAAGCTAAATATAAAGCTTTGCTGGCTGGTCTTCAAGCAGCCAAGTGGGTCGGCACCTCTCAAATAATTATTCATTCAGACTCTCAATTGACAACTCAATAGATAGATGAAAATTTCGAAGTTAAGAGTGATCGGCTGAGATAATATGTTGAAGCCTATTTTCGATTAAAAGCGGATTTCCAGGAAGTAATCCTTCAGAAAATACCCCGAGTGGACAACCAAAATGTTGACGAATTAGCCAGAATGGAGGGCGCAATGGCTACCTAGACTTTAGACGAATCGATCTCCCAAACTTTATTTATCTCTCAGATCGATCAAGCACAAGAGGAGTTACCCGACTGGAGGACTCCCTTCATTTCATTCTTACAACAATGAACTCTGCCTGCCAGCCCCGAGTAGGTCCAACTACTGAAGAGAAGAGTCGTTCGGTTCAACTTGATCAGGGACCATCTATATAAGCAAGCCTATTCATGCCCCCTACTCAAATGTCTGGGCCCTGACGACACTAATTATGTCATACGAGAGATCCATAAAGGCATATGTGATAATCATGCAGGGGGTCAGACGCTTGCACAGAAAATTTTGTTGGTGGGTTACTTCTTGCCCACCTTACAAGAAAACGCCGCTCGGCACGTCACTACTTGTCTCCATTGTCAAAAGCACCAAAATCTATCTCATCGCTCGACAAAGCTTCTAAAGACTTTAGATGTTTCATACACGTTTGACCAATTGGGTATTGACATAGTGGGACTATTTTCGGTCGGGCCACAACAAAGGAAATTTCTTCTAGTTGTTGTAGATTATTTTTTAAATGTGTGGAGGCGGAAGCCTTGGCCCGGATCACTAAAGACGCCGTTATGAAATTCCTATGGAGGAATATCATTTGCCAATTCGACCTTCATCATAAGTTTGCTTCCGACAATAGTCGACAGTTCCAAGGTCGCAAGCTTAAGGATTGGTGTGAAGGCTTTGGCATTCAACAAGCCTTCACTTCTGTTGTCTATCCACAGAGCAATGGGCAAGCTGAAGTAGTCAATCGAGAAATTGTTCGAGACATCAAGATCAAGCTGGACCACGTAAAAGGAAGTTGTGTCAACGAATTGCCTAGTGTCCTTTGGGCATATTGAACCACTCCCTGTAAAAGCACTGGATAGACTCCTTTCCACCTTGTATACGGCGGAGAAGCTATTGTTCCAGTCGAGGTTGGTGAAGAATCTGCTCGTCTCAACAACTATGATCAAAACAACCCCAATCGTCGACTACTCAAGCTGGATCTCATCACCGAAATAAGAGAGAGAATAGTCGATCACCTAATGGCTTACCGACAGCAAATGCGTCGGGCCTACAACAAGAGAGTTATCCCCCGAACCTTCCAAGTCGACGACTTGGTCTGGAGGAGGAAAAAGTCGGTCAGGAATGTCAGCAAGCTAGAGCCCTTATGAGGAGGCCCTTATCAAGTCATCCTCAAGCTCAACTCGGTTGCCTTCCACTTACAGGATTTGGAGGGCAAGGAACTCAATCGACCGTGGAGAGCCAATTACTTGATGCCCTACCAAGCCCGGGAGAAATGAAGTATCCTTTGATAAATCTCCTAGAACAACTCTCAATATGTCGTCATCCCCCGGGCGCTTTGTACATCTCTTTTGTTAGTAGAAAGCTCAGGCTGATCGATTTTGCGTTGTCACAACTGCACCTCTCTCCCCTGATCTCGGATAAGTGACATCCATCGACAAATAACTTTTCAGTCGGTTCAGTATGACCGTCCAGTCGGGTCTCCATTGGTTAAATAGTCAGAGACTACAAAAAAGGATGTTCGATCGTAATCTCCATCAACAAACATCTTTTTAAGGACCTAATCTCCCCTGATCTTTGATCAGCGGCGTCCATTGATAAACAACTTTTCAATCGGTTCAGTACAACCATCCGGTCAGGGTCTCCAATGGCTAAACGATCAGAAAATCTAAAAAAAGTCGTCCAATCGTTCCATCAGCAAATATCTTTTTTTGGATCTAATCTCCCCTGATCTCGAATCAATAGCGTCCATCGATAAACGACTTTTCAGACAGTTTAGTATGACCGTCCCAATGGCTAAACGGTCGGAGACTCCAAAAAAAAGTCGTCCGATCATAATCTCCATTAGTAAATATTCTTTTCAAGACCTAATCTCCCTTGATCTCGGATCAGCAACGTCCATCGACAAACTACTTTTCAATCGATTTAGTCCGACTGTCTGGTTGAGGTATCCAATGGCTAAACGATCGGAGATTCCAAAAATGATCGCCCGATCGTAATCTTTATCAGCAAATATCCTTTTTAGGACCTAATCTCCCTTGATCTCGGATCAGTGGTGTCCATCAACAAACGATTTTCCAGTCAGTTCGGTACGACTGTCCGGTTGGGGTCTCTAATGGTTAAATGGTCGAAAACTCCAAAAAGGGCCCCCCGATCAGAATCTCCATTAGCAAATGTCATTTTCAGGACCTAATATTCCCTAATCTCGGATCAGCGGCATCCATCGACAAATGACTTTTCAGTTGGTTCAATCCGACCGTCCGGTCGGGGGTCTCCAATGGCTAAACGGTCGAAGACTCCAAAAAAAGGTCGCCCGATCAGAATCTCTATCAGCAAATATCCTTTTCAGGACCTAATCTCTTCTGATCTCGGATCAATGACATCCATCGACAAATGACTTTACCATTGATTCTCAAAAAATCTTCCGAACAGGATCTCCAAAAATCCTCCGAGTGGGATCTCCAATGGCTATTCAAGCAGCCATTTCGGATCAATTTACAGTTGCAAAAATGGAAGAAAATTGAAAAAAGGTTTCATTCCATTCAAAAGGGATAACCTCTCGGCTCGCTACAAGAGTAAAAAATTACAAGTTCAAAAGGGAAAAGGAAAGCAACAACTACTACCCTATTTATTTGCTTTCTTCGACTCGGGTAGGTCCTCCCAGACCTTCTATAGATTGAGAAAATCCAAGGGGTCATTAAGGGGAAGATAGCCCACTCGGTAGAATTATTTGATTGCCCGCTCGAAACCCTGCTGCAACCGCTTCCATCCTTAGGCACCCAGCAGGTCAAAATATTCCTACAATTGTAGGAAGTCCTGCTTGAATGTCGCTCGACGCTCTTCTTCTTTTGCCTTGTGGTCCGCCAACTCGGCCTTGACTATCTCCAGCTGAACTGTCACTTTCGCTCATCTATTTATGGTCTCAATGGCATGTTCCTTAAGCGTTTCATGGGCTTCCATCGATGCAGTCATCATAGCCTACAAGCTGGCTATAACCTTCCCTTGGTCGGTGATCTTGTTTGCTTGAGCGCTAAGTCGATTCTCTTGAGTCGCCACTCTGGGTGCACCAACCGCTCGCGCTCCATCTCTTGAGTCAATAGTGCCGCCATCACCGCTCGCTCCCATTTCATTTGCTTACTGAGAGACAAATTCAGCATACTTGCTTCTGCATCAAAAGGAAAGCTAAATTAGTACTCACAAACAAAGGTAATACTTAAAAACTTACCGAGTGGTCTTTCTAGGTTGGCCGCGTTCAGGCTCATTCAGGGTCGGTACAAAAGCCCCTCATCTTCCATGATCTTGTAGGCATCAAAGCACAAGCCATTGAGAATCTCCAAAGCTCTCACATACTCCAGATGTTTCCTGTATTTCCCGAGCGGTGGTTGCTCGAGGAGCTCTGCTTGCCAAGTGGTCGAGAAGTTGAAGGGAGTTGGAAGCTTCACGAAGAAAAACCAAGCCTTCCAGCCTTTGTGAGAGGAGGGGTAATTGTCTAGGAAGTGGAAGTCTTGCCTCGCCTTGAAATAAAAGACTCCAAGTTCTATCCACTTGGGATAAAAGAAGTAGTGGAAGCTGAGAGAGGTCAAGGAAATTTGGTATAGCCTAAAGATCATGGCAACCCCACACAACATCCTAAAAGTATTCGGAGCTAATTGGGAGAGGGGTATTTGGAAGTAGATAAAGATGTCCCGGAGGAACTTCAGGATTGGGAAACGAAGGCCCCCCTAAACTTGGCCATGAAAGAAGGTCACAAAGCCTGGGGGCGAAATGTAGGGCACCTGATCCGTCGTCGGGATCCTAATCCAGTATTCCTTCAAAATGCTAAAGTTATACCGGACGTCCTCCCGAAACTCTTTGGTAAGAACCGAGGGCATCGATTCATACCAAGGAAGCAGGGCACTAGTCCTAGCCATCTACCCGGAGAAAGAAAAGGAAAAAGGACGAAGAGGAAGGTAAACGCTTACAGGATAGCCGGAGAAGAAGGAAAACGCCAGAGGAAAGCACGAAGTAGAAAAATCACGAGAAAACAATGAACTAGCGACGCCCTCCCCCTTTGACCTAATATAATTATGGCCGACCGGCCACAACCGTTGGATTTGAAGGCCGGAAAGGCAGGATTAATCACCCTTCGTCCGATCGGGCACAAATGTCAAAGCAATCCCCGTGATCATTACAATTCGTACACCACTCCGATTCTATCGCCATCACATCACAACAACTGAAGCGACTGTTCGTCCGATTGGCCTCCATCATTGGATCAAAGGCTGAAAAAGCTAGCCTAAACCTCCACCGTTTGATCAAGGCATCAAAATCAAAAGTAATCCCCTGCATTAATGCTTGCATGATGCCTCGATTACGTCAGTCAGCGTAATCTTGGAAAAAGACAAAGTCATTGCGCGCTCGACACAAAAATTATGGAGGATTACGCCGCAAAACATTAAATAATGACCACGTGCATGAAATAAGCACGCCTCGCATTCAATACTCGAAAATCAATCGAATCACGACAAGGATTCGTAGCTTCGACACGTGGCAACGCCAATGTGACAGTTGCTTCTAGTCAGTCGGATTTACACCTCCTTCGAATGGACTTGGGAGAGAGGCTTGTGATACAGGGTTTATAAATGTTACCACATATATCCCAGAAAGTCAAACATTATGCTTGGTCAGAAGGTCAAGGTCAAGGTCAATACCGGTCGGGAGGCTCCTCGGAACCCCGTCAGGGTGCTCCTTTGAACATCGTTCGGGGGACTCCTTCGAACCCGG
Source organism: Hedychium gardnerianum (assembly GCA_038050645.1). Lineage (NCBI taxonomy): Eukaryota > Viridiplantae > Streptophyta > Magnoliopsida > Zingiberales > Zingiberaceae > Hedychium > Hedychium gardnerianum. Next base: position 3,262,451 of record JBBUKS010000078.1, on the reverse strand, counting down.
TCGAGAGGTTTCTTTGAACCCGGTCGGGGTGCTCCTTTGAACATCGTTCGGGGGATTCCTTCGAACTTGATCGGGAGGTTCATTTGAACTTGGTCGGGGTGCTCCTTTGAACATTGTTCAGGGGACTCCTTCGAACCCTGTCGGGAGGTTCCTTGGACCCTGGTCGGGGTGCTCCTTTGAATAGCCGGACGGACGCATCGACCATTTGCTTCCCCAAGTCCATGTTGGCCCTCGATCGGGGATGTTCCCGGAAAGTTGAGCTCTGCCAAGCGGGGGGACCTCTCACTCCTCTCGATTGGTTCATCCTTATCAAACGCTCTCTTATCCACCGAGGCCCCCCCTTCTAGCCCGATTATATTTAGATCCACGATTCTGGTGGGCTGGCCCATCTGGCAACATCTACTCTGACACCACATGTGAAATGTCAGGGCACATGGGTTGTCATGTGAAGTATCATACTTCGTATCTTTCTCTGCCCATACTTATAGATACGATTAGATAGTTTTTGTACAGTTGTATGACACACGTTCTTCTCTAATTAAATGTGTCATTTAAGATAGCGTAAAATACACGATACTTCGATTATAAATAGGGGTCCACCCCCGCAGAGGCAGGTACGTGCACACTCACATTCTCCACCTTCGCTACTATTCTTCTTTACATTTTCTTGCTGTCGTCGGGACTTACTTGAGTGTTGGAGTGACTGCGCTCGGGCACTCCCCCGGACCTCCATTCTAATACCGCTTTCCCCTCCCTCTCTTTTCCGTAGGCGTTTGGCATTGATCTGGTGGCGGCATCTTCGAGGACTTGGTCAACATCAATGACACATCACCGATGGCTTATCCTTCGTGAGTTTCAGACAAGAACAAAGAAGATAAATCTTCTAACAAACTTAAAAGCTCATAATATATTTTAATCTCAAAGACAAATATGCTCCTAGCAATACAAATGATGATCCTTTATAAGGGAGACCGGGAACAACTCTCCAAGATGCGTCAAACTGCTTTAAATGAGATTTAGATTTCCTAAGACCTCATTAAATGAGATGTATATTTCCTAGGGTCTCAAGAATAAAAGGTGCGTTTAATAATGAAACAAAACATGCAAAGACATTAAAAACTTATCATCTTATAAGTACCAAGAAAATCTCCAAGAATACTAAAAACTTGTTGATCTTTTCTAATTTTTTGAGTAGCATGTTAATCTTTGAATTCCCAAGTAGATTTCCAACTTTTCCTGAGTGGGTTCATCCTTCCCTAGCACCATTATAAATATTTTCCGAGTGGATTCATCCTTCCCGACCACCATTATAAATATTTTCCGAGTGCGTTCATCTTTCCCGAGCATCATTATAAATGTTTTCTAAGTAGCATGTCTAACTTAACAAACTTCAATCAAAATGACTATAACTTCTTATAAGAATATTATTTTTGAACATCATTTTTTTTTTGTTGAAAACTAGATACCATCACTTTCTAATGATATATAACTTACCCCATAATTCATTCCCAATAAAAAATAATAATAATTAAAGTTGACACAAAATCTAATAGCTTCTTAAACTTGTCTATGTCAATATTGTAATGACATCCAATAAAATTATTTGGGCACCACGAATATTAATTGATTTTAACTTTTATTTTTGCATCTGATTTTATTATTTTGTGATAGTGAAAGTGCAAATATAATTATAATATTTTATAAGTGAATAAAGTATATTGAAATTGACTGATATTTATTTGAAAAAAAAATAAAAAGGACTATTTTTCACCAATTAAAGGATCAACTTATAGATTTTTTTCAGGAAGCCACAAAATAAAGCAAAATATGGCTATTTTATGCACAAATTGTTGATAATTCATCTTTTGGTTTGAGAGAGGATGATGGCAATATCAAAATTACTCTAGATCATTTTGTTGAAACAAAGATGATAAAATTAAACGTGCAACCTCAATAATAATAAAAATGACATAATCAAATGACTTAATAACGTCTCCTTATGGGGGAATTAAACATTCATATATCATATGATATAATAATCAATAATATTTTTTCCATTCAATTTCGCAATAAAAGAAAGACAATGCCTTATAAAAATGGAGCATTATGGGGTAATTGTCGGCATAAAAAATTGGCATACTTTCTCTTAAGGTTTGTTGAGGGGTGTAAGCGAAAACAAGGTTTTAAATGAATTAAATTTTTGTGTGCAAGTTTAGTATTTTATTTATATTTGTTTAATATATAAAATATTAATAAATGAATAAAGTTGAATCAATTTATTAAATTAAATGAATAAATTTAAATACATATGTCCAATTTATTAATACTTATAAATAAAGAGAGTATGAAGTTTTTTAGAATGGTTTCATATTCTTTGAAAGAAAATAAATTACGAAAGATATTTATCCTAGTACAATAATCATTTGAATGAATGGAAATTAGGCACTGTATTTTGTATTTGCTAAAAATTAACCCCAAAATATATTGATGATAAATAATATTTATAAAGAATATCAAGAATAAAATTTATGAATCATATTCATTAATAAAATAAATTTATAATATCAAACTCATTAACAAATCAAATAAATTTTTAAAATATACAAATTATAAACAATAAAATAAGTTCGAATTCAAAGTGCGATAACATCTAGATGAGGTCAATTCGAGTTAAATTCGAAGCAAGTTCAAATTCATTAAAAATAAACAAACTAACTAAACTTTAACAACAATTGTTTATTTTAAGCTCAATTTGGTGCTCAGTTCCATTTAACTCGTTTACATCCCTACCTACACGGAAAATAAAAAACTAAAACGCTTGCTAAAAGCAAGAAAAATCTTTGCCCCATTTCTAAACAAAAACTCATTTTAAAGTAAAATGCTCATATATTTTTATTTGTTAACAAAAAAAATTCTAAAAATTAATAAATCAAAACCATTAGAAACTTCATTCTAATTCAAAATGATTAGTCATTAAAGATTTTTTTATAGCTCACATCTTGCTTAAGATATATAAATAAACACTTGACAGAGAGCAATTAATGGTCAGAGATTGTCTACATCTGGCCAACTATCTGATATTTAATAGTTTCTCTCTCCACCAGAGTCACCACACCATCATCACCACCACCACCACCTCCATGGCCCTCCTTTTTCCAGACGGTAGCAAGTAAGATCGCTCTCAAATCTCACGTTGCGTAGCTGACTTGCCCTTTGCACCGAGTCTGTATTCAACCATCTCTTTCAGAGGACACCACCAAGTCAGGATTTCCAAACACTAAAGTCAGACAATTTAGCTGGCAACTGCTTTGACTGCTCAACTGCAATCGCCTTCATGTCAAAACCAATCGACCTCGCCCATCTCTTCCCGTTGCTGTCGACGCTGACAACCAAACCACCTTCGACCCAACTCTGTTCTCACGCGTCCAAGAAGAATTAATTCTACTCCAGCTCTCAACTACATCGCCTCAACTGCTTTCGCCTATCCAATAAAGTTTTTTAATTATTTTTTTAAAACATTTTTCACCTTCCCAGCTTCCAACTGCACATAGAACTAGTTTATTCCCTTGCAAAATTAATATGTAATGATTAGAAAATAGAAAATTTAATTTAACTAAAAATTTTCCCCTTCTTCAGAGAACTGGTTGTTCTCTTCTTTCTTCCCTAACGATCGATTATCTACTCGATTTTTGCGACGCCGATCCTCTTGATCGCGACGTTTCTAACGCTCTCCGATGGCAACGGGGACAGAGTGCAGGTGGACATGCCGCTGCGCTCCAAGCTCGACATGTAGCTCCTCACCTCCTGCCGGATCATCTCCTGCATCACCGCTAGTAACTCCGGGCCGAAGAGAGCCGGCGCCTGCCGATGCATCGAGGTAGTGGCGTCCGCGCTCCTAGTGGGAACAGACGGCGATTGCTCCTGCGGTGGCGCCTCCTTGTCGGAGCTGTTTGTTTGGTCGGTCCCCGGGAGAGAGAGCGAGAGAGAGGTGACCGGATCTTCTTTCTCCTTCGGAGCGGTGGTCGTGGCTGCGGCGGGGGAATCGATTTGGGGATGGTGGGTTGGAGTACACGATGAGGACGGTAGGACCACGCCTCCAGTTCTAGGCACCGGCCGGTAAATGGGCGAGGCAGAGGATACTGGAGAGATCATCGGAAGGCTATGGTGGCTTGAGTCGCTGAGATCGGATCCAGACGGGCTTCCCGGGCTCAGGCAGAGGCCTGCCGCTGCCCCGCTCGTCGACAACGCGGGCCCGTCGCTTCTCGTCCGCTTCAGTGGCCGCACCGCGGCCACGTCATTCGCCTCCTCGGCGGAGGCGCAGCAGCGGCGCTTGAGGGTGGAGTTCCAGTGGTTCTTCACGGCGTTGTCGGTCCGCCCCGCGAGGAGGCGCGCGATGGTAGCCCACTTGTTGCCGAAGCGGAGGTGGGCGCGGATGATGGTCTCATCCTCCTCCGCCGTGAAGGGGCGGTGCTCCACCTGTGGCGACAGCTGGTTGCACCACCGGAGCCGGCACGACTTCCCCGAGCGCCCGGGGATCGACTTGCTTATCAACGACCAGTTCCGAGCACCATGGCGCTGGACCAGGTTCTGCAGCGCCTCGTCCTCCTCGGGGCTCCAAGGCCCCTTGATCCGATCGACGTCCTTGTTCCTGCTTCCCGCCGCCGCCATGCCCAAACCCTAATCGAGAAATCGGCCCTAATTTCTCTCCCCTGCTTCGGTTCAGTTCCGAGCAGAAAAGGAAGCTCGCTGAAGGAACGAAGGGGGCGCGCACACCATATATCGAGAATGATGAGCGAAAGCTTGACCGGCTATGAGCGGTAAATGAGACCTACTGCTAGGGTTCGGACCCACCAACCGCTCAAGCTGCTGCGTGCATACAGCTGGCAAACCGGCACCAGTCGGTGTCCCTATGCAACCGACTTAAACTCCTGGTTTGACTAAAGTCAACCCACTAAATAACTGCTCGTCGTCCGTTTCCGGTGACGGACCACCGTTAAAACATCTCTTTCCTTTCATGTCCTAATAATTAATACGCACACGTTTAATTAAAATTAGCCATATAATCTATTCCTTGATTCAGCGAATTTGAATCGATGACAGGTTTTTATGTTTTGGAGAATTTTAATGTGATCCTCGCGCCAAGTACCCAGCACTCAAACGATCTGCTCGGCGGGCCCCACCACCGTACCGCGGAGCGTACGTCGCAGTGGGTACGACGACGTTATTGGCCCATCCGTGTCCGTGCAATCAAGCCGGAAAGCCACACAACTGGCGACAGGCTGTCGTCGAATGAATCGCTCGTCCGTAATCTAATCCCTATCCCAATCGGTTGCCGGTTTGCCGGTTCGGTTTGCCCATGCTGATCCGACCGGGCCAGGCTGGAGAGCACTCAGCCCTTTTTTTAAAAAAAATAATTTATTTAACCTGGAAATTAAACATGCCGCATAGTTTATGCGGTGTTAGGGGAGCAGCGAGGGGCGTCGAGGTGGCAGAATCCAGGCTGTCAACTGACCGACCGCAGCCTGCAGGCGCCAACAGCTGCTCACCTTTTTTTTATTTATTTATTTATTTTTCTCCGATCGGTCCGGCAGCGGCTGGATGAAAATGTATATTCCCGGTCGATTCCCACGTGTTTTGACGAGGGGCGCCTTCGCGGTTCCTTCCTCGACCGTTGGTCGATTGGCACGGCGTGTCGGTGTGGTGGCCTGCTTTTTGCATGCGGAGGAATTGAACGGCGGCGATGATCGGGTGAGGGGTGGGGTGAACAGGTGGAGTCTTCTGACTCGTCGATCGGTGGAAATTAATGTTGTCCGTTTATTAAGTTACCAATATAAAAAAAAAAAATTAAATAAATGATCTTTATCTCAACATTACACTATGCGAATAATCGAGATCTGGAGACAAATTAGTTTGGAGCGTGACAAATTCATGTCAACATTTAAAGACGTGCACACAGACGTCGTGTAGGTGAGTCAATGGATATAAGTGTGCCCCATGCATCCATACCCATTAGTAAACCCATTATCTCTATCCTTTTGTGTCTATTCTCAATTTTTACTGGGCGCATGAACGTGTTGTTGAATTTTTGGTGCACATGACTATCAAATTTGGAATTACTTGTGCTTCCTTAATTTATCAGGTGTATAAGGAGTGAGACCGAATCGTACACTCGAAGCAAGCCGATTTTTTTTTTTTTTTTGTGTGTGTGTCTACCCTCAATAATAAAAGAAGGGAACGAGCCTCCTCTGGCGAAGACAAGAGCCACGAGCTGCTGCCGCAGGCGGTGGCGTCGAGCGGGCGGTGGCCGTGAGTCGGTGCTCCTCGTTACAGCAGGCCGGCCTTCCTTTTTGGGTCCCCACCTTGACAAATGACTTCGCCTGCCGCCACGCATCGTCCACCGTTCCCACACAAATCTATTATTTCTTAATTTAGAAAGAAAAAAAAATAAACAGTTTAAAAAAAAGTCGATTCCTCGCTTGCTCTTATCCAATCGATGGCTGATTTTCAGTCGTTAGGTTTGTGGAGTTTTGACTAGAAAGAAAGGTTTGGGCCTTGGCGGACGCGTGCAGTGCAGCGTCGGCGCTTGACAATGACAATAATTCTGCACTGTACAATTTATTCCTATATCTAAATTTATATATAATAAATCACGCCTTATTTTATTGAATATAATTAATTATCGGATAACATTATTAGATTTTATTCTCTATTATATTATTATTTATATCTAAATAAATTTTATTTTATTTTATTTATTAATTAATTAATTTTTAATTTTTCTCTTTTCTTATTTAATGTATGTATTTATTATAATTTTATATTACATAATTAAATATTTATTAATTATTTAAATACATTACTATTCTCATTTCCATGATTGCTCATATATTCGAGTCTAACATTCAATTCTATCAAATATAGAAAGCATGAATGTCATTTTATAAAAAAATTCTTTAAATTTTAAAAATACCTTATAATTATAAAAATTATCTAATGTTTTTTTCCATTTCAACTATTTTATTTATATTCTAAAATTTAAAATAGACCGTAATAATATTGAAATATCAAAATAAATCTCTAAAACCATCAACATCTTCTATCAATTGACATAAAGTATTAATTTAATGATAAAATATTATCACAGATAATGATTTAAATATTAAAATTACTTATTCTATATGGCTTTTTATTTAGACTAGCTGTAGACCATCTAATGTAACTGCATGCTTATAATATCTATAAATATTTAATATACTAATATTAAAAGTTCTTAATGGTCATAGAGGTCTTCCAATATCCATATTTTTAGATTTGAGACCTCTATGATCATTAAGAACTTTTAAATAAAAATATTTGATGATTTTAAAAGACCTTTTATTCATTTTAAATTGACATTGTTATAGTTCTAAGCTTCTTTTGTGTTTTCTCATATTCATTTTTCTAGATGTTGATATATCTAGAGTCATCAAACATTATTAGAAAAAAAAATCTTTGATAAATCTAAAGACCTCATGTTCATTCCTAATTAACATTATTACATTCTTAGGTTTCCCTCAATCTTTGCATCTTCATTTTTCTTGATTTTGATGTCAACCCTTTTGGAAAATATGTTTGATGTATTTGATGTGAGCTAGCTTTTCTGTTATTATCTTGTGACATAGTAAAATTTATTGAATGTTTAATTAAAAATAAACGTCGAAAATAATCTTCTAAAAATATATTAATTCAATAAGATTGTTTCAAAAAAGAAAATATTTGAAAAGATTATTGATCATCAAAAGCTCCTCCTAAAATCAATAAAGCACATGTTTAAATAGTCTTATAATCCTAAAAAAACTAAAATGCTTTCGAGGCTCCGAAAAAATTTTAAATAATATTTTTTGACATAAAATTAGGTTGTTGTTGACGTTGACTAGGTCTTAAGCCACTAATGAAAGGTCAAGGGAAAAGAGCGAAAGAATGAAAGTTCTCCCGTCAAAAGTCTCTATAAGATAAGGGAAAAAGGAGCGTTAGAGGTCAAGCCAGGAAGTATCTCGGCTCGTCCGCTCTGACGATCAAGTTAGTGAAGAGAAATTTGGAAGATGAACAGTAATCAAGTTTTAGCATGCGTAGATGATTACATACTTGTGCCCGCGAGAGTGAGCTCCTTTTACAACATCACTAAGATAATCATCTCTCTTCATTAATTAGGGGGCATATCATATTAAGAGAAATGTCTCATCGTTGTACATTTGTTATATTTGTGTAATTATACCTCCCACATGCTTTGAGATTGCGACGATTGTATTTATCATAGTATCCTCCCAAGAAGGATAGGACCAGTTGAGCTTGAGGATCTTGGCCCACTTAAGAGATACTAAATTAGGTGGAGGCGAACCCTCGGAATCGAGGTACTATAGCCTTTGGAATTGATGTATTCGATCGACGGAGCTATCTGAGTGAGGTACCGAATCGGGGGAGTTAAGCTCTTGGAGTTGAGGTACTAGAGCCCTTGGAGTCAAGGGAATCCGACTAGCTGAGTTGTCTGAGCTACCTAAGCTAGGCATCGAGTCAGGGGGAGCTGAGCCCTTGGAGTCGAGGGAATCAGACCGGCTGAGCGGCTGTCATATATATATATAGATAGATAGATAGATAGATAGATAGATATATCTTGCGTATCTCTTCCTGCGCGATTGTACGCACCTGAGGTGCCTGGAAGTGATCTAAGCGCCTAGATGTGATTCAAGTGCTTTGAAGTGATCAAGCGCCTGGATCACAATGTACAGTGTGTTTTTTTTAGCTCGGGGTTAAGGCAATTAGTTTTTGTCTTTAAAATTCAGGAATTGGGCTATAGTATTCAAGCTAAAAAAGATTTTAGATGCTCATGGAGTATAATATTTAGGGTTTAAGATTTATGAAATTTTTTATTTAAAAAAAATCAAAAAACGTAAAGCTTCGCTTAGATCAATTCCAGACGTCTCGAGCACCTATCGTAGAGTAACAAATACATATATCGAGGTACACAGGGTAATAGGACTCTCTATATATATATTCCAATCGGGCAACTTGATCAAGGTCGGGCCACTCGGACTTTGATTTCTACATCAGCAAGACAATTGACCCTCTATGTCTACGTTGGAAGTTCTCGATATTCTTTTTATTAATATATTATAAACTCCGTGATTCAATTCAAATTAAGAGTTACGACCTATTAAATCTAATCTGGTCCGTAATTACTAATCAAAATGATCCAAAAATTCTAGGCCGCATCACCTTGGAGGACAAACTATCCATTGAATTTCAGCTGTAGTGGTCCAGGACCCGCGATCGCTATCGGGCCCACTAGGTGTTCGATCATTTGCTATCGAACTGGGATGAGGACTGAACTCTCTTCTCTTCTCCTCTTCTCTCCCTTTCGCTCATTAATGAACCGAGCGAAGGCTCTTAATTACTGTTGCCTGCAAACTTAACTTGCTGCCTCTCCGGATCTGTAGATGTTGTTGGTCCACTTGTAGCATCGCATTCCCCTTTTCGCGGTAAAGGGCAATCAGTGAAGTGCCTAGAGATAAAGGCAGAGTTACAAATCCATGCATTCGTGCTTATGTAGCCAGGCCAGGCATTTACTGTACCCTGCAAGTAGAGAGGTTAGATGTTGTTTGTGGCTCTAGAACATAAAGAAGGGATCGATTGACTCATCTGCCATGTATTATTTTGATCGACGACATCAAATTTGTCGTGCTTTTTTCAGTTAAAGGTGCTACCATAGCAAGCCTATGTAGCTGTTGTGAGACAACTGCACCCCTTATGCTGTATACTTTACGATCAGTTGATACTGATTTCAGTATAATTTGATAAGAGTGTTTTCAGAGTAATTAAGAGTCAGCTAGTGGTATCAAAAACATTTATGATCTCAAAATTGAGGATGTTTGATCTAAGAACATTGCATCCAAGACTTTATTTTTAATTTTTTTAGTTGACATTAGGCTTACGCCGAGGGTAAGAGAATGAGAGATTAAGAGTACTCAGAGGCCTCTGTATCGTTAGAAGATAGTGTCATGTTCAAAGTTAACAAGTACTCAAAGGGTGCCGGTCTTATCCTAGCATGACCCTCTAATCTTTAAGTAAGATTTAAGAAAAGAAAATAGAGATGCTTACCCATGTCATTTTATAACTCCATCGAGTAGCAATTCTCATTATGGCCTTATGATTTCCCTTATGCAACAGTTGTCGACTATCATTACTGTCCGCCTATTAGGTAACAATCCCACGATCACCTCCTTTTGTAATAACTAACACTTGCCTTTTCATTGCTCATCATTCGTAAACTGATTTCCCGTCTATTTATACCTTCGCCCCTCTCATTCGCTTCCCCGAGCCCCAATCTCCTATGCCAAGCACCATCCGATTCCTAGCCTTATTCCTAGGTCCCAATACCAAATACCTTGTCTTCCAAATCCTATTATGTCTGAGGCCCAAGTATCGAACCCTACTACATTCAAAGCCAAGGGAATTAAAACTCCGGGTTTGGCTCGGGTTTTCTTTCGTTTCTGGAAATCGATCCTCTCTTGGTATCAGAGCAAGGTTCTTAAGCTTATGGCAGGCTAAACCTTTTCAAAGTTCAAGGTGACGGTAAGGGCTACTATAGTACATCTTAAAGCTTATCTTAAATTTCATGTTTATGGGGAGAATTACCAAGCTAACAGGTGGAGACTCGACATGCATCCTTCAGAGAAGGCTAGTAAGTGCGTAAGACGGTAAACCTGAAGGCCTAAAATTAAGGATACCCCTGGTAATAAACCCGAAAGTTTTATAATAAGGCGACCGATCTTGTTAACTGATTGCAAAAGACTGCCGTGAAATGTAAGTCTTATGAATTAAGTCGTTTCCAGTCAGGTGAGTATGAAAGTTTTATGAGTTCCTAAGTCGTAAGTAGAACTTAGGGTTATGACTGAAAAGTTTGAGAAAAGCATAAGAGAATGGTATAGTAGATCCCGAACCGCAAACCTTGAATACCTTGATCTTGCAGAAGTTCAAAAACCAAAGCTTTCGAATTTAGCTAATAATATAGGAGTTGTGTTTGACAAAATTTGTTTATTGTCAAAAGTTTCACTAAAACACTTTTACCAAATTAGTGAAGAGAATAGTCAGTTGAAGGCTGAGATAGCTCGGCTTCAAACAACAATTTCAAAGTTAGAACGGGAAGTATATTCCAAGAAGGAAGACCAATGGAGCTGCAGGTTATGATTTAAGTATCATTAATCATTATTGTGTTGAAGCAGGGGAAAGAAGTCTTATACCAACAGGCTTAGCAGTGGCCATACCTGAAGGCCACTATGGTCGAATAGCACCAAGATCTGGCATATCTGTCAAGAAGGGTATTATTATTGGAGTTGGCGTAATCGATGAAGATTATCGAGGTGAATTAAAAAATTTGGTATTTAATGTTACATACCAGGATATTCACTTATCTGCAGGAGAAGCAATAGGTCAGCTTATTATTGAAAAAATAAGTATCCCGGAGGTAATAGAAGTCGCAGAATTACCACAAACAAATCGTGGTATAGGAGGTTTTGGTTCAACCAACCAAAAAGGAAAAGCAGTTGTTACTAAAGATTATACAAATTATACTTGATTCAGCTGACTTTCTATAGTACGTCTGAATCTTCACTGGTTTGGAGAGATTCTTCTCCTCAAGTTATATATCCTCCTTTGATTCTGGCGGTAGTCACGGATTTGGTCTTCAGAACTAGGAACAGTTGTGACTGTAGTTTGTACCGCCGGTGGCCTTGACGTACTCATTTCGTCTTTTCTTGTCTTAGTATTTCTGAGGGTTTTTTGAATACTAAGATGAAACCTTTCTTCCTTGGAACTGGTTGATCTGCTCCAAGATTTAACCCTCCAATTTTCTTGGTCAACTCCTCAATAGAACCTTCAAGCTCTTTAGTTTGTGTGACCGCTGGTATACTTTTCTTCAGACTGTTAACTTGCTCTTCTAGCTTTGTTATCTGTGAAGAAAGCGTTATTACTAAAGAAATAAGCAAGTTATTTTGCTTAATCAGTGTTCTTTGAAAATCAAAGGTAGTTCTCAACTCAGATGGTTTGACAAAACCAACTGCTGGTGATTCAATTAATTCGGTAGCTTTTGACGCGTTTATGTATTCTCTGGACTCAGATTGTTTAGTCCAGTCCTCGGTCATCTGCCTATTAGGTTTTTGACCTCTTCCAGTAAACGCTCAACTTTTCTAACACTAAGCTTTAAATCTTCAGTGATTTTTAAAGCTTCCTCCTCAATAAGTCTTGGTTGTTTTGCTATTTCTACAACCAACTGTCTAACTTCGGACTTTGTCAAAGGTTTTTGGGAATATACTTCCCTTTCTAACTTTGAAACTGATATTTGATGCCGAGCTATCTCAGCCTTCAATTGACTGTTCTCTTCACTAATTTGGTAAAAGTGTTTTAGTGAAACTTTTGACAATAAACAAACTTTGTCAAACACAACTCCTATATTGTTAGCTAAATTCGAAAGCTTTGGTTTTTGAACTTCTGCAAGATCAAGGTATTCAAGGTTTGTGGTTCGGGATCTACTATACCATTCTCTTATGCTTTTCTCAAACTTTTCAGTCATAACCCTCAGTTCTACTTACGGCTTAGGAACTCATAAAACTTTCATGCTCACCTGACTGGAAACGACTTAATTAATAAGACTTACGTTTCACGGCAGTCTTTTGCAATCAGTTAACAAGAACGATCGCCTTATTATAAAACCTTCGGGTTAACTGGGGTATCCTTAAGTTTAGGCCTTCAGGTTTACCGTCTTACGCACTTACTAGCCTTCTCTGAAGGATGTATGTCGAGTCTCCACCTATTAGCCTGGTAATTCTCCACATAAAATTCGAGATAAACTTTAAGATATACTATGGTAGCCCCTTACCTTCATCTTGAACCTTGAAAAGGTTTAGCCTGCCATAAACTTAAGAACAAGCTCTGATACCAAGAGAGGATCGGTTTCCAAAAAACGAAAGAAAACCTGAGCTGAAACCCGGAGTTTTAATTCCCTTGGAAAACTTAAAATTACAAGCTTACAAGCTCTCAAACTCTTAAGAATAAGAGGAATAAACTACTTGGGTGTGCTCAAGTGTGTTTAAACCTCTAGCACTCGGTGGTTTTTATAGACAAGGCGAAGAGAAGGGAATGGGCAAAGTGGGTGCTCATGGGGCCCCATCAACCTTTGCCAGATTCCTGCTTATCTGCCTTTACAACTCACCCTAAGGCATTTACAGCTAAGTCTAGCTAAAGGACGGCTCCCCGGGGCTCAATCCTTTACATTATTGTCCTTGCGAATATTAAACTTTACAGGTGGTGGGTAGAGATAAGCTTGGGCCCACCATATGCTTTCACGGTCTGATGGCTTTTATTTCTGAGAACAGCTGGTTGAGGTGCTGTGTGACTCGGAAGATCTCTTTCCGAGATTCTCTCACAGCTGGTGTTTTGTCCTTCCAATAATTATGTCCTTTGGGGCCGCCTTCCGCATGCCGTCTATAGGAAAAGTCAGCTTCTTTAGCTTGAAGGATAAGCTCCAGCTCACGGACACTACTTTCCACCGCTTCGATTGCTTCAAATTCCACATATGCCATCTCCGTCCTGATCTCATGTTGTTCCTACAAAAGAACTATCTTGGGAGAATCATTGATTAATGTTAAATACCTCTCATAGATTGGAAAAGTCCTTGAACTCTGCGGTTCATCTGTTATGACAGCTAGGACTTCAGGGGTTTGAACCAGCCTTGATAGCGTATCAGCAAAAACATTCAACTTGCCATCAATATGTTCAAAATTGATTTTGACCCCTGTACTAGTGATAAAATCAGTAAAAGCAAGCCACCTAACTCGAGATGGTTTGTTCCTGGCAGTCTTGTTGTGAAAACTGATGATAGCCTGGCAATCCGTTCTGAGGGTAATTTCCTCTTTGTCCAGAAAGTGAATTTTCAATGAATTCATAGTTTCCATGGCCGCAAATATTTCTGCATCAATAACTGACTTTTCAGTAGGAAACTTGCCATGTGCATAAGCGCAAATTCTTTCAGTACTGCGCGCATCAAATTTACTCTTCTTCCACTTGCAGATACCTCCCCATCCACACATAGATCCATCAATTTCTAGGATGATGTACGAATCTTCGGGTGGTATTTCTAGGTCTGGTAATTGCTGTACTTGGGCCTTAATTTGCTTGACTAATTCCCAATCGGAGGCCTTCATACGTTTATCACCATGTGGAGAAGTCTTTTCATATAATGGGCCTAGCTTTGCAGATAGGTTAGGTATATAAGTACGAGCATAATTTAATATAATTCCCAAGAAGAGCGTAGCCCCTTCTTTTCTTTTAATTGTTCCTCCTGGAACTCTGTTATTTTCTTGATGATGTGAGGTTGTAATCGTAGCTTTCCTTCACCAATTTTTGCTCCAAGAAATTCAATACGTGGCACCGCCAGTTTGCATTTAGTGGGAGAAAGGATTAAGCCGTTGTTCTCACATATCGTTAACATATGCTCCAAATGCTTGATGTGTTCTGCTTCTGTTTTAGAGAATACAAGAATATCATCAATATAAACCACAATAAATTCTTCTGTACCTCTGAAGCAATTGTTCATCTTGCGTTGAAATACAGCGGGAGCATTCTTTAAACCGAATGGCATTACTAGCAATTCAAATAAGCCTGAAGGGCATATAAACGCCGTCCATTCAATCGATGAAGGATCCATAGCAACTTGATGAAATCCTGATTTAAGATCAAATTTGGAATAGATCTTAGAGTTGCCTACCTTCTTGAGGATAGTATTAATACCTGGGAGACTGTACTGGTCTTTGTATGTATTATCATTGAGAGTTTTGTAGTTAAAGACCATTCTTTCTTTGCCTTTGACCTCTTTCTTTGTAATTGGATCACAGGTTGTCCCAGATTGAACTATCATTGCCATTGTTCTATGGCGGCTTGTAGATGGCCTGATCACGTTCATTTTCCATAGAGCCTCTATATGCTTTTCAAATGCCTTCTTCATATTGGGAGTCACATGGGATAATGGTTTATCCTGAATAGTAATGTCTGGATTAATAATTTCGATTTTGCAGACTATCTTGTTTTTCTCCCAATGCTTCAATGGATTATCACCAATAAATCCTTGAGCTTTAAGTCTTGTCAACAACCTGCTATGTTTCGCAAGTATATTCTGGTTGGAAATACTACTATTGAAAAATACCTGCTCTTTAATCTGTATGTATTCCTCTTCATCCAAGCACAATTCTTCAATAGCGGAGGACGTTGTCTGATTCATAGCAATTGTTGTACTATTCTTATAGAAGGTTACATGATTACCTTCTATTCGTACTCCTCCTTGCATACTTCTGATAAAATTGCATCCCAAAACCATCTGGATGCCTTCACCTAGGGTCATATGAAATGAATATGTGAAAGGAATTCTAAATTTATTCTCACCAATAATCATTTGTCCATTTATCAACTTCCAATTTGCAGATTGCTTTGAATTGACCCCATTTATGATTACCGTATAGGAATTTTGCTCCAAGGCTTGGCTTGGAACAGACTTTTTGTCAATACAACATGATGTAGCTCCTGTGTCTAATATAGCATTGACAGAAAAAGGAGGTGCATTGGGTATATCAAAATTAATAGTCATGTTGTATAGTCTGCTTACTGACCTCTTCTAGTGATACTGTCCATCTGATACCTTGGACACAGTATGCTCTTCCAGAAAAGTAATTTGATCCTTACCCTTCCGATGATCAAATTCGGATAGGCTACGTAAATCATCCGCCAATTCTTCTGATAAAATGTCTTCTGCTTCCATATTTCTTTTCTTTACTCTTGTCAACTCAGCGGTGAGTCGTTCATTTTCGGCTCTGAGAAAGTTTATATACTCTAATAATTCAGGGATTAGGGATGAGTCATCATACCGTCTAGGAGCTGGTGGTGCTGTTTCAATCACAATCTGAAGGTAATAATCTGCACAGATTGCGCATGAAGTAAGATTACAGTGTGAGCAATGTATTCTGGACCTGGCAGTAGTCTCTCTTTTACAAAAATTTCATCTTTGGTGGATTATGGAGAGCTCCTGGTTTTCTTGCCATTGATGAATACATTCAGCTTGTTTTGCTGGAATATCCACCTGCACTTGCCATCCTGCTGGTTCCCCAATGAGTACAAATAAGTCCTCAATGAAGGGTAGCGTGCTGGTAACAGCTTCACAGTACTGCTCTGTATTAGTTTCTCCCTCAGACATGCTGCAGATTGCGTCTGAGTCAGTCTCTTCAGGATCTATAGAGACAACATCAAAATTATCAGGAAGATTTAATTCTTCTAATACAACTATTCTTTCTCTGTTGCCGTATTTGTTGCGGCAGTCTCTAGCGAAATGTCCTTCTTCTCCGCAAATATAGCATTTACACTTCTTTACCTTGGTCCGGTCATTCTGATGTTTCTTCTTAATGACCCGTACATGAGATTTATGAGGCTTGCCTTTATAAGTCTGGGCCTTTCTGAGCCCAAATTTCTTTCTTCCTTGATAATATCCTGGAATGGATAGCTGTGAACAGAATTGGAGATCTTTAAGGCTTCGTTGGAGAGAAGCCTGTTTACACATCTCTGTAAGTTCTTGATGTGCATGATGAATTCTGGGTAAAACTCCAATGGTATTGCCTCGGAATTTTTCTTGGAATTTTCCTTCCAAATAATTTCCAATAAGTGGAGGCATCTTCTGGTAGAACTTGGTAGAAAGTTCTTCATTTATAAACCTGCGCCCAGTCTTTGCTGCTAGAGTTTTATACTGATTCATATATGAAATAAGTTCTCTAGTACTTGGGCATACTAACCTTTCAAGATCCAAGTAGGCTTGGTTCTGTTCTATTGTTGAACCAACCACTGGTCTTCCAAAGTTATAATTCTCCGTATTTGAGATAATACGTTCTGTGTTTCATCAGAGGCTGCAACTAATTTATCATATTGCTCTGGGTGCATCATTCGCCATTGAATAAAGGTCTTCTTCTCAATCTCCCCGAGCAAATTCTCAATATAGGCGACTTTAGCCTTCTTATCTGACCACATCTTGGAATCCACTACGTTTGTTGTAATAGATTCCCACCTGGAGATGACATCATTGTATAAACCAATATCATCAGGTAAAACTAACATTGCACCTGTATGTTGCTGAGCTGAGGGAAGAGTCCACTGCTCATTACTGGTTCCTGCCTTGTATTTCCCCATTTTTGCATATAGAAAATCTTTATTATGGTAGGGGTTTGATGGCATTGGCCTTTCTGTTGCTAGTGCATATTCAGGAGGCCCCATCATGGTGTCTTCTGGAGGGTTGTAATTAGAAATGGCCGTTGACGAAGATGCTAATACAACTGGTCTTGTTACTGCATCTGGTCTTTGCTGAGGGTAATCCATTTCATAGCCCTCTTCTAATTCCATCTGAACAAATAAATCTTCTGTTTCTTCTAAGATTTCTGTGTCAGATGCGGTGAGGAAATCCTCTGTTTCTTCTCCACCACCTTTCGTAAATGGGTTTACCCATTCCTCTTCATCACTAGTTAGTGCATATATATAATCACCATGAGTATCTAAATATGTACCTTGTTCCAGTGAAGCTTGGCGTAAGTCAAGCCATTCTTCAAGTGATACTTGCGTTGGCATAGTTGTTTTGACTTGCCGAGGTAACAGTACCTTCATCAGTTGATTCCATTCTTCACTATGTGGGGACATTTTCCTCTCCACTGGTTCTTCTTCTCGTGCCTCAGAATCATCTGAATTTAGGTCTTCAGGGACAACAGCCGTACTGCTTGATTCAGTATAATTTGTATAATCTTCAGTAACGACTGCTTTTCCTCTTCGGTTGGTCGAACCGAAACCTCCCACACCACGATTTGTTTGTGGTAATTCTGCGACTTCTATTACCTCTGGGATACTTATTCTTTCAATAATAAGTTGGGCTATTGCTTCTCCTGCAGATAGGTGAATATCCTGGTATGTAACATTAAATACCAAAATTTTTAATTCACCTCGATAATCTTCATCGATAACGCCAGCTCCAATAATAATACCCTTCTGGACAGATATGCCGGATCTTGGTGCTATACGACCATAGTGGCCTTCAGGTATTGCCACTGCTATGCCTGTTGGTATAAGACTCCTTTCTCCTGCTTCAACACAATAATGATTAATGATACTTAAATCATAACCTGCAGCTCTGTTGGCCTTCCTTCTTGGAATAACTGCTCTGGGATGAAGTCTTTTTACAAGGAGCTCTTGAACTTCTTCAACTAAAACGCCAAGAATTTCTTGTTCTTCTGTACAATCCTCAATATCTTGACTGTTTACTGAGGGTAATATTGGTGCGGGTATTGCTGTATATCCTTGAAATTGTAAGGATACACTTCCGTCCAGTAGTGTCCTTGTTTGAACACTTGTTGGCGCCAATGGATTTCTTCTTAAATATGGTCGTACAATCCATCTTTGCTGCTGTAATTCATCAGTGGTGAATCTGGTTCCTGGTAGGGCAATGATTCCCCTGCTTGCCAGGTGATCTGCAACATTTTGTACATTGTAGGAAAAATTAGTAAAGCTAGTATTAGTTAGCCTACCAACCATCATTCTTGTGATGAGAAGATTATTGGATCCTCCTATCCAATCTTCATAGCCATGAGTCTGAACAGACAGCTCTATATGATTTGCAAAATCTTCTACTGTGAGCATTATGTCCGGTATCACATATACCATTTGTGTACCTGTGGACAAATCCATCTCCATTGTTGCAATAATAGATCTGTCTCCACGCCACCTGGTATCCCTTAAGATTACTAGTACCATAACACCAGTATTCCTTCTGTGTAGTGTGTAGACTCGTATCATTATAAGCCCCATATGTATATGGTGAAATCCGACTTGTCTGAGAGTCTGGTAGCTTTGATTAGTTACAAGTGACAGATCCACTTGATTTTCTCCGGTGCATAAGACATCTTCCTCGGAGTAATGTTGATAAACTCTATGGTTTGCGGGCTGAAAGCCTGTTGAGTATAATATTTCAGCTGGTACCATCCCAGCCCTTTGAGATCTAGAAATTTCCAGTTGTTGTTCTGGACTTAACTGACTTTCTATAGTACGTCTGAATCTTCGTTGGTTCGGAGAGATTCTTCTTCTCAAATTGTATAATCTTCTATGATTCTGGCGATAGTCACGGATATGGTCTTCAGAACTAGGAACAGTTGTGACTACTGTTTGTACCGTCGGTGGTCTTGACGTACTCATTTCTCTTTTTCTTGTCTTAGTATATCTGAGGGTTTCTTAAATACTAAGATAGAACCTTTCTTCCTTGGAACTGGTTGATCTATTCCAAGACTTAATCCGCCAATTTTCTTGGTCAGCTCTTCAATAGAACTTTCAAGCTCCTTAGTTGGCTTGACCTCTAGTATGTTTCTCTTCAGATTATTAACCTGCTCTTCTAGCTTCGTTATCTATGAAGAAAGTGTTATTGCTAAAGAAATAAGCAAGTTATTCTGCTTAATTAATGCCCTCTGAAAATCAAAAGTATTTTTCAACTCAGATGGTCTAACAAAACCAACTGCTAGTGATTCAATTAATTCAGTGGCCTTTGATGCGTTTATATATTCTCTGGACTCTGATTGTTTAGTCCAGTCTTCAGTCATCCGCCTATTAGGCTTTTGACTTCTCCCAGTAAACGCTCAACTTTTCTAATACTAAGCTTTAAATCCTCAGTGATTTTTAAAGCTTCTTCCTCAATAAGCCTTGGTTGCTTTGCTATTTCTACAACCAACTGTCTAACTTCAGATTTTGTCAAAGGTCTTTGGGAATATACTTCGTTTTCTACCTTTGCAACTGCTATTTGAAGTCTAGATATTTCAGCCTTTAACTGACTATTTTCTTCACTAATTTGGTAAAAGTGTTTTAGTGAAACTTTTGACAATAAACAGACTTTGTCAAAGACAACTCCTATATTGTTGGCTAAATTCGAAAGCTCTGGTTTTTGAATTTCTGCAAGATCAAGATATTCAAGGTTTGAGGTTCGGGATCTACTATACCACTCTCTTATACTTTTCTCAAATTTTTTTGTCATAACCCTTAGCTTTACTTACAGCTTAAGAACTCATAAAACTTTCATGCTCACCTGACTGGAAACGTCCTGTTTCATGGCAGTCTTTTGCAATCAATTAACAAGCTCGGTCGCCTTATTATAAAACTTTAGGTTAAATGGGGTATCCTTAAATTTAGGCTTCTAGGCTTACCGTCTTACGCACTTACTAGCCTTCTCTGAAGGATGCATGTCGAGTCTCCACCTATTAGCCTGGTAATTCTCCCCTAAACATGAAATTTAAGATAAGCTTAAGATGTAATAGGATAGTCCCTTACCTTTCCCCTTGAATCCTTGAAAAAGTTTAGCCTGCCATAAGCTTAAGAACAAAGCTCTGATACCATAAAAGGATCGGTCTCCAGAATGAAAGAAAACCCGAGCTGAAACCCGGAGTTTTTAATTTCCCTTGGATGACTATTACAAATAAGCTTACAAACTCAGGAAGGAATAAACTACTTGGATGTTCTCAAGTGTGTTTAAACCTTAGACACTCGGTGGTTTTTATAGAGAAGGAGAAGAGAAGAGAATAGGCAGAGTGGGTGCTCATGGAGCCCCATCAACCTCTGCCAGATTCCTTCTTATCTTCCTTTACAACTCACCCTAAGGACTTTACAGCTAAGTCTAGCTAAAGGACGGCTCCCCGGGGCTCAATCCTTTGCATTACGTCAGATTCCCACTGTTGCTCACGATCGCTCATATAAGGGTGTGCAGACTATATGTGTGTGTGTGTGTGTG
>JBBUKS010000078.1:3202651-3214213 GCA_038050645.1 Hedychium gardnerianum | reverse complement strand
TTTAAAATAATTTTTAAAAGGTTTTTAAAATAATTTTTAAAAGGTTTTTAAAATAATTTTTAAAAGGTTTTTAAAATGATTTTGAAATAGTTTTTAAAATAATTTTGAAATAGTTAAAAAAATAATTTTGAAATAGTTTTTAAAATAATTTTGAAATAGTTTTAAAAATAATTTTGAAGTAGTTTTTAAAATAATTTTGAAATAGTTTTTAAAATAATTTTAAAAATAGTTTTTAAAAGGTTTTAAAATAATTTTTAAAAAATTTTAAAATAATTTTCAAAAGGTTTTTAAAATAAGTTTCAAAAGGTTTTTAAAATAAGTTTCAAAACGTTTTAAAAATAATTTTTAAAATGATTTTAAAATAATTTTTAAAGGTTTTTAAAAATAATTTTTAAAGTCTCTTAAAAATAATTTTTAAAATGTTTTTAAAATACATTTTAAAAAGGTTTTTAAAATACTTTTTAAGGGTTTTAAAATATTTTTTAAAAGGTTTTTAAAATAGCTTTTTAAAAGGTTTTAAAAGAATTTTAAAAAGGTTTTAAAATAATTTTTAAAACTATTTAAAAGGTTTTTAAAAATAATTTTAAAAAGTTTTTAAAAATAATTTTAAAAAGTTTTTAAAAATAATTTTGAAATAGTTTTTAAAATGATTTTGAAATAGTTTTTAAAATAATTTTGAAATAGTTTTTAAAAGGTTTTAAAATAATTTTTAAAAGTTTTTTTAAAATAAATTTTAAAAAGTTTTAAAATAAATTTTAAAAGGTTTTTAAAATATTTTAAAATGATTTTAAAATGATTTTTAAAAGTATTAATCATGTTTTGAATATTTTTAAATTAAGTTTTAATTATGTTTTTAAATTTTAAATCTGGTTTTGAATTTAATTAAGTTTATAAATTTAATTAAGTTTTTAATTTAAATATCTTTAATCATCTCACCCGGTCTAATTTGTCAATCAAGATAAACTTATAATTTTGTCAGATGAGTTGAGTTATTTATCTAGGGTTGTTTTAACTTATTTTAGATACAAGTTTACCTTTGGGTCTACTAAGCAAGCGTTCTTTGAATAAGCTATCAGGCTATGGTGAGTCACTTGCACATCATTAATTAACCATATGCCTAAGATAAAAATTTTCAAATAGTGTCTAAGGAATTTAATACTAAACCTTGGTCTAAGTATTTAGATTGGAGTGAGGTAGCTTCAGCTAGTTTCACTAAGTCGATTGCACCAGGTCAAACATATATGATTCTTCCTAGACATGTATTGACAGAGCTTTCCTGACCTATTATCATCTCAATCTTCTCTAATACTATTTTACAAGTTAGAACTATCCCAAGTTTATCTAGTACCTAACTGGGTAAGTTATATTTTTGAGGTGCCAACTAATATGGGGCCTCCCCCTGAATCATATAATCTTCGTTTTGTGTTTAAATAATATATTTCACTTTTAGGTACATAGTATTAATTTTCTCCTACATGATTGGTTAGGTAAGATTTTGAAACCCATGCTTTGGTTTGTTTCTTGTTTTGAGTAATAAGTGATAAGAATGATTTATTAGTTGAGTTTGATTTGTAGAGTCTGGACTTATTGTACACAACTCTTTGAGATCCAAGTATCATGTCTAGGTACTTGGATCTTGAGGTAAACTTTTCCAACTGTCCCTTGAATTCTTTAACTTAACCTTTCAAAATAGAATTATCTTCCTCAAGTCTTGTAACTTGAGTTGAGTTTCCATCTTGAAGGTTAGTTGAGAGCTCGAGTTGAGTTGTTCCTTAAGGTCATTCTTTTCCTTAAGGAGTAGTTTATCTTGTTTCTCAGATTTAATTAATTTTTTATTTAAGCAAGCAATAACTTTAAAGAACTTTGTAGATAATTTAAATTCTACCTCGTTGGAACCTTCTGAATCGTATACGGATCCGTGACTTGATTCATACTTAGACTCATCTTCTTAGTGTAATTCACTTTCTGACTTGGGTCCGATTGCCATGAGTGCCAAGTAGTTTGCTTTCTTTAGTTCTTCAGCATCGGATTCCTCTAAAGAAGACTCGTCCCAGGTGGCTTTGAGTGTCTTCTTTCTTCTTGTCCTTTTAGATTTATCTTCTTTCAGATATCATCTTTTGTAAGTCCTTCTTGGTAAAGTTCTTCTTTCTTCTAGTGAACATTTTTCTTACCATGTTCACTAGTTGTTCTTCTTCATGTGATTCTGAGTCGGACTCATATTCTGGCTCGGGTCTGGTTCAGGTTTTCATCTTCTCTTCCTTGTTAGAACCTGCAAGAAAAGCTATACCTTTCTCGATTTATTTTGAGTTAGTTTGTTCATGCAGTTCTAATTCATAAAATAATTCGTCTAACTTTAATTTAGAAAGATTTCTTGAAACTTTATAGGCATCTATTATAGATGCCCACAGTGTATTTCGAGGAAACGAGTTTAGGACATACCTTATTATGTCTCTATTTTCTAGCTGATGGCCGATCATGTGAAGTCCATTTAGAATGTCCTTGATCCTTGCGTGCAATTAGCTTGCGATTTCTTTATGATGTATTTTGATGTTAAATAAATTATTTAAAAGAAGGTCTCATTTAGTTTCCTTAGAGTCATTTGTGGCTTTGTAGCTCAACCAACTTGTCCCAGAGCTCTTTTGAATTGTTGTAGGGTCTAACCCGGTTGAGCTCTTCCTTCATCAGCTCTCATTGAAGGGTTCAGTGCCTTTGAGTTGACTTAAGCTTTCTTCTTCATTTCTGGGTTCAATTTTTTCGGGTCAAGGAGTGCACAGAGTCATTTGTTGGTGTCATATATCCTCGTCGAATGCTAAACCATTGATAGATGTCAGTCTTCAGATAAACATCCATTCTTTTTTTCTAGTATTATTCCAGTATGGGAAGTCGTTCCCATTGAAGAGGGGGGGGGGGTGAGCGGTGTTGTATCCTTTGGTCTAGGCTATTTAGTTCTTAAAAAAAAATCAAAAAGAATTTCCAAGACTTGATCTTGGGATTAGTAGTCTGGTGGAAAGAATAAACAGTTAATAATTGCAACAAAAAAATAATTGAAAAGAAAAGAAATTGCTTAATTTAGTGGTTGCACTAAAATCAAGCTCCTCGACTCTGATACTACTTGTAGGATCATATGCACGTGAGAGGGGGGTGAATCACGTATTTTAAAAAAATTTCTTTTCTTTTTAAAATTCGTTGGGAAATCAAGAGTGTAGCGGAAGTAAGAAAAAACATAAGAATAAAAATACAAAGAAACGACACAATTGGTTTTACTTGGTTTATAGCCCCAATGACTACTTCTCTAAGATCCATGGCCCTTTGAACCGTATTCAATGGGCAATCTACTAGTCATCTCCTTGGTAAAACCTTCAGATTGAGATATCGAATACAAGATGTAGAAGGTGTAACAACACTACACCTTCTTATGCAAGTATAAATAAATAAGAAATAAACGTTACCCAACAATTATAGATAAACGATGACGAGCTTGTGTGTTGGTTCAATGCAGAAGTTCGTTTTGGCATTAGTTCAATGCAGCAGGGTCATAGTTCAACAATTACAAAGCACATGATAGCAGTATAACCAAAGAATGACATTCAAAAAAATTAATGTCACTACTGTTGGCGAGGCTTTTTTTATAACCTATTGGAGGTGCCTCCAGTGATCTAGGCACCTCCATTGAGGCTGATCTAATTGGAAAACTTTAGCATCTATCCATTCCGAGATGCCTCCAACCACTTGAGCCACCTCGAGTCGTGCCACGTGTCAGCAGCTCTGAAAAACTCATCTTCGCAACTTATCCGTGAGCTGAGGCACCTCCAGTGCCTTTGCGCTGAGGTGCCTCCTTCCACTTAAGGCGTCTCTAGTGTCTTTGGCTCCAAGGTGCCTCCATCTACTCGAGGCGCCTCCTGTGCCTCCGTGCGCTGAGGTGCCTCACAACACTTGAGATGCCTCAAACACAATTCACTCCATCTTATTTTCATTTTAAGCTTTGCAAAAGCATGTTAGTCAAAAAAATAACCTACAACACAAAGTTAGAACAAACAACGCATGCATAGATATCATTTCTAACTTAGATCTTCTCTAACCATGACCAAGATCTAATCTCGATTTCAACTTAGATATCTAGGTTGGATCTAAGTTAAACCAGTGCCTAAC
The DNA here is from genome assembly GCA_038050645.1 of Hedychium gardnerianum. NCBI lineage: Eukaryota > Viridiplantae > Streptophyta > Magnoliopsida > Zingiberales > Zingiberaceae > Hedychium > Hedychium gardnerianum. The sequence goes on along the minus strand of JBBUKS010000078.1, from coordinate 3,210,064 downwards.
ATCCCCATTGGGACTTGGCCTCACTGGATTCACTCTTCTAATTTGTTTACCTCACTTACGAAACATTGACTTCCTTTCTCAACATTTGATCTCTTGACCCACTGATGTGCGTAGATTATATATTTTTAGGCATTGTTTATTATACATCTACTTGCATTTCCTTGAGTATGATCTATATTATCGCACTCTATTTTATTATATTGTCATGCAATTACTCCTTTGGTTTGGAAATCTGCTCTCTTTGTATTTCCATTGATAGGACATAATTTGGAGCTAAAATGTAGTGAAATAGACATTGGAGCAAGTTCGGAGGGAAAGCAGCCAAGCATGGTTGTGCTTATAGGCACAATCATTCTTTATCAAGACAAGCAAGATTGTGCCTCACAAGCACGACCGTGCTTTATTAGCTGAAGCCTCCAGCAGCTCCCATGGACAGGCCATGCCCAAAGGCACGATTGTGCCTCCACAAGAAGCTCTCTTAAAAAACTTCAATAGCTCCCATGGCCAGGCTATGCCCAAAGGCATGGTCGTGCCTCCTAAGCAGCTCTCCTCAGAAATTCCAGCAACACTCACACCCAGGTCGTGCCCAAAGACACAGTCGTGTCTCTTATCCAGCTGTACCCATTGAAGAATTCCAGCCCCAACATGGCTAGGTCGTGCCAAAAGGCATGACCGTGTTTCCCTTTGGTTTATTTCCTATAGTTGGGTTGTGCCAAAAGGCATGACCGTGTGGCACAATCGTGTTTTTTTTATGAGACTTCTCATGCCACGACCATGTCTAAGAGACATGGCCGTGTGGTGAGGTCCCAAGGCCATGTGGGTCATCTATAAAAGGGGTTTGAGATCCCCTTTACAAGGGCAGGAAAGGTTTCTCTTTCAAGAGAACCTATGAGGTCTATTTCACAGCCGATTTCAATGATCCGTCCACCTCTAGAGCTTGGATTTCATCTGAAGACAATGACATAATCTTGATAAGCATCTCTTCCTCTCTATTCTTTGTTGGATTGTAAGAATGCTTCATTTGTTGTCTTCATTTTGTTTCCTCCTTGCTATGGAGTAGATTCCTTAGATTCTAGGATTTAGGGAGTAGTTTTGATGTGATGTTGTTATATAAACTATGGATTTGTCAATTTCCTTGTTCAATGAAATGTTTATGACTTGTTCTATTTGTGTTGTGTCTTGTTTGTGTTTGATTTAATGTGTATGTGAATTATATTCATATGGATGTGAAGAGTTCGTCACCATGTAGAGGAGGGGCTTTAGATTACATGATGGGGTCCTTTAGTGACAGAGGGTAACCCTTTAACCGGACTTTCTAGAGTCACCACCTTAAAATGGGGACCAATTATCCATAAGGGATTAACTAATAAGTGTTTAATGGGTTTACACTCATTTAATGTTAGGGAGTGACTTGTGTAATATAGACTATATGACCGGGGGGCCCTTAGTGACAGAGGGTAACCCTTTAACCAGACTTTCTATGTTACCTCTTCTACTTATTAACATTAATGAACAATAGTTTAAACACTCCGATGTAATCTCCACGGGAACCTAGTGGTAATTTGGTTAGAATCCCTACAAGTGTGTAAACATGGAGGGTAAGGGAATGAACAATCCATAGTACGTCAATTAGCATTATAATGTAACCGAAATCCTAGGATCACCTTCCCAAACCAATTTCTCTCTAGCAACCATTCATTCTCTCCATTGCGCGCACTCTCAGTCTAGTTTACAAGCTTTCACACAATCTTCGATTGTTTAGATAACTTATTTTGTGGACTCACTAGTACTTAGTCAACAGTCTTTGAGGATTGATATTTTTATTACTTGACGACTTAGCCATGCACTTGCGGTTTTAGCAACAAGTTTATGGCGTCGTTGTTGGGGACTATTTTAGATTAACATTAATTATAAGCAATTTAGTTACTCTAGAAAATTTTCTTTTTGTTAATAAATTTCTGCATTTTCTTATTTTGTGAAAATCTTTATAATTTATTTTTCTTTCTTCAATTTTCCATTTACTTTTGTGCAAATAATTCTATTTTGGAACTTCACTTGAAAGAAATTTGTATTTATTCTTTTTGTATGTGAAGGGCTAATATTATAGGAGATCTTTTTCCTGTTGATCTTGAGATTGACAAAACATTTAAAAGAAGAAGAAATCTGTAAAGACAGTTAGAAGAAGAGCAAATTCAGTCCACCATGAAAAACAAACCACTGAAAGATTATGTAACACCTTATGCAAGGAGCCTAAGGTCTAACATCACTAGACCTCCATTGATGCCAATAATTTTAAGATCAAACCTGCTATAATATCTATGGTTCAACAAAACCAATATAGAGGAGGACCTACTTAAGATCCAAATCAACACTTGGAATTTTTCTATGAGATTTGTGGAACCATGAAAATTAATGGAGTTTTAGCGAAAGTTATCAGATTGATGTTATTTGGTTTTTCATTGAGGGCAGAGAAAAAGCGTGGCTCAACTCTTTGTCAGCCAATAGTATTACAACATGAGAGCAATGCAAACAAATTTTCTTAGAGAAGTTCTATCCTCCAAGTAAGACAACACACATAAGGAATCTCATTGCCAGCTTCATGCAAAAAGATGGAGAATCCCTTTATGAAGTTTGAGATAGATTTAAAGGTCTTCTTCAACAATGTACACATCATGGATTGGAGAAATGGCTAGTCATCCACACTTTTTATAATGGAATCAATTATCAAACGAAGGTGTCCTTGGATTTAGTAGTTGGCGGAGCTCTAATGAACAAGGGTCTTGATGAAGCTGAAGAAATAATTGAAAGTGTGACATTAAACCATCATCAATGGGCATCGGAGAGAAGCAACCCAATCAAAATTTCCAAAAGACATGATGTGAATATATTGGACTTAATTTATGCAAAGATGGATGCTCTAACAAAAGATTTAACTCAATAAATGTTAATCTAGTTAATGGGGTAATTTCAAGTTGTGAAATATGTGGTAACATTTAGCATACATAGGAAGTTTGCCAAATAGGAGCAATTTCTGCACAATTGGCTCAAATTAAACATGTTGATGTTATTGGTAACTTCAACTCAAGACCCAACAATCCATATTCTGAGACTTATAACCCCGAATGGAGGAATCGCCAAAACTTCTCTTACCACAACAACCAAGAACAAATGGGGCAATCATTCGACTTTCAACAAAAGTCACAACCCTCATTACTAGAGAAAATTCTCAAGGAAATTCAAGCTACTCAATTGAAGATAAAAAATGTTATCAAGCAACTTGGAGGAAGAATAGGAAATGTGGAGAAACACCTCAAAATTCTTGATAATTAAATTGCACAAGTAGCTAGCTCCTCCACAAGACCACAAGGGTCATTTTTGGGAAAACCTGAACAAAACCTTATTGAGCATTGCAACATTGTTGAGCTAAGAAGTGGTGGACCTTGGGAGAACCCCAAATGACTTTTATAAACAAAGGGATAGAACATACGTCAATGGGAGAGCCAACTCCTTCCTCCACACATAATGATCATATTTAAGAGGAAGTTGAGAATGACGAACCAATTGAAAGACCCCGGGTGGGGAGATACGTACCACCGATTCCCTTTCCTCAATGAATAACCAAGGCAAATAAGGATGAAGAGTTCAACAAGTTTCTTGATAAGGTCAAAGAACTATGCATTGAAATTCCCCTCATTGATTCCTTACAAAAAATACCCAAATTTTCCAAATTCATGAGGGAAATTATATCTAACTGATGCAAGAAAGATGGGTATGAGACTATAGCTTTAACTGAGGAGTGTAGAGCTCTGATTCTGTATACGCTACCCCAAAAGCACAAGGATCGTGGGAGTTTTTCTATCTCATGAAAGATAGGCACAATCATGATTGATAAGACATTTATGATCTAGGAGTAAGTGTTAGTCTCATCCCATATTTTATTTGTAAGGGACTTGGACTCAATGATCTTAAGTTGAACACCATGATATTGCAACTAGCAGATTATTCTTGTAGATACCCTATGGGTATTATTGAAGATGTGCTAGTAAAAGTAGGGGGCTTCATAGTCCTTACTAATTTTATGGTCTTAGACATGGAAGAAGACCCAAAGATTCTCATCAATTTGGAAAGGCCTTACCTTGTCACGGCTAGAGTGGTGATAGATGTCAAGAAGCATAAGCTCCAATTGGTAGTGGGAAAGGACACTATAGAATTTGATTTATTTAAGGCCGTTGATACATTTTTAGTTGTTAAAAGTTTGTGCTGCAGGTTGGATGGACTCCAACTAGAAAAGAAGAAACTTCACCCTGACAATAAACCGTCAGATGTAGCATTGAGTCCGACGAGAGAAGAGAACATGCCCAAGACAAAAAAAAGAAGATAAATATATCCTCTCGGCAAGAGCCCGGATGAGGGATGGGCTAGAAATTCCAACTTGCCATGATGGAGGGTCATGCAACCCCTTCAAGGCAAAAGTTCCAAGTTGAGCCATGACAGGGGTCGAGCTCGTGATCTTAAATGAGCGCTTCTTGGAAGGCAACCCAAGGGTTCACTTTTCTATTTTTTTGTTTTCAGTTTCTTCATTTTGATATTTATTTGAGTCTTCTTTTTGCTTTCTTTTTTATGGATGCACTCCAACATGAACTGACAGTGGGACAGACTACAGGCATGAAGGAAAATGAAAAAGTTTTGAAGGCAGGTCGTGCCCATAAGGCATAGTCGTGCCTCATAGTACCCTAGGGTAGCAATGATCCGTGGCATGGCCGTGTCATTTTGACATGGCCTGCCTGACTATCAGAAGACTCCATTATGATTCACGTCATGGCAGTGTGGAATCACACTATCGTGCCTCACCAAATGCAGACGACAGACAAGCCACAAAAGGGTCGTGTCTTCTTGACACGACTGTGCCTATTTTATGCAGGCAACGAAGTTGCACACGGTAAGGTAATGCCTCTGTTGAAGGAAAGTCCAGAACATGCCATGGTATGGCCGTGTCTTTTGATATTACTGTGCTGATCCAGAAGCAAGAAGAATATTATCCACATACACGATCGTGTTCTTTTACACACGGTTGTGAAAAAAAATTGGTTGTGTTCTTTTACACATGACCGTGTAAAATCCTGGATTTGTCACAGTGAACATCATGCCAAGGCCGTGTCTTTTGAGATGATCGTGTAGCGCAAACACTCGGATAGAAAACCTAAGGCACGACCCATACTCCCTTACACACGGTTGTGCCACCCCGAAATCCTCTTTTCTTCTCTCTTCTTCAACTTCTCTCCTTCTCTTGAGATCCCTTCTCTAAATCAAGATCCAACCACTTTTCTTCCTCAATTCTTCTCTAATCTCTCCAAAGAAGAGCCTTCTCCATCCCTTAACTCTCTTCTTCAAGCCTTCCTCCAAAGAACTCCCCTCTTCAAGATCTCAAGATCTCCCATCTATCTTCTTCCCCTTTCTTGATTTCTCTCCAAGATCTAAGATTTCTAGATCTCTAGATCTCAAGATCTCTCTTCTCTTGCTTCCTCTTCCCTCACAAGCAATCAATCACCCCTCATTACTAGTGACCACACAACATGTTGAAGCAATTTCACAAAAGTAGTTGATCTAGTGGAGAAGATGACTCCAGCAAAGGAAAAGGAAAGACAACTGATAAATGGAAGACTACCGACAAAGGGATGCGTCGGGCATGCGACAAAGGTAACGAGAATTCTTATGGCATATTTTTTTGCAATGATGAGCAAAAAGCTTGATTTGATATTCTTGTTAATCAAAAATTAATTTATATTTGATACCTTGACAATTATACGTTGGATGTCTTAGGAATTAGACATGATGTGAATTAGTTGATTAACAATTCTTGTATCATGCTCATCAATGAAACAATATGATAAAATTAACCTGACTCACTAGGGATTATGATACACTATATTACCAAATGAATCTAGATTAGAGGTTTTTGCTCGAGGACAAGCAAAGGTTTAAGTCTGGGGATGTGATGTGCATAGATTATATATATTTTTAGGCATTATTTGTTGCACATCTACTTATATTTCACTGAGTATGATCTACATTATTGCACCATATTTTATTATATTATCATGCTTTTACCCTTTTAGTTCGAAGATCTGCTCTCTTCATATTTTGATTGACATGACGTAATTTGGAGCAAAAATGGACATTGAAGCAAGCTTTGAAAGTAATACTCAGCAAGCATGGTCGTGTCTCTTCAAGACACAGTCGTGCCATCATTTGCCAACAAATGGTCGTGTTTTAAGGCACGATCGTGTCTCTGAAGATAGCCTTGGTCATGCCACCAGAAAGACCCACGGCTAGGCGGTGCCAAAAGGCATGGTCGTGCTCCCTGAAGTCGTGCCACTAGATGAACCCATAGTCGGGTCATGCCAAAAGGCACAGTCATGCTCCTTCAAGCCTTGCCAGCATCTCCACCAGAGACTCTTATAGCAAGGTCGTGCCCAAAGGCACGGTCGTGCTTCCTCCAACTGTGGCACCAACTTTTCTAGAGAACTCTCCATGGTTTGGTCGTGCCTTTAGGCACGGTCATGCCTCATCAGCAGCAACACCAGATCCTCCCACGGTCAGGTCGTGGCAAATGGTACGGTCGTGTCTACCTCAGCCTTGTTTCCCATGTCTAGCTCGTGCCTTTTGGCACAGTCGTGTGCTTTTCCTAGGAAATGCCACGGCACGACCATGCCTCCTAGGCATTGCCGTGTGGCATTGTCCCATGGCTGTAGGACCTATACTTTGAAAAATAAACCCTTCTTTTGACTTATCTTTTTTTGGGGGGCTTCTCCCCCCTTCCTTGGGCGAGGGTTCTCCCTTTAGGGGGAAACCCTATAGCTACCATCTCCATCCATCTCAATGATCCGTCAACCTTTGAAGTAAGCAAACATCCCGAAGACATCGACAATCTCCTTAATAAGAATTTCTTCTCGTTCACTCTCAAATTTTGGGTTGTAAGAATATTATTATTTGTGTCTTTGGTTTGTTCTTCCTTCTTCATGGAGTAATCTCCGAATTCTAGGATGTAGAAAGTAATTATGATGTAATGTTAACGTATGAACTATTATTTGTTAATTTTCTTGTTCAATGATATGTTTATGACTTGTTCTATGTGTGTTGTGTCTTGCTTGTGTTTGATGTAATATTTGTGTGAAGTGTATTGATGTGTGTATTTCATAGAGGATCTCTATCATAGTTTAGTATTCCATGTTTTCACTTATTTATGCTTCATTTTGATACTTTTCTAGTTCGGAGAGTTGCTCTTATTTATTTTCTTTGATAGGGCGCAAAAAGGAGTCAAAATGAGATGCAAAGACAACTTTCTAAGAGAAGAATAGCTGACATGGGTCATGGCCAAATTGGTGGGGTCGTGCCGAGAACTTGGAGCTTGGG